>VXAY01003981.1:231443-262382 GCA_013399855.1 Oxyruncus cristatus
CAGGGGAGTCTGTCTCCCACTTCCAGCCGCTTGTCTATGGCTACTGAGGGTTTACCACGGGCTTCGAGGGAAACACTCCTATCACCATGTTGTCACCATGGAGTATAGGGCTCTGTGGAGGTTCCTTCCATGAGGAGTTTTGGGGGGGTTCCTAAGAGTCACCGCCCCTCCCCGGGTCACAGGGGTTCTGTTTTTTTCTGTCTCAGTCCATACCCAAGAACGTTCTGCGGTGCTATGCTCTGCTGCTCCACGTAGTTTCTTTTCTTACCCTCTGGAATTCTTCTGACTTTCTGCTTTTGGCCAAACACCCAATCTTGGCTCTTGGCCGCAGTTGGTTACTCTAATTCACCACTGCTCCCCCATTCGCAGTGAAAGGGGTCATCTTGCTGTCACACCCCATCTGAAATTGCACCGGGCCCCCCAGTATTGGGGGCTTAGTGTTAGGCTCAGCCCTCGGACTAAGGCCCGGGGTAGTGAGGGGCTCGGCCCCTCAATGGAGAGTTCTCTGGCTTCTTTATCATTTTGTGGCTGTAATTCTTCTGCAGTTTGTTGCATGTGGCTTCTAGGTGATTTAGTTTTGGCTTCAAGCCATCCCTGCCCTCCCCAGGCCAGGCTGGGCCCCGGGAGGGCCCACACGCCCGGGCCCAACCGGGCCAGGGCGTGCCACCACATTAACACCCTAATTTCTTCTGCACAACACGTTTCTTTTCCCGTTTGTTAAATATGTCATTCATAGAGATGTCACAAAAATCTTAGATTGGCTACTTGGCTGGAATTTCACCTGGAGTTAACCATTTTCTGCCTCAATACTGGGGGGATGGGCTAAACCATGACACACTCCTTGGTCTGCCTACTTATACAGTTTACTGTATGGTGCCATCTAGAAGTCTTCTGATTGGGTGGAAGTCATCACTGCATGTTTTCTCAGGCACCTGAGAATTTCAGTAAAGATGGGAAACTCTCTACCTGAATGTATTTCTGTGGTGGAAAGAGGCTGTTCAGGGATGTTCAGGGATCAGAGATCCAGTATGATTCTTCCCTAATGAAGTGCAGGGAGGGGAGCAGACAAAGTGAGGTTATTTCCCAACACAGCAGGTGGCATGCATCTCCTGTGGTGAACACACATTTGGCCCCCCAACTAGAAACCTCCCTGACAGCCACCCCACTCCGCCAAAAGGCAGGAACTAGATGCCACAGACAACCTGATTCTCTATCTACAAGACTTCAGAGGGCAGAGTTCCAATGAGTGAATTAACATTCAGCTAAGATTTCAGGTGAGCAAAACTGTTCCAATAGCAATTTTGGCTGCAAGAATCCCTGCAACTGCTCTTTAGAAAAAGACACTCAGGACCTCATTTCTAGGCATGGTTCCCTCAGGGTGTGCAAATCTGTCTGTGGAGTTTCAGGTCTAACATTTCTTGCTGCAAAAGTGAAACAGACTGCTGCTTCCAGTCGATCACAAATGGAGGTTTCTATCACAGCAGCCAATATGGCTGCAAGCTCTTTGTCCCTCTGTGTGATTTATGAATCCAATTGTTTCTTTTGCATGAGCAAATAAGGTGTAAATACTTGCCAGCATACACTGTTGTGCTGTGTTCATTTCATTCACTGTTTCCTCCTTACCAAAAAGTTAGTGAAATATGGCATATGCCCTTTCTGGAAATACTCAGGAGCTTTTTGTAGTAGAGAGAGAAAACGGTGGAAGAGAGGGATGCTGCTTGACCAACCTCACATGGAGACACTCCTTTCCCAGCTCATCTGTTCCCTGTCTCTCCCTATGCTCACATATTCAGGATTCCCCATGTGTTTAATCCCAGCTGTCACAGCAGTGCTTTTCACTATTATGGAACAATATGCAACCAGACCTGAGTGCTGATGAAATGGTGTAATTAGGGGTGTAGGGTGATGGTGTGCTACAGAACAGCATTTCTCTCAGTTACATTTCCCCCCCTCTACTCTACTCTCATGAGGCCCCACACGGAGTGTGCAACCAGTTCCGGGGTCCCCAGTACAAGATAGACATGGCCTGTTAGAGCAGATCCAAAGGAGGGGTACAAAGATGATCAAAGGGCTGAAAGAACTCTGCTATGAAGATAGGATGAGAAAGAGGATTGTTCAACCTGAAGAAAGAATGCTCTGGGTAGACATTATTTGGCTCTTTGGATGAATTTAGGGGGCATATAAGAAAGATGGAAAGAGATGTTTTACCAGGGCCTGCAGTGATAGACAGGAGGTGATGGTTTATACTGAAAAAGGGCAGACTTGGTTTAGATATACATAAGAAGTTCTTCAGTGTGAGGGTAGTGAGGCAAGAGGTAGTGGAACAAGTTGCCCAGAGAAGCTGTGGATGCCGCATCCCTGGAAGTGTTCAAGGCAAAGCTGGATGGGGTTTTGAGCAAGCTGGTCTAGTGTAAGGTGTCCCTACACACAGAAGGGGGATTAAAAGAGATGATCTTTAGGGGTCTTTTCCAACCCAAACCATTCTATGACTCTATGACAAGTGTACCAGAACAGAAATAATGGATATATCATGTTCTCTGTGCCTTCAGGGCAGCTAATAAGAAAAAGTGCATTTAGTTCTCACAGCTCTCTCTGCATCATACCATCACTTTTTTTCATACAAATCTGAAGGTGGTTTCATTCAATTGGTGTGAATCCATTTGGGAACACTGAGAATCCTGTAGTTGCATCTCTGGCTGGTTCCGGTAATACAATAGAGGAAGAAGGTCTGTCTCTCTTGTCCTAATTCTTTCCCATTACAATCATTTTAGATGTTCTTTAGATGATAAATCTATCTGAATTTTGACAACAATATTCTGTTGTCAATTGCTAAGGCGATTTAGACCTAATTTGTCAACAACACTGAAATCCCTTCCTAGACAGAAAGGCTAAAGAGTAAGATATTTCACTGTTAAAAGTACAGCCAGTTTGTTGTTAGTTGCCTGGTGGTTTATAATAACTCTATTGAATAGATTTTACTACTCAGGAGCATATTTTCACCATTTTTATCTTTAAGGATACTTAATTTATCCTCAAGAAAAACTAGCTTAGTGAATCGGGGAGTCAGTCTTCATCTTTGACAGGGAATGTCTTCAATTTCTCCGTGAACTTTGAAGACAAATTGTTACCCCATAACAGCACTGACCCAGGAGAAACTGTAGTGCTTATGATTCCATTTCTGAAAGCCGGTCAGATCCAGCAGCCGTTACTCAATGTTTTACTCTGTCTATACTCACAGTTCAGTGTTTCTTCTCTTTGTCAATTCCTCCTTCTTTCCATAAATACTATGCTGAAGGGCTGAACTGCTGAAAGGCCAAACTGCTACTGATGTCACAGAGACAAACCCATACAAATACAAAAAGACCTGTCACACTAGATTTTGAATAGCAATTAAAAAAATCCTGTAAGAATTCCAGTAATGACGAAAGTCCACATTTTAAATGTAACCTTCATCCTCCTAAGTCAAAATGAGATAAATTATCAGATTCCATGTTGCAGTATGATTTTGTCTCCCAGTCTGATAGCAGATAAAGACCACTGTACATCAAAGTACTTTGTATAACAAGGCTGCCACTGAACTAAATCAAGGACAATCTGCCATGCTGTGTTAATGTTGCTGCTGAAACTAGAATAGAAGTATGAAAGCCAGGCTCTACCCTGTGTGATCAGTCTACCCTGGCAAGCAACACACCAGAAGGGTTGTTCAGCCTATGGAATCCACTGGAGGAATATTTAAACTTCAGCACCTTCCTCTCCAGAGATGATTGAGAGGACGAGGGGATGAATGCTTGAAGAAGCATGAGAGTGTAACAGGATGGGAAGGCCTATTTTGGCTTTCCCACAGGCCATGGTGTCCCTGGGGGTTGAAAACTTCAAATGGCTTATGTGGCTGTTGGCCTGTATCGTGCAGATTTTCTTATGCATGTATTTCATGTGTTCTATTTAATACAATTAAGGCTGAATCAGAATTTGGCTTGCAGGTGAGAATGCCACACACTCCAATTCCAACATGTGAACATCTGTGGCATTGTGCCACAGCCTGAAACTATGTTTATCAAAGCCCTTAGCAGGCCTTAGACCAGGTATAGGCAGCTACAACCACTGTGTTGTTTCACATGTATAAGATAAAGTTTAGCATGCAAATCTAGAAAATTCTACAGTGACTTGCTGTATCTAAATAGTGACCAAAACTTTTTTTACTCCTTTTAATTACCGTTGCGCAGCACTTCCTCTCTTTCCAAGAATTTGGCAAGCTATAGCAGGAAAAAGATTCTGCCCCCAAGATTTCCTCTGTGGAAGTTTTGCAGGTCTCTATGTGAGAGCAGAAATAGCTAATATTTCTGTTACTTTTTAGTTATAATTCCAATAGCATCCATACCAAGCACTGTTTTGCTACTTCAGGTGGCAAAAGAGGACATGTTATGTTTTTACAGTTTACATGACTGAGTTTACAACTGAAAATTGATTTGTCAAGCTAAGTACAAGAGAGGCATAGATGAGCAACTCTAAGAAGTTGACAAAGATAAGATAGCAGTCTCTTTGTGCTTATGCTCAAGATTGTCAGTAAAAATATATGGATGGGCCAAATCCTTGTCCCATTGAAAAAATTATGCTAATAAAAAGTGGTGTTGCCTACGACTTTTATCAAGACAAGTTTGTCAATGTTTACTTGATAAAACTGTACACCAGAGAAATTTTCAAGGCATCCAGAACTCTCTTGTTTCTTCCACTAGGTCACATATCCTTGTCCGCGTTTTAGTGATTCTCCCTAGATAGGGTCTGGCAAGATGAAAAAAGTAGCAAGTGCATCAGGAAGAGTAACAATAACAAATGCAGAACAGCGTACAGGAAAAGCTGCAAAGACAAATAAGATGTTAGCTTGAAAATTGTTTGCAAATATCACAAAACTCTTTCTGCTCAGGCAAGGACCATGAAACCAAAATGATTCTGCAAAAAAAAGAAAGTATCACTTTCTTTTTTAATAGTCAGAAGTGGTTGTTTGGTGGTTGGTTGCTTTGGTGGTTTTTTTCAAATGTTGTAAAGTTATAAAGAGATTGACTTTTTTGAGGAGTTACAACAGTGAATTGAAGAGAAAAAAAAGTTACATAGCTTTGCTGTAGAATTTCATAATTGTGTTTCATTTCCCAATTTATAATAAGATATTTTTAATAAGAACTTGTGTTTCCTTTATAGTATGTAAACTGTTTGTCTGTTTGTTTCTTTTCAGCAAATGTAATGTCCTTTTTAAATACTGAAGTGATTGCAATTGCATTTACCTTACTGTGCAATTGAATGTATAGTAGTGGTGGCTGTTACGACTCATGAAGAACAGCAGCTATTACAATTCATATTTCATATAATATGAAACAAACTGTATTTTTAATTGATACTAAACACAAATACCATCTAACACTCCTTTATCAGTCCAGTTCAGCATTATGTGCTCCTAATATTCTGAAAGAAATGCTTCAATCCAGTGCTAATCCATTACCTCCACTGCATAGTGACATCACTGTCAGAGCATAGGCACCATCACCCACAGGCATTCTCCTGCACGCCTGGCAGCTTCATGAGACACACAGCTGACACTAGGCCAAAAGTCACCCTTGGACATGTGAACATAATTTCTGGTTAGAAAACCAATAAACTTTTTGGAGCATCCACATATATAACAGACATTCCTTTATCTGAACTATGCCTCTTCATCTGCATTTTTTGCCAAGGAGTGGGAAACATCCTGAATGGTTCAGTTTGCCTCAGAGGTGGAAGTGATGCTGAACGTTAAACACGAGGCTTCATTCATACCAACACCATATTCAAGCAGTGAGTTGCATCCTTTATTAAACATAGATGGCAATTTTCCTAGGGACAATTCTAACACTGAGATCAAATTCTTACTCATATACAATCTTTTCTACATTATATCAATTATTGGCAGTCTGGCTTCCTGATGGAGAATATCAAGCTCTCACAAGTAATGCTTCAGCTCAGATACTTGATGTCTCAGGAAGATTTTTGGTCCTCCCAAGAATGTTTAAACAAAGGAAACTCAAAAGTTTAATCAAGAGCTATTGTGCCAATTCTCTGCAGTAACTTAAAGGACTAAGTTAACGGGACTATGTACACAAACGCCTAGCAACAGTAGCCCCATATATGCTAGTGTTAAGCTTGTCATGGGCTTAATTGCAACCCCGAAACAAAATAACGTTTGTTTTCAGAGAATTCAAGCCTTTTTAAACAGCTTCTGCTAATTAACTTTGGTGTATAAGAGTGACTTACACCATCTGGAAACTTTTTATTTAAGGCTTTGGAAGAGCAATAAATATGTAAGAGGTGTTCCTAACACTGAAGTATTATAACAATTAGTATAGTACCATAAACAGATGGTCAATGCCCATCCCTCACTGACACCTAGGCTGCCATAGTGATGTTATGGCGTTAAAATAATGGGGATCTTTTGGGTAGGAAAGGTTGATATAACATAAAAATACACATCAGTAAAAATCATGCCATGTTTCACAATGAATACATTTTTATCAAGGCAGTTTACTTGCCAGTCGTAGAACCATAGACTATCCAGAGTTGGAAGGGAACCACAAGGATCATTGAGTTCAACTCCTGGCCCTACACAGGACAACCCCAAGAATCACACTATGTGCCTGAGACTGTTGTCCAAGTGCTTCTTGAATTCTGTCAGGCTTGGTGCTGTGACCACTTTCCTGGGGAGCCTGTTCCAGTGCCCAAACACCCTCTGGGTGGAGAACCTTTTTCTAATATCCAACCTAAACCTCCCCTGACACAGCTTCATGCCATTCTTTTGCATCCTGTCATCTGTCACCACAGACAAGAGATCAGTACCAGCTCCTCTGCTTCTCCTTGTGAGGATACTGAGGACCACAATGAGGTCTCCCCACAGTTTCCCCTGCTCCAGGCTGAACAGACCAAGTGACCTCTGCCTTCTCTCATAACATTTCCCCTCTAGACCCTTCACCATCTTTGCTCCCCTCTTTTGGATGCTCTCTAACAGCTTAATATCTTCCTTATATTGTAGTGCCTCAAAATGCCCCCAGAACTCGAGGTGAGGCTGTTCCAGTGCAGAGCAGAGTGGGACAATCCCCTCCCCCGATCAGCTGATGATGCTTTGCCTGATGCCCCCCAGGACACGGTTGGCCCTCCTGGCTGCCAAGGCACTGCTGACTCACATTCAACTTGCCATCAACCAGAATCCCCAGGTCCTTTTGCTGGCACTGCTTTCCAGCATCTCATTCCCCAATCTGTCTGTATATCTGGAGTTGCCCCATCCCAGTGCAGAATCCGGCACTTTCCATTGTTGAACTTCATATGGTTGGTAACTGCCCAGCCCTCTAACTTTTCCAGGTCTCTCCCTTCAAGGGTGTCATTAGCTCCTTCCAATTTTGTATTGTCAGCAAACTTAGTGTACCTTTGAGTCCTGTGTCAAAGTCATTTATGAAGATGTCGAAGAGCACTGGCTCTAAGATGGAGACTTTTGGCTCCACACTAGTGACAGGTCGCCAGCCTGAGGTCACCCCATTTGTTATAACCCTTTGTGCCTGACCCGTGAGCCAGTTGCTCACTCATCACACCATATGTACATCCAGCTGTGTGCTGAACATGGTGTCCAGAAGGATCCTGTGAGAGACAGTATCAAAAGCTTTACTGAAATCAAAAAACCTACATCAGCTGGTTTCCCTTGATCCACTGGGTGGGTTACCTTCTTGCAAAAGGAAACTTTCCCCTCCTGAAGCCATGCTGGCTATGACCAATGACTACATTGTCCTTCAGCTGTTTTTCAGAATCTCCCGGAAAAATCATCTCCATAATTTTACCAGGCATCTAAGTGAGACTGACTGACCTGTAGTTTCCAGGGTCATTGTTCTTGCCCTTATTGAAAACTGGGACATTGTCAGCTTCCATTCGACACTGTAGTGATACTTTTTAACCATAAAATATAACATGCAGGCATTTTGCTTACAATTTCCTCATATTTGTGGGATGAATGAATGTGTTACACAAATATCTCTTTTTGGAATGATCAGATGCCTCAACGTGAATGATGCTGAGCCTATGGAAGGGCATAATATAGATCTGCTGATATTAGGGTGGGATACTGCCATGCAACATATGAACATGATATGATCCACGGAGTTTGGGATAGCTGTAAAATGGGCAAATGACTACATTGCGGTGGATATATGATCAACCAATACGGGTTTTGTTAAAAACTGTCTCTTTCAGTCTTTGCTCTCAACCTACCCAATGTGTTTCAGAAAGTGCAAACTGCAACCCCTTCTCCTGTACAGACAGTGTGTCAAATAAGGACACAGGCATGGGAACTGGTTGTAGTGTTTCCACAAGGAAAGTATTTTCTCATGAAGTCAGTAACAGGCTATCTAGAGAAGGTGGCATTGGGAGTATGCTGAATATATATCTCTACCAACAGTCTTAACTGTATTCTCTTCAATGGGAGATGCTCTCTTCTTGAACAGTTCTGGCAGCAAGTCAGCCCCACAACACACAAGCGGTGTGTTGGCAGCACAAGCAGCTGGAACACTCATCTTTAGCTTTTCCTGTAAAGAGCCTGTTTGCCAGCAGGCATTGTCCCTGAACTGATTCTGAACATCTCTGTATTTCTCTGTCACCTAGTGCCAGATGGAAGGTGGATGCTTCTCCTCCAGAAGAACATCTCAACATTAATTTGTACTGGCTCAGGGAGTACTTTCTTGTATCATGGGCAGTAGGAGGAGAGGGGGAAGGAGGCCTGCTTAGGTTGCCTGGAGGGAGACTTAAGCTGGCTTTCAGCTGGACCTGCTCTTGTCTATGTTTACTTACTGAAATAAGGGCAATTCCCAAAAACACACACTGACAGTTCAGCATCCCCAAAAATGCTGTAGCATGCTGTTTGAGATATTTTCTGTGTCTCAAACTCCTAACTCAGTTTCAGGCTGTGCCCTCCACTGTGAAATATGGATTATCCAAGTGAATGAAAAATGCTGAAACTATGGGGGGTTTTTTATCTCACAATAAGTACTTGCTCAGCTGTAAAAGTCTGTAGAAGTTCCAGGGTGACCGAACTGATATCTTCTGGTGTATAAACCTCGTTTATACAGACTGCACCCAGCTGAAGTCATGTGGCTCTCTCGGTCTACAGGCTCAGTTGCTCCACTGCCCGTGAGGAAACTGTTCCCCTTCCAAGGGACCTCCTGTGATAGGGATGTGGACAGTGCTAGGTTTTTTTATTCTGTTTCCCCTAAGATCCAACCACCAGATCTGAATCAGAGCTAAGACTTTCCTCTGGTCCTTGCTAAGACCTGCTGACCTTGCTCAGTCTCAGACAAATCACACTTCTCCATAGGAATAGTGAAATGGACTTCTGACCTTGGGAGAGGCCTCTGCTCCTGAAGGAGCCTGCAGGTAGTGGTGGCCTTTAGTTCAGTTAAAAATCAGTTCAAAATTCTTTCGTGCACATCTATAAATCTGTGTGAGGAACACGTTTGAACACCCATCCCAGGAAAGGCCTCCAGAGTTAAAAATTCTCGTGTAAACTTCTGAAACGCTTTTACTTTTTTACTCATTCCTATTCTGTTGCCTCTCTTCCCTTCACTCCACCTTCTTCACACCTGGCTGCTCAAACCAGACACACATAAGTGCAGATAAGTTTAATGCTGTCTAGACAAGCACCCTATTAAGCTGGGCTGGGGCAGCTGTTACCATAGTGATGAACAACTATGATTTTGTAGCTGAAAATGAGGTAGCAGGAGATTCATACTTTCTTCACAATATAGTGGCAATGTCAGAGTGAAATTGAAGTATGAGAAACAGCAACTCTTTGTTAACTATTAGCAGACGAGCCATAAATAGGAAGTGATATAGCTGGTTAAGGACTAGACCTTTCTATTCAAAATGAAGGTGAAAAATCTGAGTTTTGAAATAGCCTCGAAACTGCTCCTGAATGCAGTGAAGATCACTATTTCAGCTTCTTCTTGGTATAAAGCATAACTTTATATCATACACTGCTTTTACTTTAATATTTGAAGTTTATGCTGAAGCTTTAGCTTAACAGGTGAAAGTTTTTCACTGTTAGAGGGGCCCAGAAAGTTCTGTCCAGTCTTCTCAACATTTTTCACTAAAACAGCATTTCCAGGACTTGCTGGGGAAGGCTCAAAGAGAAACCACAAGATTTTTCTCACTGCTGCAAAGATTCAAGTGAAAAATCTTTCTCCTCTTCGGTATATTGCATAATACCAATACAAAAGCAACTTTCATTTCTCATGGAGGAAATTAAGGTACAGCAATTGTAGAATCATAGAATCATTATGGAACAGGCTCCCCAGGGAAGTGGTGGAGTCACCATCCCTGGAAATGTTCAAAAAACAAGTAGACATGGCACTACACTTCATGGTTTAGTAAGTATGGTGTTAGGTCAAAGGGTAGACATGATGAACTTGCAGGTCTTTTCCAACCTTAATGATTCTGTGATTCTATGATTAAGGTTGGAAAAGACCCCTAAGATCATCAAGTCCAACCTAATATTAACCCAGCACTGCCGAGTCCACTAGTAAACCATATATCTAAGCACCACATCTACATGTTTCCTGAATCCTTCCAGAGATTGTGCTCACTTCCAGCCACCTGGACCCTTCCCGATTAGCCAGGACTGCTGGCAAATGATGGAACGTGGCTCAGTGAGAACTTTCACCAGCTCCCTCAGTTCCCTTGGGTGGATCCCATCCGGCCCCATAGACTTGTGCGTGTTTAAGTGGTGCAGCAGGTCACTGTTTCTTCCTGGATTATGGGGGCTCTTGTCTCTCAAGAGAACAAGGGCCAGCAACTAAACGTCTTCTCCAGCTGCTTGTTAGAGTGTTTGTCTGCATCTTCATCCTGGTTGGGTGGCCTATAACAGACTTCCACCAGGATATCTGCCTTGTTATTCCTGCTAATCCTTAACCATAAGCATTTGACCTTAATCCTTACCATCATTAAGCTCCAGGCAGTCAAAACAGGCCCTAACACACAGGGCTACTCCAGTGCCTCTCATTCTTTGCCTATCCCATCTGAAGAGTTTATAGCCACCCATTGCAGCACCCCAGTCATGTGAGGAGAAAGGGAAAGTGGCCTTACAAAAGCAGCTCTCACTTCCCAGCCCCCGCCGCCGCGGTGGTGCCTGAGACATGGCACTGCTGCAGCCCCTCCACGGCTCACACCCCCTCCTGTCCCTCAGATAATGGGGACCATTATAAACCCTTTTTCATCGTAAAGGAAACCAAGAACAATGTTCACATGGCATGTTTCCTAGAAAAAAAGACAGATTGTTTTTATTTTCTTCTGAAACCCCTGAAATATATTTAATTGAAAAGTATTACAACAGAATTGCGCTCAGAGGTAATAAAGCAAAGAAGTTGCATTTCAAATGGTATTATGACATCCTTATGAGTTCCTTTTCTCTGTTTTCCTTTTTCTTGATTTTTATATTGGACCATTAAGCGTAGTTAAGCTGTATATTTTAATGTATATGTTAGTGTATACAAACCTGTGAGTTGTAAGATGTGGAAAAAATATTTTCCTAATAGAACAAGTTGAAACAAATATCGGATTACCACATTTCTTCTCTCAAATTTTTCATCTATAGAGTGTAACTTTTCTCCTTTTCAGAGACAAGCAGATGTGGGCTCACAGATTTCAGGAGCAAAAAATACAAAGAAATAGAAGTCCAGTTGTCCTAAACTTCTCTTAGTGAGGTATATGTTTGACCTCAATGTTGTTTACTCTACAGGGAGATGTATAAGCTGACCATTTCTGGAAGGTTCACTTCAAAAGCGGAATGATGGGGTTATAAATCACCTGAAAATTTCAGGGAACAAACTGAAAAATAGATTGGGCTAGTCCATTTATTCATAATTATATTTAAAAATATTCTATACCTCGGAGATTGAAAATTATTGAAAATACTTAGGATTTATTAGCACCAATGGATAAACCTCCAGTATTTTCCCCACTCACAAATCTAGTTTTATTAATATTTGTTTGCTGACTGGGATGAATTGCATACTTGGTTTGACTCAATTATCTTAGAGCTCTTTTCCAAGCTTAATAATGCTATGACTCCATGATTCCATTAGAGATTACTTTTTCCACCCATTAGGCAGCTTGTAGGTACAGCGAGATGTGTAGAAAGTAGGGTAGCTGGTGTCAGTACAGGCAGTATTTCTGTCAGCATACCCTAAACCAGATTTCTAAGGAGTACGACTTGCATCCCTGAAAGAACTTTTGCAAGAGGACAGCTGAGTCTGTGAAGCCCTTCTGTTGCCACAGCACTGTTGATGAAGAATGTATGTTTTCCTGGGCTCCTTACCAAGGTAATTACCTGTTGGGGGCTTGCCGCTGCGGCTCATATCTCAAAACTGGGTATGCACACGGAGAACTGAGACTCAGCACTTCTGCTCAGACACACTGCAGCAGGGTTGGGCAAACTGGGAAGTTTTGAGGATGTTCTCTTCATGAGTATGTAAATAAATTATTGTCAGTGCTCCTACTGAACTGTAAATGCCCAGGTTAGTAACTTCATAATGTATATCGGCATTCTGCTTTTTCTGAGGGTGTATCTGTCTACTCTGCGACAATGAGTTGCTTAAACATAACAATATCTACAAATATTATTACTAACAAATACCGTTGTTAAAGGATTAGCTCCATCATTATGAATAGAGAACACTGGGAGGGATTCTGGATTACGTGTTTCCATACGTAAAAACAGCGTACATAAAAACTTGCTGTGATTTTTGAAGCTGTTCACAAGTTGATTTTGTGAAAATTATAAACACCACCTATGCAAAGGCCTCAGTTTTGACCTTTGCTAAGAATTTTCCAAACTCATAAAAATTGCTGTACTTATACGTGCCCCTGAATCCAACGTGTTACTAAATTTGAACAACACAATTGCAGTTTAAGCAACCTCTCTTGGTCAATATATTTATATGTATTTTTCTCAGTATATGTGCATTTACTAAAATACTTCTGGTTTGTCAGTGCATATGACTTGTCTTCACTTGAATTTACAGCCTTTTAAATGATCCTTCTTTGGCTTCTAAGATTCAGAATCTAATTTATTACAGCCTAAACTGATTTGAATATTTTCTCAGCAGAAGTTGAAATAGAAGCAATACATTTCTATTAGGCTTTCATAATAGAATTATGAAAGTTTCTATGCAATTTCCACAAAGTTTCTGCAAGATATTTCTTAAAAAATATTATTGATAAAGAAATCCGTTTTCCCCAGCACTATTTCCAGGTACGTTTTGTATCTGCTTGGATAACTTATTTTGGAAATCAGTTTATCTTGCAGTTCTGTGACAGAAAAGAAGACCTCTCATGGGTATGTAAAATGTAATGATTGCTAAAAGTCTTATCCCAAGTTGTAGAAGAATCTGGCCTGCTTAAATGAGTTTCAGATGTGAACTGTAAATGATTCACTAACTGAAGAGGTGCACAGATTTACTTTAGGAGTACACCTTGGGAAGGCACCGCAGACCCTGTGTATTCCTACTGCACCAGCTGGTTTATCCCAACAGCAGTACTATTTCCAGAAATGGTATGTAATATACTCTTAAGAAAATTTTTTCTGGATTGTTTAATTTAACCCTGACTGATTCCTCTCAGAGGAGAGGAAAAGAAACAGGAATTTCTTTCAAGGAAACACAAGTATAGTATACACTTCCAAAAATACAAGGTGGCTTCTTGTAAATCAATTATGGCTAAGAGATTTCATGCTTCCTAAAATCTCCTGTGCCTTTTTTTTACACAGGATCCCTTGTATATCTTTTAGTTGACTTTTCTGGAAAAAGTCTGCTTGATCTGTGCTTTTTTGTCCTTTACTCCAGTGCGCAGCTGGGAATATATTCAACCTCCTGTTCAGCACCACTTCTTGGCCTTTTCTGTCCAACCTGTGATGCTTACCCTGTCTCTCATTTTTGTATTCTGGAAAGGAGAACACAGAAAGAGAGTAAAGGAGAGACTGACACTGTGAAAACTTCTCTTTCGGTTCTCAAATGAAGGCAGTCCACATAATACGTTTCTGATGCTTCAGAAATAACACTCATCAGCTGTGGCATCCTTCCCTTTTCTACAGCACTCTTAAACACTTATGCTTTTCTGTCCTGTCCTTAAATTTCTCTGTCAGCTGATAATAAAAAGTAAAATAATCAATGTTTCAGTTTCTCAAAAATTTTAAGACAAGGAATGAAGGGAGAAGTTGGGAGAAGAGACAGAGGAAAATGGCAGAGAAGTGAACCTCCAGGGTTATTCTGGGTTGCTACAGGAAAGTTCTCTCTGTATATAAGGAAAAACTTTTTTGCTTTGAGGGTGACAGAGCAGTGGAATAGGCTGCCCGGAGTGGCTGTGGAGTCTCTTTCTCTGGAGTTATTCAAAACCCGCTTGGATGTGATCCTGTGCAACCTTCTACAGGTAAACCTGCTTTAGGAAGGGGTTGGATGAGGTGACCTCTAGAGGTCCTTTCCAACCCCAAGCATTCTGAGATTATGTGATTCCATTACTGAGTCTTGTCTTTTGCTGTGACAGGTATCCTATCATCTCACATCTCTCAGAAATGTACCAAGTTCTGTATTAAATGTTGGTGATGCTCTTTACTCCCACCAACTCTGTGGAAGAGGTTGTTCCAGAAACTCATGTTCATTCCTAGCTCATCTCTGGGTACATCTCTTCAGCCTATTCTTTGCCATCCCAGAGAGTGCCCCAAGCAGACCAGCTGTGAGCAGCCCTTCTCCTCTGGAGTGAAAATGCCTTTGATGCAAATGGCCTCCTATATCCTGCTCTCTCTGCCTCTGCAACTCTGAACTCCAGGCTTGGCTCATTCTGAAGGTGAGCTGTCACATTAGTACCAACTTACTCGCTGGAGTCATAACACTGAGCTTTTTCAAAGGTGTATTTAGTCTTTATAAACAACTCTGAAAATCATCTTTCTTTTCCTCCACCTTAGATATGAATAAAGCTATCTGTTTTGGTTAGTCTAGCATGATTCAAGTTTTTATTTTTCATCTAGACAAGGTCCAAAAAGATCAGTCTCCCTTCTGACATTAGAACTACCATCTGCCTCTTCCGCAATGTGAAGGATTTGTTGTTGAACTCCACAGTCTTAGAACAACACAAATGACTGAAAGCCCTCAAGTTTACTAAAAGTGCCTACAGATCACACAGCCTTCAGACTGCATGAGTTAGTATAAACTCAGTTGTAAAATTTATGGCATGCTGTAATACTGCTTGACAAAATATTTTTTAATGTATCCATTGATAGAAGCATGAGATCTCCTGCTGCTGCCACACTGGAATTATGATTTTGACACCACTGGTTTCCTTTACCCATTGTAAATATATAATGATGTCTTAGGGATGATTAAACAATGATGAAAGAAGACAGACTCAGATTCTTCCCAGTACTGTATGGGAAAAGGATCAGAGACAATGGATGTGAGTTGAAATGTGTCATTCAGACAGGATTAAAGAAGAAAATTTTTCCCCATGAGAATAGTCAAGCAGTAGCAGAGCTCATGCAAAGAGGTCATGTATTTGTTTGTCTTTGGGAAGTTTCAAGCCCTGACTGGAAAAAGCCCTGTATGAACCTGTCTGACCTTAGACACTGACCCTACTTTGAGCAGGAGGTTGGACTAGAGACCTCCTGAGGTCCCTTCCAGCCTTAGTTCCTATGAAGGAATCATCAGCAAACACGTCCCCTCTCCCTGCCAGGCTGGTATGATAAATATTACCTTAGAGGTGCCTCACACCATGCCCTGATGGATATGTTATAATATGTGCCATCGAGATATGAAGTAAAACAGTTTGTATGGCATGATCATTCTGCTGTGAACATACACTGTGTCCTTGGGAGCACAAAAACACTCTGGTCATTGTCCTACATATAAGAAACATAGAGGCAAAGGGAAGTTTCTGAAGAAATCAAAACTTGCAGAAAGTCAGATCTTGCAGAAATTTTAAGTAGTGAATTACAACATAGAAGCAGAAATGCACACCACTGAATCTAAGTAGAAAACCCAAAGTACACTCCAGGCAAGAAATAAACTGCTGTGGTAAACACTGTCTGAAGCCTTCTGTTCTTTTCAAAACCTATTTAACAGCAAACTAGATTGCAGTTCAATGAGCCAGAGCTGCAGAAGTGCACTAAGGTGACCATTTTGGATAAGGCAGTCTCTTGGCTCATAAATACAGTGAAGTATTGAAAGTTACCATAGTTACCTTCAAATTCAAGCTATAGTAACTACTCCAGTAAAATCCTTCAAACCACTTTGAGATAACAATAATGAGCCCTTCATTAGTTGTGCAGACAGGTATCACTCCACCTCTCAGGTTGCATGGCTGCCACTTTATATATTGTGAATTTGAGCTAAGCACCTTGCAGCTGAACACCTGTTGTTCTCAGACAGTTGGAGGACAGACACCTCGAGTTGTTTTGCTCGAGGCTTTTTTTGCTAAAGGCTTGATTGAAAGTCCCAATGAGTTCAGTGGTGTTGAATCAAGCTGCCACATGAGCACCATCATAGCATAAGTACTGTAGTCAAACCACCCAGTACTTTTCTCACAGCCTTGTATTTAAATTTGAATTAAATGAGGAATATGAGGGATGCATCTGTGATAAATCAGTCTGTAATGGATCAGTATGAACTTTGATGTGTTTTGGGAAAAATATACTCTTGTGATGTGCTATCTTATATGGTCACCACTGCAAGGAAAAAAATCAAATGGAAAAACTGAGATCAGTTAATTTGTTTAAAAATAGAAGTGTTAAGATATTCTTTACTTTCTTTTCCCCACACTTTATTTTCTTAATGTGCAATATTTCAAATAAAAATTAACTTTTTTGTGGGTTTTTTTTAAATATAATTTTGCTAGGCAACTGTTAAAAATATTACACAGAACCTCTGAGCAATCCTAGAGAGAATTTGAAACTCATAAAAATACAACTATGTTATTACTACTTTCGAGATGAACTTAAAAAATACACAGATTGCAACTCACTTTTAACTTGGGATCTAAAGGAATTAAATTGTAATTTTCATATTGTGATAGGTTTGAAGTTTTGATGTTCCTTATAAACCTATAACTTAACATGCTATTTTTATTGCTCACCCTAAAGATGTTTAATAGAGAAATCATTGTTGTTAAACACACAAAATGAAATTTTAATTTATACGATCTATCTTCAAATTGCTGTTGTGTGGGAGTACAAAGTCTGAACTTCTCCATTAGCCATTTCCTGGGCAACAGACTACAATGACACAAATTCAGAGTTGTGACTTCAGCATAGGATCAAGCAGCAGAATATGAGGAGTAATGGAAAGCACTTATTTAAAAACAAATATTATCTCCAAAAATCAAAGGAAAACATATAATAGTATTTATTCTCTGTTTAATTTAAAGTTTGAAACCAATGCTAATTTCATAATTGCAATAATACAACATTTCATGATACATAGTTGAGTAAGAGAAAAGGAGAACAAGACAGTCAGGATCCTTTACAAAAGACAATGCAAGAGCAAAAGGCACATTGTTGCGTGTCTCTCCATACAGTTGAGTATGTCACAGCACTGACCTTCAGGGTCTTTCTCAATTTGTGTGCACTGCTTTTTAGACCAACACCTTCTTACCATGTCAGGAAATGAGAATGCCAGTTATTCCTGAGTGCAAGCACTGCGTGAAATAATATCAATTATGAACCAAGTCTTTCACACACAGTGGTTAACCTTGTGTCTAGATAGATTTAAGACGAGCAATCTACTGAAGACCTCCATAACCTACAGTTACATAATGCCCTTTGCTGTTTGGTTGACTTTTTTCTTCCTTCTCTCTCTTCACCCTTCTTGCCTTTCAAATTTCCTCTTTTTATTTTTTTTTTCCCGGGGCACAACATTTCCTTTAAAATGTTTTTTTTTTAGGCCTTAGATAAAAAAGTGAACTAATGTAGATTAAATAAAATGTTAATTTCTTATGGGTCAAGGAAAAAGAGACATGTACATTCTTATCCATATGTACTGATTTGCAGACCTGTACCAAATCAAAAGTGCCAGACATCATGCTGATAATGGATCCAGTATCTATACCAGTTTTCATATGAGAGAGAAAAGTATCCAATTAAATTAACATAGAACATTTTCATCATATAAAAGGTATAGAAAAAACTCACAATATTCAGTAGTAGCTTTTCAATAACATCTTTGTATCTTGTTTTAATGCAGTATATCACATAATTACAGAAGGGACATCTACAACGATGGAGACTCCAATACATCCTCGGGCAAACTGGGCATTGCTCAGTTAGCCTTCCCGCAAAAAAACATTTTCTGATCTTCAGGAGGAACCTCCCTTATTTCTAGCTATGCCTGTTGTCTGTGGCCCTGTTACTGGGAAAGACTGGAAGGGGCCTGGCTCTGTTCTCTTTGCACCCTCCCTTCAGGTGTTTATATACACTGCTGAGGTTCCTCTGAGCCTTTTCTTCTCCAGGGTGAACAGCCCCAGCTCTCTCAGCCCCTCACAAAGTTCAACAAGGCCAAGTGCAAACTCCAACACCTGGGTCAGGACAAACTCAAGTGCAAGTACAGGCTGGGCAGAGAATGGATTGAGAGTGGCCCTGTGTTGAAGAACTTGAGGTGTTGATTGACAAGAAGCTCAGTGTGACCTGGACCCGTGTGCTCGCAGCTCAGAAAACCAACCATGTCCTGGGCTGCATCCAAAGCAGTGTGGGAAGCAGGGGGAGGGTGGGGGATTCTCCCCCTCTGCTCCACTCTGGTGAGACCTCACCTGCAGTACTCTGTCCAGCTCTGAAGCCCACAACATAAGAGGGACATGGATGTATTGGAGCAAGTCCAGAGAAGACCACAAATATGATTAGAAGGATGGAACAGCTCTCCTATGAAGAGGGAGTGGGAGAGTCTGCATTATTCTGCCTGGAGAAGAGAAAGCTCCAAGGAGACCTTAGAACACTTTCCAGTACCTAAAGGGGAGCTATAAAAAAGCTGAAGAGGGATTTTTTACAGGGCATGTAGTGACAGGACAAGGGAGAATGACTTCCAACTGAAAGAGAGTAGGTTCAGATTAGATATTAGGAAGAATTCTTTACTGTGAGGGTGGTGAGGCCCTGGCACAGGCTGCCTAGAGAAGCTGTGGGTGCCCCACCCCTAGAAGTGTTCAAGTGGCCAGGTTGGACAGGGCTTGGAACAACCTGGTCTAGTGAAAGGTGTCACTGCCTGTGGCAGGGAGGCTGGAACCAATTCAAACTGTTCTGTAATTCTAGGACTCTGTGATCCATTTGAAACACTTTTCAAGTATTTCAGGAGTGAGCTCAGTTACCACATATTTTCTTTGAAGAAAATGATGTGAGTTCCCTAAGCAAAACTTGTTCCCTTAAGGGACAGGGTCATTTCACAGTTATGTCAGTGACATTACTACAGTAGAGCATGATCACAATGCCAGAGCTACATCCTTGCAATAAACTCCATTACTGATACAAATACACAGAAAAATGAAGAGTACTACTTTTTCTAGAAGTAAACATGCAACGATTTTTTCAGTATGATATTAACAACTCAGTAGTCTTTTTTTTCTAATTTTTTTTTTGTTACTTCTGCATTGTGGTGTTACTAAAGAGAACATCAGATAAAAATATTTCCTTTTTTTGACAGCCATGGTCAGATTTCAAAACACAAGGCAAAGAAACAAAAATCAGCAAATGACAGAAAGATATGACAGAGTGTTTACCAAGTAGCTAGCTCAGCATTAAGTATAAAGTCTTCAGGATTATATATGTCATTCCAAGGTCCTAGAAGCAATAATTGGTTGGGCATGGAATCAGTTGGTTAATCAGGGACAAAATAAAAATGATACAAAGACTGGTTTAAAGGAGATAAGCACACTAGCAGCAGAAAAAGCTATTATGGTCAACCACCTGAACCTCTTATATTACACAGGCCATAGGATTTGGCTGAATTAGTACATATTTGCATACATAACTAGACTCCTGGGCTGCAGCAACTTCCACGCCAGATGCTAGGAGTGGGCTTGGTTAGCTGATCTACTGTATCCCTTTGTCAGCTAGAGATGTAACACTGGGGAAGGATGACACACAGAACTGGTCACTATGCTCAGCTGATGCTTCCCCTGCATTACGCATCACTCCCTGCAAACTTTAATAGCAACTCTTCTCGTTCTAGATACAAAACCTCTGATCTGGGTTAAGTAGCCAAAAGCCAACAGTCACATCGCCTCTCAATACGCACCCATTTATTTGTGCCCAATTACATTCTGAGTGCCAGCAGTCAGCGGTAGTTTCGTCCAGCCTGTGGTGATTTTGACTATCTCTCACTTTTTAGCTAAAATATTATGAGCACCAAGTCAAATGCCAAACATGAAGTCATTGCATCAACTTCATTTGTTTTTTCAGCCAAACTTATAGTATCAGTCAAACAACTATATCGAGCTGCCATATACAATATAACAGTTTACCTCTCTGGCAGTGTAAATAGACCTTGAAGTGCTTTAAAAATGTATAAAGAGCCCAACTGTTAATTAAAACCAAGATCTTAAATCCTTCAGCAGGCACAATTGGGTCAAGATGTATATTAGTTTTCAAAAATGAGATAAACCCATGTTTTTTAATGAAGTGAAGAAGGATGGCATGTGTTCACTGCCTTTACAAATCAAGTCATCTTGTTGGTGTCTAACTTTAGACTCCCTCCCATTGTTGTCTCTACTGGTTTCTTCACTTGAGAAAATTGCTTTTCAGTCCAATTGGCTGTTCCCATGTGTAGTGGGTTGACCCTGACTGGACCCACCAAGATGCTTTATCACTGCCCTCCACAACTGGATAGGGAGAGAAAATATAATGAAGGGTTCACGGGCTGAGATAGGGTCTGGGATAGATCACTCACCAAATATCATCATGGGCAAAACTGACTCAAATTTGGGTTGTTAATTGAATTTATTACTAAAAAAATCAGATCAGGATAATGAGAAGTAAAATAAATTTTAAAAACAACTTCCCCCACACCTCTCTCCTTTCTGAGCTCTATCTCCTCCCTTCTGCCATGGAGGTTACAGTCAGTTCATCACAGGTTGTTCCTGCAGCTGCTCAGGGAGAGGAGTCCTTCCCCTGTTCCAGCATGGGGTCTCTCCCAGGGGAGACATTTCTCTACAAACTTCTCCAATGTGAGCCCATCCCTTAGGCAACAGTTCTCCATGAACTGCTTTAATGTGGGTCACTTTTCCACAGGGTGCAGTCCTTCAGGCACAGCCTGCTCCAATGTGGGTCCCCCACAAGGTCACAAGTCCTACCAGGAAATGTGCTCCAGAGCGGGTTCCTCTCTCCACAGGCCACAGATTCTGCCAGGAGCCTGCTTCAACATGGGCCTCCCACAGGTTCAGAGCCTTCTCTTGGGCATCCATCTGCTCTGGTGTGGGCTTCTCCACAGGCTGCAGGTGGATCTCTCTACTCTCATGGTCTTCCGCAAGCTGCAGGGCGCAGCTGCCTCACAATGGGCTGCACGGGAATCTCAGCTCCAGCTCTTGGAGCACCTCCTCTCCCTCCTTCTCCACCTACCTTGGGGTCTGCGGGGCTGTTTCTCTCACATGTTCTCACTTCGCTCTTCTCTGGCCACAATTACATCTGTGCGATAACTGGGGTTTCTTTTCCTTCTCAAATATGTTATCACAAAGGTGTTACCACCATTCTTGATTAGCCCAGCCTTGCCCAGTTAGCAGCACATCCATCATGGAACCACCTGCATTGGTTTTATTGGACATGGGGGAAGCTTCTGGCAGCTTCTCACAGATGCCACCCCTGTAGCCCTGCGCTACTACAACCTTGCCATGCAAACCCAACATACCATGCTGGACTCTTAGCAGAAGTGTTTGTCCTGCTCTGCACAGTCCTTCAAGGAGAGGCTGGAGGCAGCCCATTGCCACTGGCAGTTCTTTGGTGCCACTGGCAGTTCTCTGCTGCTTCAAATCCCTGTGTCTTACCTGTGTCCCTTCAGTGGCAGCACAGGAATCAAGAAAGAGCCTTTGGACACCCCAGGATAATCCTCAAAAATATCATCATGGGCAAAAAACTTCCACTCTTAATTGCCAGCTCGCATCTCTATGGCTCTGCCTTTTGTTTTTAAAGTATCAGTTATGACTAAACCCAGGCACTTATAAAACCAGAGATCCAAAGGGAAGCAGAGCTCCATACAGCCTGTAGCTGGAATGAAAATTCTGCAGTCAACCTCTTAGAGGAGATTAGTAATTTTTTTTCATGGTAAGCCTGATGTTGACTACACTACCCTTGTTCTTTTTTCTCATGTGCAGTTTCTGACCAAAAATGCATTTCCTCAAGGGGAATTAATTTGAAAATATGTTTTTGAGATTTAGTAGTTTGAAGGAAAACATGTTTTCCATTTGTAAGAAAGTCTAATATTTTTAGGGGGTTGTCTTGGTTGGTTGGTTGGGGTTTTTTTGTTTGTTTTGTTTTGTTTTGGGTTTTTGTTTCATTTTGGGTTTTTTATTTGTTTGGTTTTGGTTTTTTTAAAAGACGTTGTTTTCAAATCTGTTTCATATTAGTAGCTAAAAAAAATAACACTAAGAATAACTTTAAAATTCTGGAACCCTTCAGTGTTGCTGCTGGAGAGAATTCTCTGAGTACACATTTTGCAAATGATGCAAACTCTGTAATGTGATCATACAGTGTTCCCACAACAACAGAACACTTGTCAGACGTGCTATGAATGACTGACTGAGGGGGCCAAAGGATGAAATCATTAACATACAATATTCAACTAGAATCTTTCCTACTGCTTGTCAAATATTACTCCACAGTTATGAGGCTTTTGTTTTTCATTCCACACTAAACTTTCTCATAAAGGTGTTTTGGGTTTTTTTAAGGTGGAAATCACCCTCAGCCGTGTACTGTTATTTTTTTTAATAGTGATAAATAATAAATTGTGAGCACTCATCAGAGTTCAGATTCGCATCTAGAACAACTCTCCACAATGGTAAAGCACACTTCCTAAGTTCAAAACAGGCAGCACCAAAAGGACAATCATGAACAAAGCTCTTTTTTAGTAATACCAGATACAAACCAAGAATGTTTCCACTAAAATGCATTATTAACTTTAAATTATTTCACTTTAAATGCATTATTAACTCAATAGCAAGTAACCATTGCTATCTGCAGAGGTGAGTATACTCCGGGTTGTAACATGAAGCTGCCTAGGAGTATAATGACATTTTGGCCCCAGATCTCCTTCTGCACATCGTATAAACACTTCAGTTGCAGCTGTTCAAGAGGGGGAAGTTCTAGTTTTAAGAAGAATTAACCACAGTTTTCCTACACAAAAAAAAAAAAAAAACCTACACAAAAAAACCCCAACAAAAACCCAACAAAACAACAACAACAAAAAACAGTTTAAGAAAAAGCCAGCAGATTGAAGGAAGCAGTATATTGTATTTTTGTGGCTATGTTACAAAGTAAGATCGAAAGAGTGGTTGCAGTCTTTTGGTCTCAGATAAAAACCCCATTGAAGCCAGGACCATCTTTGACAGAAGTAACAGAGATGTGTAGGGATGACAATGCATATACAAGAAAATCATGTCTCACGTTCTACATGGAATATCTGACAGCTGTAGTTGTTGCCTCTCCAGGCCAGAACTGGATTTTCATTATTCAGTGTAAAATATGGCATAACTGCACACATCTGCTAGATCTAGTTTGGAGTTGGAGTTTGGAATGTGGAATTTATTTTTTTTTCTAATAAATGCACAATTTCTTTTTATGACATGATGGAATTGCTGAATCCCAGGCTTCAGCAAAGTGGTAAAATAGTAAGTGTTCTGTGAATGCACACACCACCCCCACCCGTGTGTGCATGTTTTTAAGAAAGCAATTCTGTTCACCAACTAAAAAGGGACCTTTTAACTTCTTCATCTAACTTTAATCTTTTATTGCCTGTTCTTTGGTCACTATTATGAAAAGTGCCAGGAAAAAGAGAGAATTATTAAATGAAGGATAATCGACTGAAGCTTAGTCTCTTCAAAATGAATGGGAGATGTGTTACTGGTGAACAGAGTCAGAACCTTTTTCAGATATACCGTGAAGGCAGAAAGCGGAAAAAGTAAATGATGATACAGGGATGATAATAGAAAGCATAGTGCAATGCTTCGAAAAAACTGAAAAAATGAGAATTGAGAGGAAAACTCTGACCAGCTCTTTCTGTAGTGAGGAATTTATAACTTATTATGGTTAAAGTGAAAATTTCAGGGGTTTTGTTTTAAGACTATGAAGCTAGCAAAAAAAATGTAATTAATTCTATACCAATCACTTCCACAGCTTCCCATTTTCTTTGTACAAGTTCTGAAACACTCTGAAGGAAATGTTATGGCCTATTATACAGGACTAAAGTGTCCCTGGGCTGTGGCAATTTCACTTTTTCCCTAGGTATAGATGGGTACATTGACTGACTTTTTTTCTCTTTATGTATTCCCCGAACACAAACATTTGTTTTCATGTCTGACCCTTTCATGATTACTTTTATAAACCCTGCTGGGTCCAGGTCTGGATGCAGAAATTTCAGAGATATTTGTCTTCCAATAAAATCACAGTAATATAGAGTGCCCAGATCATCAGCATTTTCAGCATGATTGGCAGTATGAACCTGAGAGTTTTTGTATTCAGTCCAGAATGAATTTTCCTTGATTGAATGTATTTTATTACAGTGCAGTGAAAAAAAAAAAAATCACCCAAATCCAGACATTTAAAAATAAGCTGACAGAATTGATTCAAATCAAACTCCTATCTTCTACTCCTGCTTTTCCTGAATTGGTGAACCAGCAACAATTGATCTTCTGTTGTTGCATTCCAGACAAATTAAATTTAAACTTAAACTCTGCTTTACAACCAAACTTAAGTTTGGCTTAAACTCATGAAGTATTGACTAAAGTAATCTTGCCTGTTCTCACTAAGTGGCTGAGAATAGCTGAATGCATGGCCCATGATAGAAAAATTGTAGTTTGCATTTTTAATTAAATGAATTCTCATGAATTTAAATAGAACACAGTGCGTTTATTTAACTGACTTGAATAGAAAGGCTCATCTCTTCAACCATTACTTGGAACAGCAATTAACACATCTTCTGTGCAATCACTAGTGTGAGCAAATGTTACTTCAAAAGCAAGAGTTTGAGACTTGCACTTACACTCATGTCTCTTAAACGGTGCAAGTAAGAAAACATTGAAAGGATGTGTATCAGAATGACATTCAGTGTCAGTGTAATTTGGGAGAGGTCTCAGGTTGGTTTCAGAAAAGTACACACATGTACTGTTCAATCTGCTGTCTTCTTTGGGTGTGATTTGGTTGGCTAGTTATCAACAACAAAACCTGTGATCTGCATTTTGACTTTTCTTCCAAAGTTTGATAATGCTTAAGGCTTTCTCTGATGTTACCTATGACTGCTCTACACCTCTCTTTCCAGGGAGCACATGCTAACTCTTCATCATGGTTGGCAAAAATAGCACTTCCCTGTCACTCTTAGTCAGAATTAAATGTTTTTCCACTGTTTTCCACACTAAAGCACCTGAGTTTGCAAAGAGTCAAATGCAAAGTGTAAATTCTTCCAAAAGTTTCTGAATCTTTCTGTCTTGTCCGAGTAATTTATCATAATTTCCTTACAAGAAAACTAGGCAATGAAATACATATCAGACCATGCCCCACAGAACTTCAGTTAATGGTGCCTCTTCACCATTAACATTCAGACACTGGGATGTCTATCTAATACAACAAAGCAAGCCATGTTCTTGAGAGTGACCACACTTCAGGGTCTTCTTTGGAACTCAGGAGATTCCCTTTTCTCTGCATGCAGATACTGCTTTAAGAACTTTGGCAATCAGGCAGTACAGGTGAAGGACTTAGTTTATAGAAAAATACAAGTTCAAAGTCAAGGCAAATCCTAAACATTAATTCTGTAGTTGTTGGGTAGTATGCAAAGTTCCCTCAAAATTTAATCTACTGGCCATGAATTTGATCTACCAGTGTTTAGTATTTTGGTACAAATATTTGTATGAATGAACCCGGTAACAAATGCAACAAAGTGTCTTAGAAGTAAACGCTCTGAAAAGGAAACAGGTTCCAGGTTAATTTACATGATTCACTAATTCAGATTATTGTCCGTTCCTGCATTCTGGGCCTGAGTCAGTGATAAAAACCCCAACCTCCTGTAAAACCTAGGGGAACTGTAACCCTGACTGGGGAATCATTATTCTGTTTTACGCCAAGATAAGAATCGGGAGATAATCAATTGAATTCTCAGGTAGGCAATATAAATAAGATGAGATGTAGCTTTTTTTTTTTATATAGTACAAATAGCGAAAATTTTTAAGAGGCACTGGTCAATGAACCACTCTTGAATTAGAATCCAGAAAGAACACATGCCAGGGAAGAGTACCTGGGATAGAAAGCCACTATAGCCACCTTTTTCTGCTTTTTATTCTGCAAGTACAAAGCAGGACTTCACCTCAACTCATAGACTCACACTGATTCTGTGGCTGCTGTTTTCCAAGTGCACAACTGCAAAGCTGGAAATCATGAATTGGTACTGACTGAAACAAAATAAACACAATCATTACCAGTATGTCTCGCTTCCCTTCCAAAGAAGCTCTTTTAACCATTTACTGTTGCTCATGGAGTTCTGCTCACTTCACCATGTCTCAGGACTGAAATTTGCCTAATTTTTACATTGTTTTCCCTCTGTAGCCCCCAAATCACACTGATTTTTCTTCTGTGGTATTCTTAAGCTATTTTTTTCCTCTGGTCTAAGGGCAAAACCCATTTTATTTCAATCCATAACAAAGTTCCCTCAAATTTTAGTAGATATAGAATTTTACTCTAATTTTTATATGCCTAACCTCAGCAGAGTACTTAACTCTGTACAAGTAGGTAGTTTCACTGAAGTCAAGGGGACTAACCTAACTGTACATGCCTTGTCACAATTTTCCTTCCTTTGCCATATTTTTTAAGTATTATGCATATTTTACATCACATCTTCCTGACAAGTGTTCAGTTTCTGTCATTATTGCAGAGGAACCGTGACAGGTGAACCAATAATCCATTCTGGAAGAGTGAAGAATTTCAGTTTTTTAGAAGTGAAAATGTTCATATGGCAGCTGATGTGTAGTCCTTCCATCTAAGGTGTCCTCTGTTGGAGTACCAGTAAAAAACTCCTTAACATTTGGTTTATTTAATGACAAGTTAATCTTATTTGGAAATCTTCCAGATAACTTGGTTTCTTCAGTTATTTATGCACAGCTCATTTTGTTCGGTAATAAAAATAAATGAAAACAAAACTCTCTTAGATTTGGAGATAAGCATGAAAAAGAAACCCTCTGAATCCAGCTCCCAGAAAAACCAACTGAAAATAGAACACACAGTTTATGCCTTCTTAAAAAGTCAGCTAATGGACAGTCTTTCCCTCTAACTTCAGTCTAGTTGCCACAAAAACATCACACGTAATTTCTCATAGCCAGTTTATAAACTAAAGTGCCCCCTTTATTGTTCTTAAAGTATCTTGACAGTTCTTTAGGCTCTTTCTTCTATGAATGTATTTGTTGATGAATAGAATTAAGAGTAGGAATAGCACAAGCGACTGAAGAATTTGTAAGAAAGGCAAGCTGTCAATATATATTCTACCTTTATGTCTACATGATGAGTTTCTTTTTGGTGCTATGTGGTGCTTTCAGGATTTGTCCATGATAGTACTGCAGTTCTGCAGATATCATTAATGGAAACTGCATATTCACAAAAGTTGCAAACAAATACAACTGAATTTGGGAGCTTGGACGGTTTTACAATGAATTGCATCCATTGGCTCCAGTTTGCAAAGTACCAGCTTCACCCAGCATCCTGTGCACCTTCTTATTCCAGGTGCTCCAGGCAACCCCAAATCAAGTCATTATAGGACAAGGCAGCTCTCTACACTATCTCTGGCAGGCCTGAGTGTGATGGATTTCCAGACCAGAGACTCATTGGTTTTGTGTGTTGTACACAATGTTGGAATTGGATGGCTGAAGGACAAAGGTGAGAAGGTGAGCAGGAATTGTGTCTGATAGTGCAGATATAGTTTCTCTGGTTCCTGTCAGAATTGGGAAGGACAACTTCAGAGTGATTTTTCTGGTGACTGTTTTAGGTCTATTCATTGCAATAGTTTTTCAGCTGCTTTATTAGCAATAAATCTTTGTTACGCTGTTTTTACCTTCCCCTCAGCCACAATGGCCTGTTCTGCTTTGTCCACTTTGCAAGCTCATTTTAGGCTATTTATATAAAAATAATGCTTTGTAGGTCAGGGCTTTATCTATTTTAGGGATTATAAATCAGACCAAAGAGAGAAATAAGGAGAAAAGGAATCAAAGGAAATCGTCACAGATGAGAGGTAGCAAAAGGAACAAACTTCTTCTCCCCATCTATAATTGACTGCAGAACAAAATCAGACTGATTTAGGTAACCATACGGTATAACAATCAGGCTTGAGGTTAAACTTCTTTTCCTGAGGACAGCAGGACTATTTACCTGAGCATCACATTTGTAATAAAGAAGTTTTTAGCTGAGTGATTAGAGACTAGAAGAGAGAACACTGGCACTGGGCTCACAGTCAGGTTGAAGGCCACAGCTGCAGATACAAAGAATTCCACTTCATCACAACACAACATTTTAGAAAGGGCAATACTTTTCCCTAATAGACTGGTTACCTATTGGTGTTTGTCAGCATCCTAATGTTCTTTACTACTTTGACAAAGACATAATCAAAACATGTATTACTTGACTGATAATTCCAGTAAAGTGTTTTTCAAAGATACTTCAGTTCAATCTTAACAGTTTGCCTGAATTGGGTCTTAACCTCTCTCTTTCTACCTCATTGTCTGGGGTCTATGTTAGCCTTTGTCTCTCAAACCTTGGATGTCTAATTATATGTCCAGAACCTGGAGTGGCAGAATCAGTGGGGCCAAACGGCCTGCTTCTCTTCTCCCACTCAGTCTCTTGCCTGCTGATTCCTCTTAAAAGCTAAAACTTTGTTTCCAGTTTCCATCAGACCTGCTAATGGAAACTGGCTAAGAAAAAGGAAATTGAAAACACTGCAGCCAACTAGGGAATGCAGACTGAAGACTTTGAGCAGATCCTAGCAACTTAGCTTGTTTCAGGCAGAAAACAGGTACAACTTTCCACATACAGTCAAGCACAAACAGCAAAGCAAAGCAGTTTGCTTACCTGGGCTACAAAACTGAGTCATTGGAAAGAAAATGAAGGCTGTAAGGGCTCAGATGGAGGTTTACACATACCTACAACCATTCTTGGTTTTTTCCTGTGGGAACTTTAGGATGTGGTTAGGTTCTCACCTGTCATCAGCCATGACCCTGGCACAGGACAGAGAAGTGTAACAGCACTCAGAACCGTGTCCATAAAATCAAGACATTAAGAGTCGTAAGTGGAGAACTTGGAATAGAGCTGCTGATGCACAGCGAAACCACAGACCCTTCAGTAGCCAGGAAAATCTCTATAGTTCTCTGTAGAGGACTGAGTGAGAGATTTGTCTTCTTTTATAGAGTCACTTTATTATAGAGTATAGACTTTTTTCAAGTCTGATTATGGTTGTTACTGATACAGTGAACCATGCGTTGGGATCTGACCTGATCTGCAGAGAAGCTAGGTGAATAGAAATTTATAAGCTAAGTTAGGATCTAGGTGATGAGAAGTTCTAATTTAAGTTGTATTATAAATTCTGTATTAAGTTATTTATTGTAATAAATATAAAAATCATAATATAGAATGGTATCTGTATTCTGTCAAGAATAGAAAGCTTAAATTATCCCCTCCATGTTGGATGACAGCATTGTCCACTTCAGTCTCTTAGTGGCTTCACAATGCAAGCTTCCCACCTCCCGCAGTTATGTCTTTGCTGTCCAGTTTCATTTCCCAGTGCCGAATCTCTACAAGAGGTGAATCTCTGACACTTCACCAGCTATAACACATACTCCACAGGTCAGAAGATGCACCTGTTGCAAATGTAGAGAATGTAAAATTTTTTAAAGAAAGGATCTTCTTTGAGGTTTGATCTTTTGCACTTTCAAGCCTAAACAAGAAAGATTTAATACATGAAATAAAAAGCAGCTAACAAGCTTAAAGTGATGTCCAGGTGTTGGAAAGACAAATTACTTGTTGGTAGAATTGCCTTGTTAAGGCTTGACATATTTCAATGACCTCAGACCTAGAGGGAGGGTAACAGTGCTTGGGAAGAAGGATGTACCACGATCAGGGGACACAGGGAAGGCAGAATTTACAGGCCACAGGGATATCTGGCAGAATCCCTAAGATAAGGAAGAAACTAGTAGAAACAAGAAACAACCCAGCAGTTGTGCTGAATCAGCTCCAACTGGGTACAAGACAGTTCTGGCAGGAGCAGATCGGGACCAGCTCATGGCCACTGACCCAAGAAATCCATGGGCTCCAAGGAAGAGAAAGACTGAGCAAGCCAACTAATTATCATGAGAAGAGGGGGAATCATTAACCAACAGAAAATAGAATACTGCTTAATAAGAGAACTAGGTAACTTGTAGCCAATGAACAGGCCTTTGTTTGCTAAAATGTATCAACAGTGAAGAGTTTTGGCAGTTGTGGTACTGTCTTTGTGGATTTGCCACCCAGTGCCGCTTCCTGTGCAGAACTGCCAATACATCAAATACCTCCATCATCCATGATCAGCCTTTTGCACACTGGGTGCAAGAAACTATTTTTGCAACACATCTAAACTAGACAGAACACACTGCTCTCACCTGAGCGTGTACCATGAAGGACTGCTATCTGCACTGGGACCATATTTATTATTC
>VXAY01003983.1:0-16436 GCA_013399855.1 Oxyruncus cristatus
TGTGTGTTTTCCCTCGATTCCTTTCTTTCAGAGATACGATTTTTTTGCCAATGCGAGTGCCACATAAACAAAATTTAATAATTGAAGAAAGGTAGCAGTGCTTAGTTTATTTGTTTCTTTTTCCCCCCTTTTCTGTTTTCCTTTTGGAATTCACAAGGATATTGCTGAAACGTTCTCACTAAATCCTGTCAGCAAATTGTCTTTGGCTGAGATTAGTTTCTTCCAGCCTTAGCAGTGTCAGGAATCTTACAGGAGTGCAGCAGCTTCTGTGGTGTCTGACCTGCTAAGGAGNCTCAACTACAGAGGTTTGGGTTTGAACTCAGAGACAGTGAGTTCAAAAAAGATACGTGAGACTGAAGTGCATTGGTGAGACTGAGGCACTAAATACAGTGGTGGGTTGAGCTTTAGGTCCATCATTGTCCCTCAGTTTCTGTTCATTCTGGGCTTATCCAAAACTCATCTGGGAAATCTGGGGTGTGTAACAAGAGGAATGATTTCTTCACTTACTAGAACCTTTTGAAAATGCATTCATTACAGGTAGTAATTGTGAGATTGATTTTAATATTTCTCACGTAGAAGCTCCCAAAAAGTTTCAGTAAGACTCTTGCACCAGTGCTGATTGCTGAGCAGGTACCTAATAAAAGATACTACTGGTTTTAGGAACATAACTTATTATCTGCTTGCAGCCTTTTACTTATTCAAAACTTTTTTTTTTTTTTTCCAAATAGAGTTGTTACTTTGAAGCTTCTTCTACAGAGATATGAAGTTTGGCCTAATTTGCTGAGGTTATGTTAGTGGACAGTGAAGCTGAATGGAAATAATAGTTTGACAGTGTATAAGTTTATATTTTTTTACCCAACTAGAGTATTTTTCTGTCTTTTACAGCCATAAGCCCAGGCTCTACTGCTCTACGTGCCCTCATTAACCACTGAGGAGAAAACCAATACATCACAGCAACAGTAATTGGTAGGGGTTTTTAAACCAAATAGATACCAGTTTTGATAACTGTATTTTACTCATGTCCAGTTCTATTGGAAAAATAACATTTTAAGCAATGCTTTCTTTTCCTTTCTTTTCTTTTTCTTTTCTCTTTTTTCTTTTTCTTTTTCTTTTCCTTTTCCTTTTTCTTTGCCCATGGCAGAAGCAACAACTGGATGGGCTTTGCAATTTTATAACTGCAGTGGGTCCTTTTTGCTAATTTATTGGAATGATGCTCCAGTTTTGCTTTACAAATTTTTAAAGTTGTTATTTATGGTTGAAATGTTTTCAGCATCAGAGCTGTGTTTAAGTCTTTATGTTTTATAGACATAAAGCATACATAGCATGACATTGATGCATTTCATGAAATATTTAATGAAATATGCATTTCACTGGCTTTTTGCTTCGGAAATGATGTTGGAATAAATTAAAAAATAAAAGAATTGAAAATGAGATCTGGCACAGCATGAGAAGGGAGGGAGCTTCTCTTAAAGATGGCAAGGAACATGAAAATAGAAAAATAAGAAAAACGAGATTACTTCGGCTGGAGGAAAGACATCAAAACTATTAGTACATAAATGTAATTGCCCCATGACACAAATATTTTTATTTGTGTCTATTTTTAAAGATGTGACAAAAATTACTGTCATGAAGAAGTATTCCCAGGTTTGGTCATATCCTTATGGAGGTTTTCTTTCTCAAGAGTCCTACTGACATCCTTACATGTGGCAGTAAGTATGAAATTGTCCATTGTCATAAGCTTATTAAAACTCTGCTTGTGCATGGACTGAACTAAAGATGTGGAAGATCTGTGAGGTCATTAAGGATTTCCCGGGTTTATTTACAAAAGTAAAGACTGGAAGTGAGATCTGGTGTACTCTGCCAGTCTGAATGAGCTCTTGGAGGCTTCACAAATGCAGCAAAGGTTTTGTTTGGTATGTTGTTTTGGTTTGGTTTTTTTGTTTTGTTTTGTTTTGTTTTTTTCAATTGAGGAAAGAAATCCTGTCAGGTTGTCTGCAAAATGCTCACGTAAATTTGGAGTTAATTCATAACTCTCCCAACATATATAAGGCAAATTTCTGGGAAGACTTAGCTCAGGAGTCTGAACCTTCAAAAGATTTTACTAACACCCAGGGAATTTTGACAGGTTAAGGGATGAAAATTGATTGCAACTGTAACGGTAACAAATAATTATTACCTTTCTTTTTATCGTTTTTTTTTGTAAAGTAATTTTAGCAGCAAGTGTAGGAGAAAAACAGATTAGAAAAAATGCAAGTCCTAGACTCTTTTGAAGTGATGAGAATTTTGCCGGTACTGGTAAGATCTTACCCCAAACATTGAATTCTGAGATGATCAGCAGCTCTTGAAAGAAATGTGAAGCTCTCAGGTAAACTTGTGTTTGCAGAATAGATTATCTGCAATAGATACTGTTGATGGTACATCCACTTCTTTTTCTCTTTAAGACTGTCACAGTTTAGAATTTAGACTGCATGAGGTCTGGAAATATCCCATCTTCTGTAGTATCTTTTTCTAGGCATAACTTCTTAGATTTCCAATATTATTTGCAGATTGTCTGAATGGTGTACTTTTTGTCTTCATTTCTATTGACAAATTTCTGTGGCATGACTGCTAGTTGACAGAGAAATTAAGAACAGTAAATTAATATTAAAAATGTATTTAATATATTACAGAGGATAAAGTTTTGAGGTGAAATCCTTGATCCCCTGCCAGTGGGACAGGCAACCAGTTCATCAGTTCAATTTCTGATCCTTGGAAATGTGTGATTTGTTCACCTAGACTACTGAGGAAGTGGTAGTGATACTAAATAGCTCAGGCAGTATCTTGGAAATGTGCTTCTCTGGTGTGACTGGTGGTGTCTGCTTGGGCAACATTACATAGGTAATACTAGCTGTGTTCATGACATCTGCGTTATATTTCATTTCATGCCATGAGCAAGTTGATTTTATTTAACGCTTTCTTGAGTGAGACCCGGCAAGGAGTGATGGTATTTTGTTAGCTGCACTGGGAGAAAAAGAGGGAGGAGGAAAAAGCAATGGGTTTGGAAACAAATCTAAATATTTTATGCTTCCCCCGCTCTCAAAGGGAGAAGTGGATGCACATTTTATGGAGCTTATATGAGTTTGCTGGGAAGTAAGTGAATGTTGCTTTACAGCACTTCCTGGGGATCAATGTAAGTAATAGAAACTTGTCACTGTTAACAGCAGTGATTCTCAGAGAGGGGGAATATCACAAATAGGACAATTACAATTATCTGGAGAGATTTCCCATCTCAGCCCCAGCTTTAGGTTTCTTTTTTTCAGAAAGATGTTTTCTGTCTGCCTGAAACAATGTCAGTTCATCCTTGTCTGAAACCTCTAGTAATCTGGTTTATTTCTTTTTCATTTATATGCACAGAGCACCTGCATCCACAAAGATTCATTTCTCTGTAGGCATTTGTTGTCTTTCTCCTTCCTTTCTGCTGAACACAGACTTACCTGGGACCAGGAGCTGGGATTGGTTCTATTCTGTGGTGCCACATGATTGAGTATCATCTTGGGGCAGGACTGCATGGAGGAAAGCAAGCAAGATAAATCTCTGGGTAGCTGTAGAGTCTGAGTATTAAAAGCAAGGAGATTTTGCACCACAGGTAATACAGTGTGGAGCTCTCTGTAAAGAGACATGTTTGTTTGGAGTATTTAAGCAAGGATCTAACTTTTTCATTCATTATAGAAATTCAGATTCATTTGCCATATTTGACTTCCTAGACATCCCAACTTCAGGGCTCCCAAAGAACAAATGTAAGAGAAAAATCAAAGCTGGGAAGTATTTTAAAAAAACCCCAAAACAATAAACTTAAAATTGTGCTGGTTTCATTCCTTTTGCAGAGACTTTTTTTCTTTTTTTCCTGCAGCCTTTCATAATCTTGTTTTGTCACCACTTTGTAATTAACAAGATCTCTGAAGAGAGATCACTCAGGGTGCCCATCCAGTTGCAGCCCTTCAGTCTTGACAAATACAGGAGATCTTAAGAATAGGTTAAATAAGTTTTGTATGACAATTCATGTAATTTTCCCTGATTCTGGGCAAGGAGCTGCCTTAGGTGGCCTCCAAAACTCCTTCCATCTATCTTCCTCAATTCTGTGATTTATGGAGCACTCATTTCTTTGTCCCTGCTGACTGGCTCTAAAGCTCCTGATCCTTTCCAGGATGCTGTGATTACAGCAAATAGGTCCTTACCTCACCTCTTGCCAATCTGTGTTCTCACAATAGTCGTGGAAGAGCTTGTTATTGGCCACTAGGCTTTTGCAGTGCATAGTATTTGCCTGAGAGAAAAGCAAGTGGAAGAAAAACATAAGCAATTAAAACAAAACTATCTTGCTGGAAAGTACCCATTCACAACTTGAGGTATAAAACTAAAATTTTCATCAGTTTTTAGTTCTCTAGTGAAGCATTTTTGGCTGTTCTTGAGTGAGCCTCAACCAGGAGTTTTTGTCTCCACAGTACGAGTTGTGTGAAGATACTAATTTTGTCTGAGAATTATGTTTATTAGCCACGTGCAATGCTTGAGCTAATACGTCTTCCCTTTAATTTGGAGTTAGCTTTTTTAATTTCTGCATGGTGACTGATTTATACAGGGTTGTGCTGTTGAACTCTGTATCCTAAGACAGATTTATTTATTTTCCGTGTGATATGTGTCAGTTATCTTATGGTGTCTGAGGCTCCAAAAGACTGTTATGGTTGATTATATTTAGCCAACAGACCTATGTGATTTATCTTTACCTTTATATTGTGTTGGGAGTAGTGCCAGATCACAGTGTCAGACAGCCATAAGCATCTCTTTTAACCCCATCCTGCTGACCTTCAGCCTCCCTGGTTACTTTTTTCTCAGTCAAGGGTTGAATGAACCCTCTGAAAGGCCAGATTTTCAACCATTAACTTTCCTTCTCTCTCCCCACAGATAAACCTGGACTGGCTGATCCATTCACCAAATGCTGCTTTTCTACGTGTGTGCCAGGAAGAATTTCCTGATGCAATTGTTTACAAGTTTTCACATTTCATATACTTTCCCTCCTGAAAAAAAAGTCTTGCACTTCACTATGATTTTCCCTGTGTTCACATTTTTTATTTTTAGGGACACAGAGTTGAAGTGTTTGCCTGGTTTTTGTTTTGATTTCTTTCATGGTTTTTTTTTCCTAATGGAAGTTCTTTGTGTAACTGCACAGCTACTTCTGATGCTACCAGCAACAAACAGGGAGGTGAATTGTTGAGTTTGGGTGATCACCATTAGTGGATTATCTGGTTGAAATGTCACACTGATCTTTTGTGCTAAAGATTTTTCTTCAGGTCTGTGGTGAGGTCAGAATCCTGCAGGCAGCATTTGTCAAGGGCTGCTGTTAACCTGTGCTGCTTCTGTCCAGTTTGCAGAAAGCATAAAGGGTCAGAAATGACTTTGCAAGAACTGTCAGGTCATTTAAAGCAACACTGTTTCTCTCTATAACAAGTACTTTCCTCTTACCCCCTAACTGCTTCCACCTTCCCTGTTAGTGCGGTAGATCTTTATAAGTCACCGGGCAGTGCTTTCAAAATCTGGTATCGTCACTCAGTTGGTGGCTACTAAAAAGAATTGGCATTTCCAAAACTGGTTCTGTTTTCTCATAAACACGTTCTCAGAGACAGACTGGATCTTAATGAATAACATAAACAGGAAATGCAGAGTCTTTCTGCAGTTTTGAGAGTTTTTCTGCAGTTTAACTTTCTACTTATTTTGAAAGGAAAATATAATTAAAGGGGAAAATACAAAGAAATGTTAAAGAAAGGATATTTTTTTCATGAAGTGTGTGTGTATAAGGATCTTCATCCCCAGTCAATGAGGAAAAGTTGTTGTCGTTCCCAGTCATATGTATATAGTTATTTTAGTATTTGTGTGGCTTGTAATACAGGAAGAAAATTGCATTTCTGGCAGGTTGGATGCAACCTGGTCTAGAGAAATGTGTCCCTACCCATTGCAGGGGATGGAACAAGATGAGCTTTAAGGTCTCTTCCAACAAAAACCATTCTGAGATTCTATGTCTGAAAATTCTCTTAGCCATCTATTTGATTCAGTTATGCACCTAACTGCTTTGAAAATTTGGTCTGAAGCTAAAATCAAGTAGATTTATTAAAAACCATGGGATTTTTATTATTCTGTTTAGCCATGTTGAAATGTCTACCTCTAAGGCAAACAAGATAACTTTTAATAGGTCCTTGCCTTCCTTTTCCTGCTATTTTTAGCAAGACTGACTTTAAGAATGAGTGAAAAAGTCATGGTCATGAGAGAACCAGACTGCTATAAAATTAAATTTGTACCTTAAAGAATGACAGCAAACAAATTTTCCAGTACAAGGGCTGTGGATTTCTGTGGAGAGGATTTCCACAGAGAGAGTGACTATTGGTTGTGACCTGGGCTTGTGTTGGTTCCCTAAAAGACACCTCCTTTTACCTCATTTTGTTGAAGGCAGACAAAATGGGTGCTGTATTATGCATTGGTCTGACCCTGTCAGTTGTTTCCTGTGGTCTTATACAGCCCTGTGCATTGCCAAGCAAATATTATCAATACCTTCTATGCATTTAGTTTTAGTGAAAAAGGAGAAACTGAACTACAGATAAGGTGTTTGAAATTCCAGCAAGATCCACTTTATTGATCCAGGTAAAACCTGGTGATTAAAAATAAAATTCACTTTGCCTTCTCTCAGATTCTCAATTCTGACTTTATTGCTCATTTCTAAAATGATATTAGCGACACAAAAAGCTTTTCTCATGTGTTATCTTTTTGAAAAATGAATTACAGAATTCTGAACCTTCAAACTCTTTTATGGTTTCAGGGTTGCAAAGTTATTTGAAAAGTTTTTCCAGAAATGTGTCTGTTGGGTATTTTTACTGCTGGGTATGGTGTGAGAGATCACTCAGACAAAAGTGCACAGGTGCTATTTTTCCCAATTTTTTTTGAATATTCACTGTAGGTTTGGCGGTTTGGTAGTTTATTTTTTTTTTTTTATGAAGCTCTTTGTACTACACAGAAGCCCATCACAACTTTACAGCCTACGAGTACCCAAAATAGAGAGAAGGCCTGCTTTAGGGTGTAGATGGGTTTGTGCAGGGGAGTGCAAATGCACATAAGGTCCTTGTACAATTTAAAATTATAACTCTAGATCCATAGGTTAGGTTTCCCAAAAAACATAAAGTCCAGTGGATTAATATACATTCAGGAGATGCCCAGCACCTCCTCTTGGGGGGGAAACCCTGCAGTCTCTTGTAACAGATTTGAGGATACGTGATCCTCACTTGGATCACGTGCAGTCGTCTGGTGGTGGAAGGTCTCAGGAATAAATTAGGGGGATGCTCTAGGGGTCTTTGATGGTTTATGACCCCTTCTCAGCTGCCTCTCACATGAATGTTCCCCACGGGAAGGGGGGCACCTTTGGTTTGGTGTGGAGAGATTTCACCACCACACACCTGAAATCCCTCTCCCCAACCATCCCCTGAGCCCAGCTAGTGCTGGTTCTTAATACAGATACGTTCTTCTTACCTGAGTTTTGTTTACTACTTCTCAGAGCTGAGATGATTAGACAATAGTCTTATCTCAAGTCCCCAGTCACAGTCCAAATTCTAGTCGGGAGGCATTGGGAGGAGGGGTTGCTTCGGTGGCCACAGAGAGACTGTTTCTTCCTTGCAGTTCAACAAAAAGCCTTTCTATGATTTTAACAATATTTAAGACATTACTGACATTTCAGTCCATCACACCATGCCCTGGCTCACAGGCGACATCTGTCAGGAACTGGGGTTCTTCAGTTGATACTGTCACATTGTGAATGGTAATACAACATCCTGTTTCAGTAAGATTTAACATACCGCTGTGTAATGCTAAGCAATTTTGATAAAATACAAAAGAGTTTTCATATAAACACACACACAAACCAAACTCTGGAAATACTGTTAGTATATTTACTGTTAGTAAAATTAATTCACTTTTAAGTAATCCCAGGTTGCTTAGCAGAAAAAAAACAAAAGGAAAAAAGTGGAAAAAGCTTTTACTCTTATGATAATAATTTTGTTTTGAGAATTATTCAAACTACACAGCTCCCTCAGAAGAGACCATATTATTGTCAAAGGTACTTCGGGTCAGAGAACATTACCCTGCTTTTGCTGTGCCAAAATACTCTCTTGGAGTCCTATCCTATTTGATCTTTTTCCTTGTCCTACCCATATTTTACATCTAAAAATGATGGGAGAGAGAGTAGAGACAGACATGTCTTCAGTGAAGAGTCAGAACTATGCAACAAATCATTGGAAAGAAGAGAGGGAGAAAGGGACATAAATGAAACAGGCAGAGATGCAATTTTAAAATCTATTAAGTACAGATGCAGCTGTGATGAAAACAGAGGAAAAAAAGGAATTCTTCCACATGGGACTTATCTTAATTAACTACTTGCTTGTTGCTTGACATTCCTGAGAGTGGTGTTGTGGTTTAACCCTGACTGGCAACTCACCCCCATGCAGCCTCTTGCTCGTCACCACCCCTTGTGGCATAGGAGAGAGAATCCAAAGGGTAAAAGTGAGAAAACTCGTAGGTTGACATAAAGATGGTTTAAGAAGTAAAGCAAAAGCTATGTGCACAAGCAAAGCAGAGCAAAAAATCCATTCCCCACTTTCCAGGGGCAGGCGGGTGCTCAGCCATCCCCAGGACAGCAGGGCTCTGTCACATGTAACAGTGACTTGGGATGACAAATGCCACTACTCCAAATGCCCCCCTTTCCTCCTCCTACCCCCAACTCTATATGCTGAGCATGATGCCGTGAGTTCTGGGATACCCCCTGTGTCACTTGGGGTCACCTGTCTTGGCTCTGCCCCCTCCCAGCTCCTTGTGCACCCCCAGCCTGTCACTGGTGAGGTGGTAGGAGGAGGAGAAATATCTGTCTTTCACTCTGTGCAAGCACTGCCCAGCAAGAACAAAACCATGCCTGTGTTATCAACCCTGTCGCTAGCACAGATCCAAAACACAGTCCCACACCAGCTAGCGTGAGGAAAATTAACCCTACCCCAGCCAAATTCAAAGAGGGTGGAAAAACGTGCCTGCAGCACATGTTAATAAAGCAACCATCCAAAGGAAAGGTGCTTGGATAAGTGTCCTGCTGAGAAAAGAGGGCACAAAGAACTAAAAGGGTTAAAGGTTCACAGTCCACTTGTGTCCTCATTGGTTGAAACTGAAGCTGAAATTTTTGAGCTGACTGCAAGTCTGACTGCAAGTGGAGAAGGTTGGAGAATGGTTACCAGTTGCCTCCATTGTCATTGACACTTAAACTGCCTCAGCAGGCTACACAACAGCTCATTTTTGATCCTAGAGGATCAAGTGACACTGTGTTGGCAATTCTGGAACCATCTGGAATGTCCTGGAACCAACAGTGCATCTGTGCACTGTTTCCCCCAGGGTCTGAATGACTTGTTGGCTTGAGGGCAGCACACCATGTGCGTAAGTAAGGTCACTCAGCTTGGGTTTGCCAAGATGAAAGCCTTTCCAGAGCTGAGAGGTACCTGAAGGGCTTCCCAAAGAGATACTTGAGTCCAACCAAACTGGACATTGTCCTTGTCCTGCTCAATCTAAACTGGCTGGTCTGAGCCACCACCAGCTCCTGAGGTACCTGAGCTTTCAATGTGCTGTGAGGAAATCAGCAACATTTGCAGTTTGCCCTGGACAAAAAGACCTCTATATTGCTTCTAGATTCCAAGCCAGCTTCAAGGTAAGTAGTTGAATTCAGAAGAATCTGGTTTAAAATGAGAGTAGTTTTGATGATGCTGGACCTTTGGTGTCTGCAGTTCAGAGAAGCCATCCAAGGCCAGTGAAATGTGATTGCATTTTTGGAAGGAAAGTACACTCTCCAGTATTTGCCAGTGGAGGTTATAACTCTCTGTAATGGGATGTAACAAGCTGATTTGGAGCCTTTATTCTCCCATATGCAGCTTTAAGCATGTAAGGATGGATATTTCTAAAGCCTGGTGCAGCTAAGTGTAGTGCTGCTGTAATTCCTGCACCTCTGAAATGGGATCTGGTATAGCTGGAGCCTATTGACTTTTGTGCTAAGCATGAAGATGTGTCTATGTGGATAGCTCACTGCAGAAGGAGATGTTGGGGAATTAGATCTGCATGAAAGGGAGTGTTTTGTTGGATTTTGTGGTCTGCTTGCTTTTGGAGATAAGCTGTTCTGCAATTTTACTTTTTTTTCTCTAATGATTTGTGCTAGATTTGTCACATTTTTATGTAGAAGTCCCTTCTAAGTATGACATGCTTCTAGAGAATAGCTGGAGTTGAGCTTCAGTGATCCTTGTGGGTCCCGTCAACTGAGGGTGTTCTGTAATTCTATGAATTTTCTCCATCACTGAAAGACCAGACATGAAAAACAAATTACAGAGTTGTGATAATGAATACATTATATTGCCATTTTATTAACAAAAAAGAAAGCATATTGAAGCTCAGAGAAGTAAAATGACTTTTCTTTCTGTTGGTTAAAAGCAAGGTTTTTCCTAGTGTTTATTCTCATGCTGCCATGTGTTGGAAGATTGACTGTGTCTTAAGATTCAATTCTTAAGAGATATGAATAAGAAAAGGATTGAAGTAAGAGTCTCATGTTCATCCAGAGCTTTCTTTGCACTGTATGGATTTTTAGTGCTACCTTTTCATTCCTCTGTACCTGAAAACTCTCAAATTCCAGCTGTGAGATTTTGCTTGAAAAGTGTATGTTTTCACCTTAAGTAAAAAATTCCCAGTGTGGGCATTATTGCATCCTAATGAAGGAATATTAAGAAAGATGTGCTGAGGCTTTTTCGTGGTGGGTTTTTTATTTGTTTGTTTTTGTTTTTTTTTCTTTTAATTTAGATATTAGCTTTTAAGTTTACTTAGTAGTTGTTACAAGTTTATTGAGATTTTGCTTTGATGGTATGTGATTGTTTAATAGTCCTGTCAGGTATGAAGTGAATGAAAACCATGAGTGATTTGTTTTCTCTACAATGCAGGTTTTCCAGAAAAAAAAAAAAAAAAGGAACATGTTTCTCAAATTTATATATACAAGAAAATGTTAAGTATGTAAAGAAATATATGTTTTCTTCACAGTGCACATGCATCTAAGCCATGTGTCAAATAAACAGCAGTACAGCTAAATATTTATTTTCAGTAGATGAATGAAATCCTGCACCATGTCGTTCTGGTATGAGAAAAATGTTCCCTAAAGTAAAAATAACGGTCATCTTTGTCAGTATTTTCGTGGGAATTCATCAGGCCGAGTTCTCTAAAGGAAGGGAATGAAATTGATGTCTGCCTGACTGAAGAGGGCAGTGGTGCCTAATGTGACAGAATCTCCTCATTTTCAACCAAATACATTTTATTTTTCACTAGATATCCTTTGATAGATAACCTGAAATTCTTCTATTACTCTTTTAGAAATGCTTTATGCAATTACACTCTAGAAAATTGTACTTCTGTACATTATCTTGTAGGAAATATCAAGGTTTGAATCACTGATGCATCAGCGTTCCTGAGATTGACTGCAAAGTCTGAAATAACTCTTTAAAACCTTGAAGATTTTTTTTTTTGTTTTGTTCTGTACCAGTTTTAGACTTCTACTTTTATTTCTTTAGAACTTTTCTCAAAATTTCAAACTGTAAATCAAACAATTTATGTAATCCTAGGCACACAATATGAAAACTGATGATTTTGTGACTTTGTTTCTTGAATACCCTTATATAATTTTCTTATCTTGTCCCATTAGTGTCTTTCAAAGCAGAAACTTAAAAATGTAAGCTTTCAGAATTACAAAGCAATTCTCAAAATCATAACCAGGAAGCAATAAATATGGAAGGAAAGTGGGTTTTTTTCTCCCTAGAAGAAAAAATTTGCAGCTCACCTATTGTTAGGAAAAAAAAAAAAAGAATCAATAAGAGCAAAGAAAACCACCTTTACCTATTCTCTTGCCAACATTTTGGTACTTGCTGCCTTTGTGTATCAGACAATTTGCTAGAACTCTTGAGATATTCATTACATTAATTAAAATGTTTTTCTCTTTTTTTTTTTGTGGAAGTCTTTCAATGCGTATGCTTTTGACTCAAGTGATGCATTTTAACTGTAGTACTAATGAGGCAATGGCATAATATTCTAAATAAATTTGGAAAAGGTTTTTGTCAGATAAGCCAAGTTGGCAATTTGTTTGAAGTTCCTCTAATTAAAACATATATCTTATTGAAATTCTGTTTAGCCAGTTGATTATATTTTCAAATAGCTAGCCAAATTGAAAAAAAAATACAACAACAAAAACCTGCAGAGATCAGGCTAAAGCTATTGATGACTCCATGAAATGTTCCTAATTAGCTGGCCTCATAATGAACTGAGGCCGCTAAGTGCGTGGATTTTTACAGTGACTGGTCTGTGACTTTCAATTTTACCTTGCACTGTTTTATTTTTTTTCCTGGTGTACGTGAAATAACCTGAGAGTGAAATAATGCATTTCACTGTAGCACTGCTGTTCCTCTTGTATGTTGGACTGCTGGTGGCAGGAGAGATCAGACTTATGGAAGGAAGAAACAGAAATGTTCCTTGTAGCTGTCACATGTTGGGTTTTAATCTGCTGCCCTGACGTTTCTGAAAGGTAATTTCCCAGCCTTTCTGCAGTTTCCCTGGGGAGAGGGTGGGTCTGACTGTTTGAATTCCCCTTATTTTTTGACAGAATAGATGTCTGACTTTGCAGAAAAATGAATTGGAAAGGGACTGTTAAAAATGCACGCATCTAGTGGTTTTCTTGCACACAAAATTTGAAAGCTAAAATACCATTCCAAAGTCCTGAGGTCAAATCTTTTGAGTCCCATGGAATAATTTTCATTATTTCTTTTGAATCACCAGTTCAGATCATTAGTGCTTTGACAAGTTGTGTTTTGAAATAGTATAGCACTTAATCTGTCATAAATTAACTTTAGGTTTGTTTGGTACATGTGTGGGTTTGGGGTTTTTTTTGCAAGGGACAGTGTATGTGTTTAGTGTACATGGGTATAGTTATTAAAGAGGACGATCAGCAGGAAAATGGAAGTATGTAATCCAGAAACATCACATTCAGGTCACCTCTGATGAGTATTCCTTTTTACTGTGGTGGTGGTGGTTGTTGTTGTTGTTGTTGTTGTTGTTTAAGGAAAAGTGAAAATTACTAACTTGATGCTTAGAGTAAAAAGTGTATAGCACTTTTAGTCCCTCCTCTGCTAAATACACCCCTTTTTAAGCACCATTCCTTTAAATAAAGTTTTTGTGTTACTGAAATAGGATTTCACTTCACTGTTTAGTAAGGGAAACCACAGTAGTGACAGTAACTTCATCCCAATGGTGGCAGATAACTTGGGACTGAGAAAATTAAAATCTCTAGCTCTTCATTCAAAGTAAAAAAGTCCTCTCCTTGAGCAAGGGAACCCAGAATTCTTAGAGGGAAAAGAGGCATCTTGGCTTCATCATCAGGCAGACTTTTTTCCCTCATGCTGTGAGACTAAAATTTTTTGCTTGGATTTCAGTAGTTTCTATAGGGGAAACTGTGTGCTTAGGGTTTATCTACATCCTCTGTCTTGCTAGAATCATGTTTAAGCTCTCTTGAAACCCAAATCTGACCCTGTAATGTTTTATGGATTGATACAAACCCCACATAAAGTATTTGGTGAGTGCTTTGCTACTGCACTTGATCCTGAGAAGGACTGAATGAGGTAGACAGAAGGTGTGCTAATGGGTTGCTTTGGTTCTGACCTGTTTAGCTGGTCTTGTTTGGTAACTCATTTGAGCTGGATTTTCTCCCAAGTTTGGACCAGGATGAGATTATTTTCACTGTTTCTGAAGAAATCATACTGGTAGATCAAATGCTGGTAGCAGCCTTGCATAATTAGTAACAAATCCAACTGAAATTGTAGCACTTCCAGTGTTTTGGTTTGGAGAAAATGAGCAGATAAATCCATACAAAAGCCACTGAATACTGAAAAGTGAGGTTTAAAATTTCATCTTTTTTTTTCTTTTTTTTTTTTCCTCATTATTAATCTTTCTCTGCACAGACTTTCTCAACAACGTTACTCTTGGTCACTGACAGATGCTTCATGGGCTTCCAAAACAGCTCGTAGTGTCTCTTAAGTTATTCTTAAGTTTTCTATAAACTTTGGATTTTTGCCCTATCACCTGTGAAATGACCCATTGAATGCGCTGGGCAACACTCACCAAAATCCCTGCGTCTAAAATGGTCTGTATCTTTGCAAGTGGGCCATGAATGAAAACTTAGGTGGGAAAGCCTTGAAAGTCTTGCAGCTTGGTGGCAAATTTTGGAGGGAATTAAACTTCCTTTTGCATAGGAAGCACTGGGAAATCAGTTTCTATGCTTCTGAGAACATCTCAGCCCATTGGAGGACTGAGCCAAAGTGTAACAGCATTGTTTTTCATTGCACATCTTTGCTTCTAATGTGCATTAGAATTATATCAGATTGTTTTGATGACAGATAGGATGCACATGCTGCTAATACATTCCAGCAGTAAAATTTTTGTTTACTGAGAACTTCTTAATGTCTTGGACTAATATGTTCAGGGACAGCCAATAACTTAGAAATGCTGAAAGAAGAAGTGTGATCAAGATCAGGTCAAAAGAGGATTTGTGCCAGTTTTGCCTGGTATTCCTAATGGAGTGAAGTAGTTTGGACCGGCTCCCTACTGAATGCTCCAACCCACAGATGAAATCCTACCCCTCCCTTCTTCCCTTAGGGCAAAGGAAAAAAAAAACTATAGACACTGAAGAACCCCAAACCAACCGAATTATATCAAAATATATATTTTTACATATATTACAGTTATATACAGTTAGAATACTATGTACATAGTAAAAGGGACCCTGAATACCCCTCCCCGAAGGGAAAGGGAAAAGAGAAAGGGAAAAAAGCCAAAACAGATATGCACAATCAAAACCCAGCAGCAACCAGTAAAGAACTAGTAAAAGAAAATCTTACTACTCTCCTTGAGATAGCAGAATCACCCCAAATGACCGCCGGCACCCTCTGCCTCCCAAGGCATACAAGGCCTCTTTAGGCCTCACTCCTCCACACGAGTAGGACTGACGGCAGAGAACCTGCGCCTTCAGATCCACAGACAAAATAGAAGGATTTGTATGCATCTTCATGGAAAGGTCTGTAGTTGTGTATTATATTTTACTGTTGACCCATATGAGGAGATGGTCGGTTCCTGGACAGCTTTTTGGATGCTGGAGCTTTGTCTGATGGATAATCTTTAAATCTTAGGTGACAGTTTTTGAGAATATCAATAAATCATTCACTATGTTTTATCACTGAGTTTTATGAACAAAGTCTGGTAATTTCAGAGTGAAAACTGGATTTTCCATAGTGTTCCCTTGTTTGAGAGAGCATTAGGATTTAATGGAAACCCAGGCCCATGTATAAAGTAACAGGCAGGAAGGAGAGGGTGAGAGGGTGCCTCCCTTATATATACATTTTCCAGACTGGTTATAACGATTCTTGGCTTCTTTTTTCCTTTACTGCACTGAAAAGAAGTATTTTAGAGAAAAGGGAAGCTGCAATATGAAGTTTGCTGTCTGTTTTTACCTTTCCCTTCAGGTCTGTGGGTGAGGAGAGAACAGGGGTGCTTTGCCAGCACTTGTTCCTATCCATGCACATGGTATAGTTTTATACACTGTGATTAGCAAATTTTAGTAATTGTTAAATCCAGTTCTTAGGGAATGACAAATTTTGCTATTGTGTGTGAAGTGCGTATTTTCTATAAACTCAAAAGCTCTGTATTTAATTCTGCAAGAGCATTCTGGATGAAAATGTAGAAGCAAAATAACCCTTTTTTTTTTTTTTAGCATGGAAAGAAGCACAGCTTTGCACGAGATTGAATTTCCTTCTTTCTTAAATGGATGCACATCTGTCATAGGCTTACTTGTTATAAAAAAACAAGCGAGGAATTTTTCTTTCCACTGTCTCGCTGTGAAAGAAAGATGTTGAACGAGGGAGGGGGAAGGTGTTTCCCTAGGGTAATTGACCCAAACTAAAGAACTAACTAGCAGGCCTGCATTCCAAGCTGATGGTCCTCCTAAGACTGTGGGGAGGGGTGGTGAGAGTTTTTTTTCTTCATTCCTCGGAAATTGGAGGCTTTCACTTTTGCCTTAACTAGGGCGAGGTGTGTGTTGGAAAGGCCCCGAGGTCGTTTTGTCCTCGGCCTGGTTATCTGGCTGTTCTCGCCCCGGATTTCCTCCGCGTCTCCTGCGCCCTGTTCTGCCCCCAGCCCGGACCTCCTCGGGCTTCATCAGAGACGCCTGACCCACCTGCAGAGGAACTTTCTGGGGAGGTGACTGCCCTTTCCCTCCTCCGCTCCCGTGTTTCGCAGCGGTTTGTGCCCATCAACGAAGGGGGGGAAAT
>VXAY01003984.1:0-29153 GCA_013399855.1 Oxyruncus cristatus
AGAAAGACTTGGGGGTATTTGTGTTAAAAAAGCTCAATATGAACCAGCAATGCCCAGGAAACCAGCCACATCCTGGGCTGCATCAAAAGAAGCATGGGCAGCAAGGTGAGGGAGTTGATTCTGCCCTTCCACTCTGATCTTATGAGACCCCACCTTAAGTACTCCATCCAGCTCTGGGGCCCCAACACAAGAAAGTCATGGATTTGTTGGAACGATTCCAGAGGAGAACCATTAAGTTGATCACAGGGCTGTAACACCTCTCCCATGAAGACAAACTGAAATAGTTGGGGAAGCCTGGAGAAGGCTCCAGGGAGACCTTATAGCATCCTTACAGTACCTAAAGGGAGCATACAAGAAAGCTGGAGAGGGACTCTTCATAAGGGTATGTAGTGATAGGAGTCAACAAATACCACAGCTACATACGCACTGTTGTATTTGCTTCTGAGCAACTCTACAAAATTATAGAAAGGAAAAAATAAAGTTAGACCTTGATTTTGAAAGCATATTTTTTCTGTCAAGAAAAAAAAAAAACATAATAAATTCGAATCAGTGAAGCATGAGAACATCTGGATTGATTTCTCAACTATATGAGTGATGAATTCTCATGTCTAGTAATATTTCATAGTTTTTATCTCTTCTATTTTTGGCTTACCATATCTATCATTACCATTAGTACTTCCCTACACAGTCTTTCCTATTCCCATTCAAATTAATTCCTAGTACACAGTGGAATATAAAGTCTCTGGAGAGTGATTCACTGTTGTAGTATCACAATTTCTTGCTGGATTACTTAATCGGTAGGGGGATAATGATACAAGGCAATGCATCACAGCTTCTGTTATTCAAAGATGTCTACACAATAAACTGGCTTTACCACCTGAGAATATTATACAAATGAAAATAAATTTTAAAGATGTTTTAAGATGATGTTCCATTAAATGTATGTCAGTCATATTGAAATAAATAGATCATCTCTGGCTGCACTACTAGAAAAGACAGTAAAAGATTTTTGTCTTCACAGAACCTAAAGAATTGTCAAAAACCTAGAGAGCCCCTTTGGCCAATAGTAAAACTCTTCTGTATTTTCTTGATACTGAATTTATCTCAGTAAGGAGGTACACTTTAAGAAACAGTACCACTGTATGTACATTCACATTTTTTAGCTTCTGGGTTTTTTCCCATTAAGCCAAGTGCCAGAATAAATCTCAGCTCTCCAGCCTAAATGTGTTTTAAAGCCTGGCCTTATTTTTTTTCATCTCTTTGATAATACACATTTTTCATTTTAAATACATTTTGGTTGCCCACCTTTCAACAAAACTCTTATACAGCTACAGGTTCCCCAAGGTTTGCCTGCACTCTCTTTGTTTCTTCTTCAAGTATCTTTTTTTCTTTATCTTGTTGGTGTTGTTTTCTCTTAGTATGCTATTAAACAGTAAAGCAGAGGAGTCCTGTGCCAGTGCATAGCTTACAAATTGCAGTAACTGATCTTCAGATAGATGTGAGACCAAGTTAAAAACAATACTATGACTTTTCTTGATTTCCAAAGCAAAATTCTTTTGACTATTTCCGATCATTCATTTTCATGTGTTTTTATCAAGGAAATGGAAGTGGAGGGTTCAGCTATTAATTTTGTAAGAGGATAGTGGTATGGTCAGACTACTGAATGGCAGAGAAGTTATGCTGATGGGAAATTTGTAATGAAAAAGGGTAAGGAAGGGCCTGATTCTTTGCAAATCCCTTCTTTTTCACATCACTTTTATTTCTCAGACTCATCACCACTGTTATCCCAGCATTGTTGTTAGATGTTTAGTTCTTGTTTAATTACAAAAAATTGATAGTGTGAAATAATTGACATTTGCTAGATCCCTCAGCTGCTTTTATTAGCTCTTCTGTGTAATAATTTTTCACCCCCATTCTGTGATTACCTGCATTCTTGACAGTTCCTGCAATGACTTTGCTTATAAAAGAATTTTGGGGGGGGGGTTATATTCAATTATAACCTCTAGTTAATGAACTTGGCAGCAATTGGTGCTGAAATACATTTGCTGGCATTGCCTTTAGACTGCAGAAAGTGTTCTTCCCCAGCTGTGAAACCTTACAAATTAACATGCGAAGATATGCATGCAATAAATTTAATATAGATATGGAAGGATATTTATTACCCCTTCATTTTGCCCAAGTTTCAACTGTTGTGTTACTGAATAATCTTACCTGATAGAGGAAAAAAAGACTATTTTTTTTTCCTGGTATATGGTCTTCCATGTAGCATGGCTTATGAAGGTTATGTAATCTCTACTGCTTTTGTGTAGCTATCAAATCATATCACAAAGACTCAAATTGAAGCTTGTTCTGGCAATAGATAGAACTACCAAACAATGTGGAGAGACACAACTCTTGACTGTTTTAAGACCTGTGACAAATAAACACATTAAAAAAAACCCCTTGAATTTGTAGTTTGTTTTTTGTTGTTTTGTTTTTTTCGTGACACAACTTTAGTGCTAAATGCATTGAACTGTTATTTACTTTGGAAGTATTTAAGTGTGAGCTTCCTCCATGTGCATGCCAGCTGTGTTGAATGCAAGAATGTATTTTGTTGCATTTCCAGTTTGAAAAAAAATGAACAGATTTGCTTAAATTTATTTTCTCTAGGACAGAAAAAAAAAGGGGGGGAGGATGTGTTTTCAAAAATTCAAAATCAAAACATGTACTTGTATCTTCTAGCCTGAAGGTAATGACAATCCCCTACCTTCCTTCCAGCAACAAACTTTTACTAAGCAAACATAACCCTTTCACAAATGAATGCTGAAATTGAAAATGTGACTCCACAATTGTCAAGAAGCTGGTTTTGGAACTGCAAGAATGAGAAAACCAGCAAGTGGTGAGTTGACCACATGACTGTTCACCAGGTGCCCACAATGCTTCTCTATCATTCCCCCTCTACTGCTTAATGGGGAGAAAAATACAATGAAAGGATCAGAGGACAAGGAGAGATCACTCACCAATTGCTGTCACAAGCAAAACAGACTTAATTTGGGGAAATTGTTTTAATACCAAACAAACCAAAGTAGGGTAATGAGAAGTAAAACCCAATCTTAAAACACCTTCCAGCTACTTATCCCTTCTTCACAGACTAAATGTCACTCCCGATTTGCTCTACATCCATCCTCCCAGTTGCTCAGGGGGAAAATGAATGAGAGTTGAGGACCCTCTGTGTATGCCCATCACAAGCTGTCTCTGCTGCTCCTTCCTTCTCACACTTTTCCTCTCTTCCAGCATGGGATCCTACCTCAGGACACAGTCCTAAACAGACTTCTCCAGCGTGGGTCCTTCTCCTTCCCACGGGCTGCAGTTTTTCGCAAACTACTCCAGCGTGTGTTCCTTTCCCAGGGTGCAATCCTTCAGCAACAGGCTGCTCCAACGTGTGTCCCTCAAGGGGTCACAGGTCCTTCCAAAAAACCTGCTCCAGCATGACCTTCTGTCTCCACGAGGCCACAGGTCCTGCCAGGAGCCTGTTTCAGTGCAGGTTTCCCATGGGTCACAGCCTCCTTCAGACATCCACCTTCTCCGTCCATGGGCTGCAGGTGGACATCTGCTCCACCCTAGACCTCCATGGGCTGTGGGGGCACAGCTGCCTCACCACAGTCTGCACCACAGGCTGCTGGGGAACCTCAGCTCTGGCACCTGAAGGACTTCCTCCACCTCCATCTTCACTGACCTTGGTGTCTGCAGGTCTGTTTATCTCATGTATTCTTACTCCTCTCTTTCAGCTGCGTTTTGTGCAGCAGGTTTTTTTTTTCTCCCTTCTTAAATAATTCATCCCAGAGGCACAGTGATCAATGGTAATGGGCTTGACCTTGGACAGTGGCAGGTACACCTTGGGGCTTCCTGGCACTGGCTCTGTGGGACATGGGGGAACATTCTGGCACCTTCTCACAGAAACCACCTGTGCAGCCCCCTGCTATCAGAACCTTGCCATGCAAACATAATAAACAGTATTACAAATACCTCTGACACCCTTAGATTAAAATGTGTCCCAGTCACATTTCAGGCATACATAATTTTGTGCATTTTTAAATTCTCTTACATATCAATAAATTATAAATATCTGAAAATAAATATTTAGCTGTTCAGAGTTTTATTCCAACATGTTTTGTTGGTCTTTGTATATAAAATAATTATTTGTAAAATATAATAGTATATATTTTATAATTTTAAGACAATAATAATTCCACAAGTCATCTGTCTGTCAATCAGTCAATCTATCTATCTATCTATCTATCTATCTATCTATCTATCTATCTATCTATCTATCTATCTATCTATCTATCTATCTATCTATCTATCTATCTATCTATCTAATGCAGCACGAGCCTTTGAGTTAACAACTGTTATTCCTATATGAAACTGAATCTAACTGCTTAAATGGAAACTTGCCACGTATGGTAGCTAATTCCAAGCTGAGCATGCACAGTACCATATGAATAAGGAACACTCCATTATGGCATTAATGACATTGATTCACCATAGCAATTTGAGCAACTTTCAGATTTGTATTTTAAAGTGAGAGAGTAAGTCAAAGCTGGAGAAGACTTCAGCTGTTAAAAGTTGTTTGAAGCCCATGGAGCATGAACCAGGCTGCTGAATAATGCAGACAAGATAATGAACTGGAGATAAATGATCCCAAGCTAGCCCCTGCTGAGTGCCAGGAGAATATGTTTATTTGGTAGATTTATTATCTTAACATCTTTTTGCAGTTACCTCCAATTTTAAGAAAAAAATCCTAACATATAATCTGTGTGTTTTTATTTGTAACTGCAGGACAATGTTATTATTTATCTGGAGAAGATGTGAGTAGTTGTCTGTTGAATATGTTGGTTTGCTAAGTTTTTCTTTCAATTGTATGAAAGAAATTAAAACAGATTTTGAGTGGGAATCTCTGTCAAATATCTTCTGGACAAGCAGTTAAGACTGGTAATTTATCTTCAGGGCAACAAATGCAGTGATTTCTGCAATGGTTGTATTTTGAGATTGCTCCTCTTTTAATAGAAAGACCTTGCTTTATAAACATTGTTACTGTTATTTGTTTCATGTCTACACCTACTGTTCTGAAAAAGAAATATGGGAAGTTGCAGAGAGGTGCTTAATACAGATCATAAGGACTTTCATACAGAATTAACATGTATTGTTATTCTTGAATGCTATGAAGTATTAATGTCACTGGATGTATTGAGGTTCTTTCACCAGAGGCCAAAGCTCCTTTACTCCACTCTTCACAGGTACAGTGTAAGCAATATTCATAAAGGCATTTCAGATTCAAACATCAGTTCAATATATTTTTCTTTCAACCTCTAAACTATGTAATGTCCACTGCTTCATAGCATTTTCCACTCTCAAACAGCTCCTAGGTGTACACCACCTTCTTCTTCAGTTCCCAGAAATGCATCCTTCCCAGCACTGGGACTTTTGGCAAGAAGAAAATTTTGGAGGAGAAGAACAAGGAAAAGGAAGATGTACTTTTAGTTCATTGTTTGTTTATTTAACACAAGTTTTTATCAATATTACACACATTTCAGTAAATTAATGGTATTCATCAAGTTCATACGAACCTGTACATACTGAACAATTAAAACATTTTAGTATTGAAATAAGGAAGTGTTATTTTATATGGTACTTAACTTGTATTCATAAATAATCATGCATACAAACATATTAAGTCTCTTAGAACAGTAATGAGTAATTTTCAAGTCCCAGCGACCAGCAAGATTCAATTGGAATATAATGTTTGGCCTACTTGGCCTTATTAAAACTTTCAAAGAAGGGGCAGCATGTCCTTTTTAATCTGCTTTTCAGTGGCTAGTGGTAAATAAATGAACATGAGATTGGTGGGTATGACAAATTAAAATGCATACTGACAGCTTATAAACACAGCATCACTTGGGGAATTACTATATGAATATACAAGCAATTACATGTTTTAAATGATTTATTTCATTTTCTAAATAATATACCACTGAAGTGGAAATTGATAAAAAAGAGACTACAAATACAATATTATATCAACTTTTTTACTGAACTTATTAAGTGGAGGGCCTCTTAATGAGGAAATTAATGAATGAAGCAGTTCATTATGGCTAAGCATTCTTTGTTGTCGTTAAGAATTTGCCAGCATAGACCTGTTTTAGTCAATTTAATTATGATTAATATCTTATCTTGAATTCTACCTCCATTCATATCTGAGAAACAAATGCAATACTTATTACACGATCAAAGTTCATAAGATAGGGTAAGCTGCTGATGACCTTATATTTTATTCATTTTCACATTCATATTTATCAGTTTTTCCAAGAACTAATGACAATCTTACAATATTTTAAAAAAACACATTTATTTGTTATATGTTATACAACCTCTTGTACTTCTTAGAAGCAGAAGCCTATGTTCAAGATTAAATATCTCAACAGCTTTATTATTCTTTTTCAAATGCAGTAACTACTATTTTACAGCAATTTAAATAAGGAGAATGACTATCTTAGTCTCTAGGATTTACTCCAATTACGACTCACTGGACTATATAATTTAAAATGATTTTTTTTTTAGCCAAAGATCTCATAAACATCAGTGCAAATTGCGCTTCAGCTGTAATCAAAGTTTATTCCGTTAGTTCTATGGGGGTTTTTTTCTGTATGTGAGTCCACAAATTTATGAATAAAGAGTCTGTTTTGTGTTTCTAAGGGTAATCACTGGCCCACAATTTCCAATATTTGATCATATATGGAATCAGTTGAGTCTTTTCCACATTAATAGTTCAGTATGAAATAGTTCTTATGCTGTCTTTGGCTGTGGGGTATCGGTTACATTAATATTATCAATTTTTTCTCTAATTTCCTTAACAAAATAGCTAAAAAAATTGTGTGGTCAGACTCTCCATCTGTAATTCCTTTTCTGATTTTTTTAAAATTTCAAAAAAAATTGTTCTGCTATTTCGGAGAAACAGACCCAGGCAAAATATGTTTAATCGCTATTAAGGAATTTAATATAATGTTTTTTGGAGTAGAGGTGATTCTTGATTAAAGTTTCTGAAAAAGCCACTGTTGTCACAATAGCAACCACTTGGACATCGTTTCTAGGTGAGGGAAGATTTCCAGGACAGAGGACTAAATTACATCCTGTTGTTTTTACTGGAGCCTCTGAGATGACACTGGATAAAACCATTAAGCCAGCTTCTTCATTTATGGCCATTCAATAAAGCACCTCCAAAAATTTTGTTGGAATTTGAGTCAACTGAGAACTTACGGGATGATCTGGAAACTAAAATGAAACATTTTCATCTAATTCTCCCACATATTAACATAAGCCAACAATAATATGAAGGTAAAACTACTGTCTTCTAGAACCCTTGAAAGAGCCAGATTCTAACTGTAAGGGCAAGTGGCATCTGCAACTTCATTTTCCTGTAACTTCTAATCATTCTTACAATGTCACCAAAATGAAAATAATGAATAGATACTACTCATTCTCTTTAACCCTTTTGATGTCAGTATTTGAGAAAAGGGATTTAATGTGTCCAACTGAAAACTACCTAAATTTAACAGCTTCAGGAGAATTCTTTTCAGTCATAAATATTTATGCCGTTCTTCATGGGTTTTGTGATCTGCTCTTTGACACCAAAACATTGTGAGTTCAGTTCAACTTGTCTAAACTGTGTTTGGGGCCAAAATCTTCTGAATTACATCAAATCATTCACTCTCATGCATTTCTTTTTCCTAAAAGTGAAGAATTTTAATTTTCCTGACCATTTGAAAACCGTCTCTTTCCACTTCAGATCCCTAGTATAACTAGTTTTTTAATTATGATTTCCCATAGGTATTTGGGGTCATATGTTTAAAAGCATGTGATGTGCATAAACGTTATGTCTTTCAGCAGTCTCCATTACTGACTTCATGAGTCTGCCCTTTTGAAAAGCACCCTCTATCATATTTATGATGTTGTCTTACTTAAAAGGGGTACTAATATAAGTCTGCTGAAGGCTTGATTGTACTCCTGTGACTGTCCCAGCAGTGAATCCTAGTGAATCTTCCTTTCTTCCTTTCTTTCTCTCTCTTTCTCTTTCTTTCTTTTTCTTTTTCTTTCTTTCTTCCTTTCATGCTCTCTCTTTCTTTCTTTTTCTTTTTCTTTTTCTTTCTTTCTTTCTTTCTTTCTTTCTTTCTTTCTTTCTTTCTTTCTTTCTTTCTTTCTTTCTTTCTTTCTTTCTTTCTTTCTTTCTTTCTTTCTTTCTTTCTTTCTTTCTTTCTTTCTTTCTTTCTTTCTTTCTTTCTTTCTTTCTTTCCTTTCTTTCTTTCTTTCTTTCTTTCTTTTTCTTTCTTTTTCTTTCTTTCTCTCTTTCTTTCTCTCTTTCTTTCTCTCTTTCTTTCTCTCTTTCTCTCTTTCTCTCCTTCTCTCCTTCTCTCCTTCTCTCTCTCTTGCCTGTCTTCATCTTTTGACATCACAGTTCCTAGTCACAAATGTATCTCCCTGCTACAACCTGTGAGAAGTCTCACAGGTAAGGTTATCCACATTCAGGTTACCTCTAAAACTCATTTTGGCTTCTTGGTTTATGACAATTTTTATTCAGTTTTAATTTTACATTTTAAAATAATTATACAGATATCCTTTCATTTGTATAATTGCTATACAATTTGTCTATTATTACTCCCCTTCTGATCTCTGTATGTAAGTAACAGACTTTTCAGATCCAGGCTATCTCAGGTATCCAATTGTCATTATTCATCCTATTCATAGAATCATTTTAATGAAAAAGTAATTTAACTGTCTAATCACATTATCACCACTCTACTTTTATGGAAATAAAAAGAATATTATGCTAAGAAGCATTTTCAAAAGATAAACAAGCATCATTTATTCTGCTTGTAAGATGTAAAATCTCTAGTTTATAACAGTTTATATAAAAAAATTCTGACTCTAATGTTAGTCAGTGACAGTTTAGAAAATATACAGGCCTAAGGGTGACTGCAAGTCAAAAAGAAATCATTGCCTGGGGTCAAATTCTCCCTTGATAACATTTACTTTAGCCACTTAATCTTGTGTAAGATAAGGGTGAGCTACCATCAAAGGAAAGATCTGCATTCACTTTCACTAATGACCATTTGTACTGTATTTGGTCCTCAAATAGATGGCCTTGAAAGGCTGTGAATCGATGCCCTAAAATGTCTAGATTACCCACAAAGATCTAGTACCAATCTACATTGTAAGTAGACAGAAGAACAGAGATAAAGGAGTCTAAAGGGAGGCTCCTGCAGATACAGCTACAGAAGTGAGATTCATTGTATTGACAGAACTATTGGAAGTGGTAATTCCTGTATGCTTCACTGATAGACTGATACTTGAACATTGGTACTTCGTCATCTCATAAATCAGTAGCACAGAGTGACAATGACAAATATGGCTAGATAACTACAGCCTAACTTTTCGGTCCTCACCCAACTAGGACCACTGATTGCTCAATATTTACTCATTTACTCATATTACTTGTCTCTGCATCTCTATATTGATTTCTATGTGTGCTAAGAGAAAAGGAGCAGGAAGTGAAGTGTAACAAGGTATAAGTATTTCACTATTTTTTAAATGCACATTGGTAGGATTGGCTTCACAGGAAAACATGTATGCCTGGGCCAGGTGGCAGAATCCAGAGCCCTGTGTGGCACTCCCACAGAAAATACTTGCTTCAGAATGGGATACACCAAACTCCTTCAATGAGATACCTAACACAGCCAATGTTGACTGAGTCTCAAACTGTGTTTCTTTATTCTGTGGCTGGAGGTGTCACGCCTCCCGGTTTCCAGCAGCTCTGTGATACAGTATTCACTCTGGCTGCATGAGACATGGTTTGATACTTTTTAAAGCTGAGTAAAATGTCCAATCTTGCTGGAACATGCTGTTATTTAGGTGTCCCGTGCCACATACAGCACTAAGCTGTTCCCTAGGTGACTAAAATTCTGTTGGCTACGAATCAAGCCAGACAGATGGAGGAAGATGGCAAAGTGCTCAGTCCTAATTCTTCCCATCTTTCAGGACTTTGCTCCTTTTTTTATATGAATAGAGACTGTAGCCCAAAACCCTTTCCCCACCAGACAAAATATTTTCAAACTCAGTCATATTGTTAGCAACACCTCCTAGCAGCCCAGGCATGTGGCAGAAACATGAAAAACTGTTTCACCCATCTAAATGGGAAAGGAGGTAGCCTGTGGAGACACCAGTGGTTCTCAGTTATGCTGCTCTGCCCAGAGGAAAATTGAGCCGGGGAAGCTGTCTGCTATTCCCTCTTACATTTCCTGGACTGCCATCCCATGTGTGCCAGAGAGCAGCCTCTGGGCCACTCTGAAGTGATCCCCAGCCACTAGCAGTACAGGTATTGAAGTGTGACAGTATCTGCAAAATTTTAGATTTTTTTGATTTTTTGATCAAATTCTCTCATATGCTATAAATTAAAATTAAATAAACTATATCTCTATATACAATATTTATACTTATTTCTCAACAGGATTCTGGATAGTCTAACCAATTAGTATAATGCTGATGCTTGTGTTTTCCTATACCTACTGGGAAGGAGTAGTTCTACTCCTCATTCTGAGTGGCTAATCTACTTAAATATGGTTGATCCTTAGGCAATTGTGACTGTGTGCCAGAAATGCAGAACATATCAGCAATTCTACATGGAGAACTGGCAGATCTACAGTTCTTTGGCAAAACATGAGACTGATCCAACCCCTGGCAACGTCAGTGGGACTGATGTCAATAGGAACAATAGCAGGGCTATGACATTTCTTTTCCTAGAGCTTTATATACTCTGACTATGTTTTTTTAACCTGTTCCAAAAGTCATGGAATCAGTGGGGTAAACTGGCACAGATGGGACAGTGCTCCAATATAAATTTTTACATCTAAAGCCACAGTGGCAAAAAAGACTACAGAAGTGACATAGCACAGAATCTAGGTTGTGTTTAGGCAGCCATGCCTCAATTTTAGACAGGCTTTTTTGGTGGGTTTTTTTTTTTGTTGTTGTTGGGAGGGGGTTAAGTTTCCCTTATTGTTTAATATTTGGTTTATGATTTTCAGAAAGATAGCTGTGGAAGCCAGTAATGTTTCTCATGATGATTCAAGCAGAACCATAACCCACTAATAAATACAAATTAGTGTGTAACTCATGTTAACCTCACATTAGAAAGCAGGAAAAAAACCCCAGAGAATACATCTCTTGAAATAAACTTTAGTAGCCATAAAAAGCACTGTAAAAGGGAAAATAATGTGTAATTGTGTCATGGATGAGAGCCTATGGATAACACTGATTTGTGGAGGTGATATAAAATGAATGTTAAGCACTGGAGAGAAAAATGTTGTACAGAAAAAGTGGATTTTCTGCTCCAAACTTATTAACTTTTGAAGTGGAACTTGAGTCTACATAATGGTTAAACACATAATTAAAATTGAGTTTTGATACTCAAATGGTGAAAAATGGTAGTAGGAAAAGGAATATAAAAATTCCAATAACAGCAATGGGTACCTTTATGAACTCTTGTTCTCTCAAGCTCATGAGATTATAGATATGATGCGTATCAGATTGTGTTTCAAGGAGAAATAAGTTTTAGTTTTGTCATTTTAAAGAAGGACTTTGAACTTTGGCAGTTCATACTTTCAAAAGGCAAAGAAAAAGATTTGTGGGGAAGACGGAGTTTCTATATTTTGAATGGCTCAAGTCAGCAGTACTTTGCCTTGGACCAACTGTATTTAGTGAAACAGGCACAATGCCTTCAGTAAGGCAACAGACAAAAATGTAAATCTTGTCCTATGTGTTATATGATGGTGAAGTGAAAGAACAAATTGGTTTTGATTTATGGCAATGATCACTATGCATGAAGATTTCTGAATCAGGAAGGCATGTATAACTTTACTTGTGGATCCTCCAGTTTTCTTTTAGTGAATTCATTCATTTAGCAAATCTACGAAACAAAAAGACCTCTCTGACAGAATGTTTATGTCATATTTCTGTTTCTGCAGCACACTTCTATTGTCCACATGAATAAACACAGAGTTCTGCTTTGTCTATGATAAGAGCAAAGTCTACGGTTTTTATAAACTTTGGTACAGAATTCCTACACTGCGAAATTCACTATAAAATAATGTGGGTAATTTCTCTGTGGATAATTTGGGGCTAATTGTTTTGTGAAAGACTAAATTATTGGCTTTGCATGGTTATCTATGCAGAAATTATGTCTCACAATCCCTCAGGTGTTTCACTAACCTTTTTAGGTAAAGAAAAGATAATTGATTGCAGAGCTGTTGCTCCACCAATAACTTGGTGGAATTATTCACACAGAGGTGTTTGCACATAAACTTAATTCCCATTTTTACAACTGGCTCCTTGCTGCAGTTACAAGAGGAGGGTTTTGTAAATGTTGTGTATTAATTCTCATTAGATAGTGTCCATACTGCAAAGAAGTCTTCCATACCACCTTCTAAAGATTTGTTTTTTTAACTCAGGACAACTCAGGACAACTGTTCTGGATTGAAGGCAAATGCAAAATATAATTTTCTTGTTAGCTTTTTGTCTCATGCAGTTTACCTGATTAGCTGCTGTTAAAACAAGTGGTTACAAATACTCATGCTTCCAGGCAAGTGAAAAGGGTAGCCTGGAACTTCAGCAGTGCCAATAGGAATATATTTGACCTTGCACCTCTAATTCTGACATTGTTTAACCTATCCACAATTAGTGAATTTCAATTATTTGTTCAGAAGAGCCATTTGTAATTGCCTGGTGTAAGCCTGCCTTTAGGATGCAAAGCAGAAAACAATGAAAATGCTACACTGGTGAATTAGAACAGCAGCACTTAAATGTATAAATTAAATGAGCCTCTTTTCACAGCTTTCTCTTTCTATTCTGAGAGGCCTCAGTCTGGTGACATCAAAGGCAGGATTATGTGAGAAAATAAAAACTTGATCTAATGTCCATGTTTGAAGACATGAAAGTCCTCTTCTCTCCAAGCCAAAATAACTGTTCTTACAGCACAATGAGCTAGGGTCCAGGTGCAGGGGGATAAGGTTCCAGCAAGGCACTGAGGATATTTCAGAAAAGCCAAAGAGTTGTACATTAAGCCATAATCTTCCTAAATGTGCTAAAAGACTGTATGTAGGCTTTGGAAGCTTAGTTCTGTCAATTAGTTCATTAAGTCTTTCTTTTAATTGAAGAATGCTGGTATGCATGTGGCTGGATTGGCCTTCAATGACAATTTAAGCTGTTTCTCTTACTTATAGGCAATTCTACATCATGATATATGAAGAACCAAGAAGGGAATGCTAAAACACAAGGTCCTCATATGTTGTTAGTGTCTGTGCATGTAACATTCCATTTCTGATATATTTGATACACTGTCTACAATGTACAGCAGTATTTAGAAAGTATGGGAAAATGATGACCTTTTTGTACTTTGAAACTTGTTCTTCTTAATGAAGGAGTTTTCTTACATTAAAATATTCTCTCATGAGATAAAATTATCTTCTCCGAGTCTCTAAAAATTGTCAAAGACCAATGGAAACTTTCACCTCATAAAAATGTGCACTTCAGTGCTTCATAAAGAAGATCTTTGTTTTAATATGAGCATCTCAAAAACACACCTTTAAAAGTTCTTGCTCTTAGAACAGTGAAACAACTATCATGGGCTTGGACAGTCTCTCAACAGGTCAAAACAAGTGCTACTGTCCAACTTAAAATGTAAGTCTGTTGCTGTAAAATTTTATTAACATCAGATACTAGTGAGAATGTTTGCCTTTTGTACAATCTATGATCTTGCCATATGGTTGTCTCTTTGACCTAAATTTTCTGCTTATGACACATATTCACTAGCAGAAGAGGTACACAGATAGCAGGTTTTCAGTTCATAGCTACGGACAGATGCAATAACCCACATGAAAAATAAGGTATTAATAGAGCATATGTTTGATATTTGCTACAGCCTCAATTCCAGCATTGGACAATTTGCAATAATTTGGTTATATTCCATTCTACTCCAATGTTGGGGGAAGATTTCTTAGTGGTGTATTTACAGTGACTTTAAAATAATGTATCTATTATATTATTACTGTTTATTTACATTACGTACCTGTTTCCAGCTAAATAGCTATGTTATTATAGAAGTATTGAAATAAAAATATTTCACTCAATTTGAATTATGATAGAAAATAGAATGCTATTATTCAAAAATCTGATTTTATACTGGTTTTATATATATAGTCCATGTAGCTACATATTTTGATGGCTATAATGTAGTTTAATTTCTTTCTTTTGTAACTATATTAAGGTACACATACTCCCAATTCTGCAAGTCCCTGCCTAACTGTATCTGTTACTTTCTAAGGTCATTTCTGCTTTCTTATACTGAGTTTAAGTCATTAAATGCATCCTGCCCTTTTCATTTGTAAAAACTTTAAAATTGGATACTCCTCTTGAATGGAAGTTTTATTAGTGCAAGATTCATGGAAGGGCCATCAGTAGCATCTTTGTTAATTTAGTACCTGACAGACAAGGAACATTTCTTCATGATGCAGAACAAAAATATTAGTGCTAATTCTATAGGCAGGTAGCATATTAATTAGATTTTACCAGGAGAGATAAATCATTACAACATGTTTTCCAATGGTCCTACTGGTACAACTTAACAGTTCTGTCAGGCCGGCCTTACAGGTGAATGTTTTCTTCCTGTCTAGCTTTCAGGCAGGACAGTGATCCTAAGGTGATTGGGTAAGTACAAAGACAGGTTTTCATTACTTGATGATAGTGGGAAGGCCCTCACAGAATATTTTCAAGATGTTAAAGTGGGAGCAACTTTAATCCTACAAGAGGCTCTTGAGGCTTCTTTTCCCATTTGCAGCTCTGGGTGGTCCAGCTGAAACCTTTGTGATCATTAGGGTCCCCCTAAGCATTTGGATGACAATGCAATTCATGGAAGTTCTTAGGATGAGGGCCTGCTAGAATATTTAACAAGCTTTCAGCATCCCTTACGGCTTCTGTGAAACTTTCATCTGTCCATTTTCCAGTATTCTGTCACTGCTAGATATGACAGCAGGAAACATTTGGTAAACAAAAATATTGAGAATAAATAGTTGCATAACCAAGAAGCACTGGGTAGTGTCCATGCTAGAGATGAAAGTAGCTGCCTAACTGGTTAGCTGCAAAGCAAAAAAAACCTGACATCCATCCATCTATCTATGTTTGGTGTGGACTCTGCCATCTGTCAGCATTAGGACCTTGAGGCAGAACAAGGCAGTTCTTCCGAGGAGTCGATGCTCCATAGCGCTTGGAAAAGGGATAATGCTAATTAGAAACCACAGAGCTCAAAGGGATAAGGAAACCTGATTAGCTAGCTTACCTCAGTAAGAAAATGAAAATATTTGGCTCAGATAAGACTCAAAGGAAAGAGGAAATCTGTCTGCATTCAGACTGTCTCTAAGGCAGTGCTGGAACCAAAGCTTATTTGCGTGAGAGTGCAAGTGGATATTTATTGTTGCTTTCTTCCAAATAGGACAGGTACTAGCGACTACCCTAGAGTTTTATGAACACAATGTGGTATTTTAAAAGCCATTTATTGTTTCCATCTATCCCTTTCTAGGAACTGAAGTTAAAGGAAAGTATCAAAATGAAAGGCTGTTCCCATGAAAGGGAAGAGGAGCTTTCAGGTGAGACTTGAACCAATATTTGTGATGTTTAGATACATCCTCTGTGTCTGTTACCAGCTACATAAACAAAGATAGGTTTTCTGTATGTTCTCTGTCTGTAAAATATGGCAGTAGTACCTTTTTATGTTCTGCATCTCTATCTAGCATGAAAAAAAATCCAACTCAATCTTCACAGGACCTCCTAGTTCTCTGAGTGTGTAGTACTTCACTTCTCCTCTGACTTGCAAATTCCCAAGAGATTTGTTTGATTTTGGTTTTGCTTTGTTTTGTGTTCATTTTTTTGTTTGTTTTTGTTTATCTATTCTTTTGTTATGGTTGTGCCTTTCACTAAGGAGGTCCTGCACTATTTTCATCATTTGGCCTGGTGGGCCAGAAAGTAGTGTTTTTAAACACATAGCAACAGTATTGACAAGTTTTGGTACCCACAGAGAAGTCTCTGAATGTTCTAGCTATACTGGGACAAAGTAACTGAATCCTTCCTTTCGTTACATCCACCAGCAAGATGAGAATAGAAACTGTGTGAATCTACTCTTCCTCTTAGTCTTTCAGCACGCAACAATCCCAAGGAAGGGATTATTGACATCAGGATGAAAAAGTTCAGGCTGTTGTTCAAAAGAGGCAATTTCCTGCAGGAGAAGAGAGTAAAACTTGGCAGAGGTCTTGCAACTATCCTCTTCACCGAACAGTTAGTGTCAGAAAGATACTCCCTGAATAGCCAGTAGTGACCAATGCCTTCCTACCTTCTTCTGCCATGAAGTCAAAAAAAAATCCTCATTCACCACTTTCAGAACTTCCAGAGAACTGCTGAGAGTCACAAGTTGCCTCTCTGATGACGACTCACTGCCACTAGTGTGATCGCATTCTTCTCAATGGCCATCTAAACAGAGAACAGTTCTAGTGAAAATTTTAATTTTCAGCAAATCAGAGGAGTGAGGTTAAGTTTAACAGTTTTCTGATTCCTGCCTGGGAGAAATGTGTGTTTGTGATGCTTTTCAGGCAGAATTAGGAAAAGTAAATCTATTGACAGCATACTTAACTTCCCTACAGAAATTCTTTAGACTAAAAAATCGTAGAGTGTCAGTAGCTGAAAAAATTACATAAAATCATAACATCTCACAACAGGGATTTGATCACGAAATTTCATACTCCAGGAGAATTTAGGAGAAATTCACTGTCACTTGTGAATTTGGTACTGTGGAGCTGGAATCACAATCAGAAATGAGCAAAACTCAGTGTGGTAAAAAGTACTGCGCAAACAAGGAAATAATAAGGGTGACAGTAAAAGTACTGTATGTATCCTAAAGGTATTACGAATTATGAGAACTTCCAGGTTTTTCTTGGCTTTCATTCATATTCCTGCATATTCAATGACTTTTCTACTTACTTGTGTAAGGCACTGGATTATTATATTCATTATTGACTTGGACCAACTCAAGTGTGTGTGTGTGTGGAGGAAGGGAGAAGTCAAATTTCATGAAGGTGAAACCCCAACCCCTTCAAGCCTCTTCGGGCAGTCCCAGAGCAGCTGTCAGTCACTGGCACACTGGGAGCACTGCCCCTCACCCCACTTCAGAGCCCCAGTCTAGCCCCAGAGTGGTCTGTGGGCCAGAAGTCCTACCTGGCAGGTTGGCCACAGGGAGCCAGGGCAGATGAAAAGAAAGACTTGCGTGGTTGCGGTCCTGCCATTTCCTGGGCTCCTTGTAGCTGCATCTACACTGGATATTGCATGGTAGCTATAATTCCCTCTTTTTCCTGCTCTTTCTTTAGTTCTTCCTCTCCTAATCTCCTTTCTTGATATTTGGGTAATTTAAAGCTGGATGGGTTGGATATTTGCTGAGTTGTATGGGTTAGCATGTGCTGAGTCAATGCTTTGTGAAATGCTTTATTTTAGTTGAATACTGCCCTTTAAACTTTTTCCCAAGCTCACTTATTTTCTAGTTTGTGAGTAGAAGTGTGTTATTTGATCTCCTGAGAAATGTTTTCTCAGTAGTGTTTTCTCCCTTGTGTCCTACAAAAGTATATAAAGAACTGGCAACCCTTTGAATAATCTGATGTGTGGATTTTTGGAGCCTTGTATATTTTTTAAAGTAAAACCCCTTCAATGAGCTTGTAGCTCAAACCTGGGGTTTTTGAATTTATTAGGGAAGGAAATCTTCTGACCTCCTTGTATCTGTCAAATTTAAGCCCATGTTTTCAACACGTTTGTTTGTTTTCAATGAAGTTGAAAGTTGCTAAATAAATTGGGGCATCATTTTTAAGAAATCTTATAAACAGATATAATGTAAAGATACAGAGGCTCAGTAAGCATCTCAATTCACTTTTTATCTGTTTCACTGGTGTAACTGGTGCCACTTCATTTTGAAGATGTATCATATTCATCCTTTTACATTTTTTTCTTTATCTCTGTTGCAAACAGTTGAAGAAGAAATTAATTGATTCCCTTTCTAGTCTCATCCCAACAGTCCCACTCCACATTAGAAATTGTATATTGTAATAATCAGTTAGCAATGTAGCATGTTACATTGCATTTTCTTCCAAAGTCTTGTGTAGCAGGAAAGCTTTTCATAAGCAGTCAGTAATAATCACTTAAACAAGATGTAGGCACCTACCAGTGACAGCCATATACTTTATTGAACATATGAAGTATCACAATAATTTTCATATTTACTAATCTGTTATGGTACAAATTCATATCAACCACAGTCAAAAGATCACAGAGGGATTAAGAAAAACCTAATTTCAAGACTTAAGAGAGGATAAATCCGAATCACACCTACCACATAAAATAACAGGTTAATAAAACACGAGTAGCTTCTACAATCACATTACAAAGTTTCTTTTACACTTGTTCAGCAAATTATCATTTTCCAGTAGCAGTTCTATGGTGCAAGCAGTACATGAAAATGCATTTTCATTCCTTCTCTGTGCACTTCTATCCAGTATTAATCATTGATTGAACTTCAGATTATTCAAACCACCATGAAAGGAAGCCCTGATCCACACTGGGAGCTTGTTGTACAGTTCACAGCATTAAAATCCTATATTTTTATTAAATTGAAGATAACAAGTGTTAGCAGCCCTTATCAGTGTAAGAACTCTTTGCCTAGTAATTTATTCACTGGGTAACATGGTATTCAGCCAAAAACCTACCTTTTAACAATAAGGGGCATGATTAGTTTACAAGGAATATCAAGTTGTTTTCAATTTTTCAAATGACTGCTTTAAGATAGCTCTCTGGCTTAAAAATCAGGGTGGCATTGATCTCTATGCTTGTTCAAAGGGCTGTTAATTTCTATTTTTCAATGATTACTTTAACAAGTAATGCATAATAAAGCTGTTCATGCAGTGTGAACTTATACCTTTCTCCCAGATCTTTTGCCTTAAAAAGAAATTTTTGTCTCTCATTGAAAATTATGATCTCTCCCAATGTAGACTAAGCATCCGTGTGAAGTCTAGGGAAATATAAGATATTCTGGATGTCAAATGCAGTAGAACTTATCTCCTAAAGCTCTGTGAACCTCAGCACTAGCGTTGTTTTTTTTCCATGTGTCAGAACTTGTTTATTTTCTCCTTCAAAAAGCAGTATCTTTTCACTGGTCCTGTAACCAGAGAAGGAGGTATAGATGAGAGTAATACATTGACACCTTTACCAATGCCTAGAACATTATGGATGCTTCAGGTATGCATGGCATAGACTTGCCCAGTATTATAGTATCAGGACACAGAAGTCTGCGCGTCTTCTCCGTATTAGAGAGAATTCAAACCTGTACCTATACTGGTTTAGTTCATCAGTTACACTGTCATAATATAAAAAAGGGGCTAGTCTCTCATGCATAAAGTTTCTAACTGTTAAAGTTGATTTCACCACAAAATACGCAAGTTATTCCAATCAATGCTGCACTGTCCTTGAAATGAGGAACTGGTACATTCCTGGACCATTTAAAGTATTTTTCATATAAAACATATGCAGTTAGCCTTTGGAGTCTTATTTCAACTGCACCCCTACAAGCACCAATGATGTCTACTTTCATACATTATGCACTGAAATAACATTAAAGAATTGCTTTCATTCAGGACATTTGGCTACAAATGAAAATCACAAACCCCAATCATGAACAACTGTCATATGTCACCTAGCCCAGCGTCCTTTCTCCAACAGTAAGCAAATAATGGATGCTCTAGAAAGAGTAGGGCAGGAAAAATACGTTATGATAACTTCAGAAATATATTACTAGCACAACAAATCTGAGCAAGAGATAGCAACTTTTTATGGAACAAGTATGAGTGGATTTATCTAACATGAATTTTCCACTTCTTAAAATGCATGTAAAATTTTAACACTCTCAACATACTGAAACAATTAATTCAGTATTTAATTATGTGCTGTGTGAAGTATTCCCTCTTTCTGTTTCCTTTGAATGTTTTTGATGACTGCCAGTTCCGGTATTAAGAGAAAGAATGAGCAAGTGTGCCTTACCCTCCTTCTCCAGGTCTCTCCCCGTTTTGTAAATTTGTGTCATATATGTCTCTATATACTTGCTGGTCTTCTTGATGTATTCCAGATTCCTTTGGATTTAAATAGGGACATGGTATTTTCTGTTATGTTCTCTGTTACTTTGCTAGTAATTTTTCTTTTTTTTCCACCACTGATGACTAATAGCCCAAAATTTTTTTTAGAGGTATCTGCCATAATTTAATAAGTACTCAAAGTTCAGGACCTGTTGTTATGTATATAAAACAAGAAGTGTTTTCCCCATGCATATCCATTTGCATACATCAACAGTGGATTTCCCTTTCCATTTTATTATCCCATAACTCAGTGTGGATATCTTTCGGAAATTCCCAATTTGTTGTCTGTTCTTTTATATTAGTCTGAACAACTTAATATTAGCAAACATTTGTCATTTTCCCAACTGTAACTCACCATTTGCGTACCACAATTATGAATTTCTGGGACACCCAACAACAGTCCATGTGGCTCTCTGATGTGAAAATTTGCCATTTATTCTTATCCTTCCTTCCCTCTCTCCATTCATTATGTGTTTTCTCCAATGACTCTGGGACTCTCCCTTTGTAGAAAAACACCCAAGCCCTGTGGCTTATTTGACACTTCATGAACCCTGCATTTGTTGTTGCTATATAGCTTTCTATGGAACCCAAAAGCATAACTTTCTCCACGTGCCATTTTGCAGTTGACCCATTTCGGTACACAGATGTGAATTTGAATCCTATTGAGCTGAAGTGATCTTGAACCCTAGGTTTCCTCCAGAGATTCTGAGAAGAGTGGTTTCCTCTGTGGCCAGTGCCAGTGACCACATTGTATAAGCACCGATTCTTTAAAACAAAGGAGTTACATACTTAAATATGTCCTGGATAGGGGCCTGTGCGCAGTAATTTTTTTGTCTTTAGCATGAGATGTCTAAAATTAAATCCAGTTTATCTAACTAAAGCTGGTTAATCTAATCATATATCCCACAAAACTCCAGAAGCCAAGGTGAAACTTTACTTTCCAAAAGCAAAACTATTACAGATTTCAAGTGTTTACAGGGGTGATTTAAAATAAAGTCTTAAAATAAAGAGGAAAATCTGATCCCATGGGAGCAGCAGCAAAATTCCTGGCTGATTTGCCATATTAATTTCAAATCCAGAGAGACTTCAGGTTTGGATCAATGGAATTCAGATTTTCAGTTATGACACTGGCTGTTATATTGTAGCAGGTATCACTGAGATCAGAACACAGCCACTGAAACATTGCTGTCACATTTAGACGATAAAGCACACTAATTTTAAGAGCCTTACAGCATTTGCTTTTCTATCTTCAGTTGCACACTCAATGGGCTTAAAATACACAAAGCAATGCCTGGTTTAGGAATAGTTTTCCATAAGTAGAAATAACAATCACTATATTACTTAGCCAAAATAAATCAGAAGCATAGTGGGGTGGGATCTATGCCTTTTCTAGGCCTCCATTCCTCTAACACTAACATTTGCTTCACTACCTTTGGTAGCGTGATGATATGAAGAGTAAGCTTGCTTGTCCTGTTTCCATCCATTTCTTCTGTTTACAACCACCCTGACTGCATTCACTCAGTAAAGACTGAGCTGTGTTTTCTGTGCAGAACACATGAACGCTTTAATCTGAAGGCAAGCTGTTTCTGCATGAGGTGTACTGGTATACCAAACAAATCTAGTAGTTACCACAAGACTGTTGCCGTTTCATTTGACAAGTGAAAAATGTTACCCTTCACCGGTTTACATCTGCTTTTCAGACTGGAGGAAAGGGTTCTGTTTCATTTCTCTGCATCTTGTACCATCATCTGGTTTTAAACAGCGTTGGGATTGGGTTTGTTTGTATATCAGGATTTTTGGTTATTGATGCAAAATTTGTGTAGCATTGCAAAGGTTATGTTTAGAGATGAAGTAATTAAGAATAAAGAAAAATAGGTCTATAAACAAGTTAGAAAATTCTAGTCAAATGTTTAAGTTTTCCTTCCCCTCTGACAGTCTCAAATTAGCAGGTTCTAACCCTCTGTAATCTTCATTGTACTAGCTACAGAAAAGAGCACCGTCTTTTGGTCATACAAAGTGTAGGCCACTAACTCAGGAGTCACACTAAGCCCTCTGGGCGAGTGACCTGTGGCCTAAACTCCCACTCCCCAAAGCGCCTGTGGTGATGAGGAAAACCTGCCGCACACAGCACCCGTGTAAGCAAATCGCCGAGTATCCCACAAAATCGCTGGGTAACTCACCGTCCCCGTGCGTCCCTCCGGGCCCTGGGCGAGGGCCCGACCCTTAGCCCCGCCTCGCATCCAACCAGAGACCTTCTCTATGTCGCGATGGCCTCTGCGCCAGGGGTTGTTGTCACGACACCTGCCCCTACTGCCCGGCCGCCGCCTGCCCCGAACCGGGGACGAAGAGCAGGGGGACCTCCTGCTTACAGCCCGCCGCGGTACCCAGATACCCAGACTGGCCTCCTCACACCAAAAAAAGTTTTCCCGCGATGGAATTTAGGCGAACCAGAATCTTAAAACTATCCAGAATCCTCTGAATAATTCTCAGGAGGATTACTTCTGCTGCTGCTTCAGGTTCCTCATCACTTTTGCCCATTAGACAAATGTGAGGGGAAAACTCAGATTTCTTTCTTGGAACACTACACAGCAGTCACATCAAGAGCAGTGGAATATGTTTAAATACATATAGAACTAATACATAACTAGTGTTATTCAAGATTTTTTGAAGGGCTGCTTTCTGTATAAGCAACTTGTTTTTAGCAGCAGAAATATCTACTTGGATTCCTGCCTAAGATGGAAGAAGGAAAGAAAACGTAAAGTACTTTTTCCTTTGCCTTATTTTTTAATCATTTGTTTTGGCTCAGTATATCTGGTTGCAATACTTTGGAGACAATTCCCCTTCCAGACCAATTCACAAACCGTGATACCGATTCGAGTCTCATTAGCACAACAGTATTAGTAATATTTTTTCAGCACTAGGAATTCTATAATTTTTGAAATTTAGGTGAAAATACGCCCCCTCCTCCCCTCCATACCCCTGCCAGAGCAGAGGGCACAACTGGAAATTCAATAGTTGTTGAATTTCAAGTGGTCAAACACACCCCACGAGTGTGCGTGGGGAAAACCTTTGACAACCGGCACTTGGGGCTAAACAGGTTTGCTTTTCATAGCAAGTTTCTCTATCTAGAGGTCCATTAAGAAGGGCCAACCTGTCACACGACACCTTTCCCCAAGGGCGGTGACAGCGACCTGGCATCTCGGGCCACAGTAGGTTCGAGGCACGAGGGGATAATACTCAGAAAGAGGATTGGATCCAGCACCCACTGAAACCAGTGGCAAAACTAACCTGCCTTCCTGATCCTGCTATCGGGATCCGAGCTGGTCCCCTTTCCTCATCCCGAGCGCCGGGGCTTTGCCTGTGAGCTGGGGGCAGCGGCGAGTCAAAGTGCCTCTGTAGCAGGTAATTTACCTGTAAAAGTTTTCTTTCCCTTTCCTCCCTTTGTCTTGCCGCGGAGAAAATCTTGTGGCTGCTTCTGTAAGTTTACGGTGACGGAGCGCAAAGTTGCGCTACGAGCACAGGTTTCTTAACCAATGTGAAAGGCGAGCATTTTAAATAGCAGTACCACCAAAAGCAATTGGCTTTAATGAGCACTGGTATACAGCAGGGCAGGCAGGGTACGGCAGCAATCACTCACAAAACAGCCGGCACTCATCAGCTACCGCGTCTCTCTCTGATTTCTGACGCCTCTGCTTACACAGACCTCTCGTGTGTTGGAAGATTGCTTTCATTAAAGTGCTTTGCCCAAATAGTTTTAACCATTTTTCCATTATCTTCCTCCACTTTCCCCCATCTCTTTCACCCTCCACCCCCACCTCCGCCCGCAGGTTTTTGTGTTCACACTCACGAGGAAGAAACGCCGAGCAACACATACAAAATAGTGGTGTCTGTGAGCGGTGAAAGGTGATCTGAAAAGCACAATCTACGAATCGCCGGGCTGATTTTATTTTAATGAGAAACTAGGGAATTTGGACACTCACACCTGTCTTGAGAGGCCAGGTCGCGCTTCAGTCCCTTCTAAGGTACTATTAGAATAGACTTATAAAAGTGTGAAGGGGAAGGGCAAGTGGTCGTTGCTTGAAGGAGCTCTTCGCCGTCAGTGCCGTTGTCACTTAAATTCCCCCTACTTAGTCGAGCTATTTAAAGCTTATTCTTTAAACAGCGAGCATTACACGACCTGAGACACCTCAGCTCGCCAGGGTCCAAGGCTTTACCCACCTCTTTCGGAGCAAGATCTACAGGACGGCGGGGCAGAATTTTCCCTTCCGTCGTGGAAGAGGGAGAAGCAGATTTCAGCAAGGGCTTTAACCTTTTGCTACCCCCAGCCGCCGGCAGGCTGCAACCCCTCTCCCACCGAGGACGGTTTTTGTGGGTCTTCCGGGATGGCTACCCCGGGAGAGGTACTCAGCGGGGAGCCCAGGCTGCACGGCTTCAGGCTGGCGGGATGTCGAGTAGACCTTCCCTCTCTGCCCTTTCCTCCGAGCCAGCCGCTGTGGCCCCAGCTGTGATTTTTCACACCGCCTCTCCGCTACTAATGACATTTAACGGTGGACGATAAAAGCTCTTACCTGCGACCTGACTCTCAAATAATCTGATTGTGAACGATAAAAATACAGACACCAGTAGGGGTATAGTCACAAGATCGATCGGGTTTCCGTGACGCATGCATGCCCAGGACCCCCGCGTCCTCTCCCCCGGGAGCCTGGGGGCCTCTCTCCCCCGCGACCCCCTGCTCTTTAGGAGTGCACCAGGACGGAGTGGAGGGGGCCCTTGCCCTCGGGGTTGTTGCTCGCGGCCTGCTCCAACAGCGAAGCAGCGGCCGGGGAAGCAGCGGGGCAGATCTGCGAGGCAGAGACGGCCAGAGCAGGGATGGCCGAGGCAGCGGGCATCGCCGGGGCCGGCTTGATGGGCACCGGGACAGCCGGCATGGTCTGCGCCGGCGGGTGGCAGAGCGCCTTCATGGGCACGCCGAAGGGTCCGTAGTCAGGGGACACGGGCACACTGGTCACGGAGTCCATCACCCCCACGTGCGGCCACACGGAGCTCACAACGCCGCTGAGCTGGCTGGGCACCGGATAGCCCAGGTGGTGCATCACCGAGGCCAGAGGCAGCCCACCGGCCTGCAACACACCCTTGTAATCTCTGCCGATGATGTTCTCGATGGCGAAGGGATGCTTGAAGCCCGAGGGCTGGCTGCTCCCGTAGGGCGAGAACTGCGGTAGCCTCCCCACAGCGGCAGCGGCCGCTGCAGCGGCCACGGCCGCCTCGGAGCTCGGCAGCCCCGGCACCTTGCCCGAGGGAGGCAGCGGTGGCGGCGGGTGCGGATGGAAGTAGTGCACCATGTGCGGGGTGGGCGCAGGGGGCTTGCCGGGACCGCCGCCGCCCGTCCCGCCGCCGCCGCCGCCGCCGGGCAGGTGGTGCTCGGGGCGCAGGACCTTGAAGCGCTTGCGGCGGCGGAGGAAGCTGCCGTTCTCAAACATGTCCCCACAGTCCGGATGCAGCGCCCAGAAGCTGCCCTTGCCCGGCTGATCTGGTCTCCGCGGGATCTTGATGAAGCAGTCGTCGAAGGAGAGGTTGTGGCGGAGGGAGTTCTGCCAGCGCTGGGTGTGTTCCCGGTAGTAGGGGAACCGTTCCATAATGAACTTGTAGATGTCGCTCAGAGGCAGCATCTTCTCGGCCGAGTGCTGGATGGCCATGGCCGTCAGGGAGATGTAAGAGTAGGGCGGCTTTTGGTCGCTGTACGAACTCTTCCCCGGCCTGGGCATCGCCGCTCCGCAACAGTCCTCCCGCGGCCGCAGGATCCCACAGCGCTGCGCCGGGCACCACTGAGTGCCGCGGGCTCGGGATGCCGGGAACGGCGCTGCTCTGCCCCGCCACCGTTTCTACATCCTGGGCGCCACCTCCCCGGACCACAGGCGACCGTGACGGCCCCGCAGCCCGCCGGCGGGCTCCGCGCACGGCTCCCTCCAGCAGCCTCGCCCCACGGGATGCGCTTGCCTCGCCGCCCCGCTGCCTGCGGGAGACACAGCTGCGGCCCAGGCCGCGGAGCCTCAGGGGCCACGGGGCCGAGCCAGGTCCCTGCCTCCGCTGGCGTTCCCGCTTTCCTCCAGGAGGCCGCTGAGTCTCCTGGGCTTCCCCGCCGCCGCCTGACACACTCTGATGGAGTTCGAGCTCCTCAGACACCACGGGCTCCGGAGCATTAAATTACCCCGGCGCTCTGCAGAGACGGGGAGGAAGGAAATATAAATGTCCCTCTCACCACTCAGTCCGGTGAAAAGTTTGCGGCGGAAGCCAGCGCCGGGAGCCCGTCAGGGAGAGGAGGCGAGCGAGGCGGCTGCCGTGGCTGTGGCGGGGCTTGCGCGCTCCAGAGCAGTTTTGTAATGGTGCCCGAGCCGGGAGACCCCCGCAGCTCCTGCACTCTTGCTATCACATGACAGACGCACAGGGACTTGGCGTCTCATGGAAGAGGAGCGAGAAGCGACTCCCGGCTCCCCTCTCACTCACACCTCCTCAGCAGGGCGAGGTGGAGCTAAGAGGCCGAGAAAACTCCGTATGAGACAGAGATCTGCTTTCAAAACATAGGGCAGGGAACAGAGGCCCGAGCAGCGAAGCTTCCTCCTCCTCTCTCTTCCGCCCCAGCTCCCCCACCACTGCCCCTTTTGCGGCCCCCCTATGATCCACTTTCCTCCTTTTTGGCCCCTCGCTCCCGCACAGCCCGGTTTCCAGGAGTAGGCGTGAAGGGCCTTCAAGAGCACCGCACCACCGGGAGGTGGAAAACGGTAAGAGGTCTTTCCTCCTCCCTGGGGCTAATGTGCCCTCGAGCTAGTCCCGCATGACAGCGAGCGGGAAATACGGGCCATTTGGAGTAATCTTTTATCATTTCTGTCATTGTGTTTAAGAATCTACTCAGAGACTTGCAGAAAAACGAGAGAAATGCAAAAAATCCTACGCTGTCCTCTCCAAATCGTTAAGGTCAACTCCTTCTACTTGCCGCGGTGCGGCTCATAGAAAACGTGGAAAGAACAAGCCAAAGCATCATCTGTATGCTTCGAGACGAGCTGCTTAGCGCCAGTGTTGGTTTAGACCAGCTCATTAGTAGGAATCAATGAACAGTGCAACAATTCATATCTATACTCCAAACGTACTGCGTTATAGTGGGTAGGCTACAGATTTGAGCGAGAAATAGGAAAGCCTGCTCTCTTAGCTGGCGCTAGAGTTGAAAGAAACCCTGCTCAACGTAAGCATCTACCAGAGCTCAATTAGCGAGATGCTATAAGAGTTGCCAGCGTTTAAATTATTAGTCCCACTTTTACTGGCTAAATAAACATATAGGTTGAAGGATCTTTCAACCTGTGTCTGTGTATGTGTGTATATATATATGTGTATATATGTATGTACGTATATATATGTAAGAGCTTTTTTGAGCCCACCCTTCCAGGCTGGTGCGGTGGGTCAGACTCCACGGGCGTCTGTCCCGCGCGGGTAGCGGCGGCTGCAGCAGCGCTGGGGCAGAACCCGGCTGGCCGTGCCACCTGCGCTCCGCTCCCGCCGTCGGGGGAGTTGGTTTGACCATCAGGCTTGGTTGTCTGTCTCCGAGTGAGGCGTTGCAGGTAGCGAAGAGGCAGAGGGAGGGTGGAAACCAAAAAGAAAAAAAACTTTTGAATGTCTGCTTATACTGTCTGCTAGGGGGTCGAAGGACAACACTAATCTAAAACCCTCTCTCAAGTAATGTGTATTTAACAGTATTATTCCTGATCAAGGTCAGTCAAATGAAAAGCATAATCAGAATAAGTAGCCGCAATTTTGCAAAGCCAAGTTTAGCCTGAAAACGAGAGCTCTAAAAAAAGTTTCAGATTATTGTCCAAAGCATTCACTTTCCCTCTGAGAAATTAGGAGACACGGTGGCAGCAACATTTACCTCAAGCATCTTGGGGTGTATTGCCAGAATGGCGAGAGCCGACATTCCGACATCTTTCCTGATGTATCTGTACATTTCCCCAAAAACATTTTATTCATGTTTTACCGATTAATCCAGCCCTAACTGATTAAAAACCCTGCTTCTATCCTCAGAGCCTAAGTCCTGGATCTTAGTCATTGTCTGCCTCACCTCACCAGTTAGTAAATCAGCGTTTTATCCCGGTACGGCAAGTGTGAGGGTTTAGGCTGGTCCTTTCGCAGATTAACATTGTTGTTGCACCTGGATTTTAGTTTTCACGGGAGAACCGATCTAGATCAGAAGATCGGTGAGACTCGAAATACGCTGTTTGCATTTTTTCTTCTCCCACCCCTTCCCAAACGCGGCCGGTCTCAGGGGCAGTGGTGACTCTGTCTTTCCTCGGGAAGGTATGGACTGCGACCAGTGTCGCCCCGGAGCTACCTGGGCACCATCCTCCGGCGGGCACCGCTGCGGCAAACTTGGGGCTCCGGTGCCGCCAGCTCTGTCCTCTGCGCTCCCGTCAGCCTCCAAGGTGGGACTTCCGCTAAACAAGGGGGTGTCGAAGCAATCCCGCAATTAGCGGGAGCCCTTCCCAAGCTGTCAGAAAAGTGCTTGCGCGCACGGGCTAGTTGCTAGTCAGTTAGTATGCGCGGTTTTGGGGCAACGACACTGCGGGGCTGCCGTCCGTAGTTTGTGAAAGAGGACCAGTTTATGCCCAGCAAGACCTGCTTCTGGAAGCCTCTGAGACAATTAATCAAAGAAAAACACCTCAGGGTATTCGCCCTGACATCAACCAGGCCAGTTCAGATTTCAAAGGGGTAACGTGTTACAGATGATACACTGTTGGCAGTCACCCTGGGTTACTCCAGTTATCTCCGCAGCCCTCCCAACGCGGCAATATAGTTTCTCGGGCTTTTTTTTTTTTT
>VXAY01003984.1:37527-58450 GCA_013399855.1 Oxyruncus cristatus
GGTTTCCTTAGGAACAAATTTGGTATATAACAGAATCAGGTCTGAGGAAACTTTTTGAGAATAGCATTCATGAGTCTCTTCTCTGCTGATGTAAAATAAATCAGCATGCATGTCTCTGCTGTTTCTTGACGATGTTTTAGAGCACTTTTGTTTGATAGCATGTTGCAAAATTACATGCTGTGAATGTAACTTCTAGAGATGTAAGAATTTCAGCTGGTTGTTTTTCAAAGGCAAACCACTGGGGACAAACAATATACACATCTCTAAAGGAGATATACACTAATAAGGTGGGGTGTATTAAGTTTGAGGACAGCCATCAAACATATGAAGTTTAAGGAAAACGCATGCCAAAACAATTACTGAAAGTAACAACATTGGCCACTTTAAAATTTATGCATTTGAGTATTATGGAGAAAATATTCAGCGTGATTTTATATATTTAGAGTGAGATGTTTGGGGCTATGTTGGGCAGGTGTATAACAAAAAATCAGCAGTAGATCAGATAGAAATGCTGCTTTTCAGGAACATTTGATTTTATACATGCATTTCACATCTAACATTTCAGAGGAATAATAATAACAGTAAAAATAATAAAACAAACAACAACAATAACAATAATAATTACTACTACTACTACTACTTCTACTAGCTGTTATTGTCGTAGTTCTTTTACAAAGGTTTCAGTCCATATGTAACTTGGTTTTGAGCTGTTGTTTCTTTTACTATGGAGCAGCTCTCTAACCAAGCAGTAGAGGGCATTCTTTCTTAAGGAGATGGAATCAGTCCCTTTAAAAGACTAGTATTTTATTTAGCAGGTCGGTGTTCTTGGCTCCTTTTCGTCTTTAAATGTAGGCCATTCAGATGTAGATACTGGAGATAGGATAAAGGGATAAACTCTTACCTCAAATATGCAATGTATTGCTTAGGGTTGAGTATTGAATTACTAAAATTGTATATGTTTTAAATTATTTCATAGAGTATTTTTGGATAAATGAAAGTTTATATACTTCTCATTCAAATTCACTCTGTGGCATTTGTCATAAAGTCAGTTCTCTCTAAATTTGGTATGATCAATCAATTATCTTAACAAGAGCATGTTTAATAATACTTAACAGCAAAGTGTGTGTATATATATATGTATATATATATACATATATATATATACATATATACACCAGCTGGATAGGTATTTTGAAACCGTATTAAAATGGAGTTGTTGGGGACCTTATTAAAATTCTAGTGTATATAATTTTTAATGGGTTTTGACATCCTGAATCCAGCCTTGTTTGAAATTAAATTAGTGTGGTGTCTTCCTCTTCTACTTGGAAAATGTTGCCTTTTCTGGAGCAAATGAACATTGAGGACTAGACTCCTCCCGTATAAATTTTGGAACTTCTCCATTCAGTTGCCTGGAGACTGTCCAGTCAGAGTCTCATGTTGGATAGAAGTATAGGGTCTGTGCCTACAGAGCAAAAGTTGTCAGTGGGCGTGGATTACCTTTCTGGTGCTGTTGAATGCTGCTTTCTCCTTACCCAAGAACTGGCACATGTAGGGTACTTCAAAGGTATGTTTTTAAGTGATCCTCTGCTGTGAGGAAATGGAGGTTTTTTCTGTCTTTTAAACTGAGGTGAAATCGAGGTTACCTAATGGCTTTAAGTGTGGATATTAGGCATAGACAGATCCATTATATTCCAGATTTAATTTCAGAAGATGGCTCTCTTAGTGAGTCTAGCATCTTCTGCGTCACTGGGCTGTGCAGAATCACAGATGAGGTATGAAACAGCATAGACAATGAAATATTTCCATCCATATGCACTTTAATAACATCATGAAAACAAAAATACTGATACCAGATATTAAAATGTTTACATTTTAAACTTGAGGCTGCCTATTGCAGTTACCTTCATGATGTTGCAGCTAAACATGTTAAAATAAAACTCCTTCACGGGGTATTTGCCTACTGATTCACAGCTGCTATCTTATAATTTTTCTCTGCTGTTTTTTCCTGGTCATCAATAGTGCATAAGCTAAAAAGAAACACCATGGGAGAAACAATAATTGACAAATGTAGGAAGAAGCCAGAAGAGACAAACAACAGAATGTGATCTAATATATCACTGCTTTCCTTATGACATATGATTTAATTTGGTATCTGATGAGTTATTTTTTTAATTTTGCACAAATTTTTCTTCAGAATCATACCAACTGCTTTGTTTCTGTATAGCACTCCTACCAGACCCTTCTTAGAAAAAAAATTTTGTCTCTATTTCAGGAATTTTCTTCAACTTGGTAAAAGAGGTTTTATGCATCATATTTGTTTGCTTTAAGAAGGCCTCAAACAAACACAACCCATTAGTGTTTATTAGTAAAAAATAGCAATTGGTTATGAATGAGGAAAAAAGCTTTTGTTCCTTGGAAAGGGGTAAGTCCAGAATGTAGTGCCTCTTCAGTTGACTAACAGTTCCTCTGGTATTAAAAACCTTCAAAATAGTTACTTAAGATAATGTCTGCAAACAGAACACCTTCCCAAGTAATTGGATTACTGATTCACATACTATTTCCTGGTTATTTTGATTTTAAGTAAACATCTTTTGTTTGCGTAACCTTGTCAGATTCAGGAATCTAACTCTGCAAAACAACCTTTATTATTTCTGAGGATGACTGAGCAGAATACAAGTAAATTTGAGCACCTCGAGTCTCTAATTATGTGTAAAAGAATAAAACAATCTTGAAAAGTAGATTTATGTGGAATTGTGAAGATTGTTTTGAGGCTAGAAATTTTATTGTGGCACGTGGCATCATTCCAGGACTTTGTGTTTTCAGAGTTGACATACCATAGCAGTATAGTACTACTATTAACACAAAGCTTTCCATGTGTAAAAAGAGTTTTCTTTCCCAAAAAACCTCATAGCTCATAGAACACATTGAGAAAAGAAGGAATTCCTGATGTTAACTTGCTTTTATATATATGTATATACATATATCTATCTATCTATCTATCTATCTATCTATATATCTTCTACTGCTGAGTTAGGAAAGATCTGTCCCATCACTGAATTCCAATTAAAAAAATCCAACTCTTAGGAGCATAAGACTACAGTTTTCCTAGTTGAAAATATGGTTGCTGTGGTTTATAACTGTTTTTAATTCCAGCACCTTTTGAACTTCTAGAAATTTACTGGAATAGGTTTCATCTAGTCTTGGCTTTGAACTGTTTTCCTAAAGGAGACACATGTACTCTCCTACTTTCCCAACATAATCTCAATAATCCCTCAAAATAAATAATTTAAAAAAAAGTGCCTCCCAGGCTGTTAACTTTTTAAAGGCAATGGGACATTAAGAACATTAATCAGCATAGTAGAATGATGCTAGAGTGTTTCCCTTCATGAACATCCTGCATGAAATAGCCCTGAGAACAAACTGTTCCTTTTTTCCTATTAGAGCACAGCACTTTCGGGCACTTAATACCTCACTGAACTCCATTGTTATCTTACAAGACCTTCAAAAATTCCTATTATATCCGCTATATATCTGCTATATTAAAGCTATAGACTTAAAAGCAGAGCTCTCTGCTGTTCTTTTCTGCTCAAAACAATCAGTGTCCACACCTCTCTCAATTTGTTGTTCATTATGGGCGAATAGTACTTACATACATACATAAATACTTGAAGTGCTTATGATGGGATCTCAACAGGTTCAGAAGAGAGATTTTTCATGTTTTCATGTTGTAATTTGGTTAGCTTTAAACACACAGGAATTGGAGCACAGGCTCCTGTTGTAAAAATTGTGTAAAGTTTGCAAAACCTAAGCAGGTTTTATTTTTCTTTCTTCTCTTTGTATGTCCCTGTGAGACAGGCAGAAAGAGCTTTTAATTTGCTACCTCCTTTCAAGTCCTGCTATGGAATTATAGGTGAAACTAAATACATAGGAAGAAACCTCCTCTGGCTGTAGAATGGTCAATGTGGTTTAAATAGTTTGGGCTGATAATTTCTAACTATGCTGATGGTTATGGCTGTGGGGTGAGTTGAGCCTGTCTGGACACGAGGTGCCCACCAAAGCCACTCTATCCCTCCCCTCGTCAGCTGGGCAGGGGGAAAGAAAATACACTGAAAGGACTGTAGGTCAAGATAAGGACAGGGAGAGATTACTCACCAAAACTGACTCAACTAAGGGAAATTTATTTATTTAATTTATTGCCAATCAAATCAGAGTACTGTTACGAAAAAATAAAACCAAATGTTGAAACAGTGTCATTGCACCCCTTCCTTCTCCCCAGGATGAGCTTCACTCCCAAATTCTTCACCTCGTCCCCACAGTAGCTTAGGTGGATGGAGAATAGGTGCTGCAGCCAGTTCATCACTCGTATTTTCTGCTGCTCCTTCCTCCTGATGCTCTTCCTGCTCCAGTAGGAGTTCTTCTCACAGGAGACAGCCCTCCATGAGCTTATCTGACATGGATCCTTCTCCTAACTGCAGCCTGTGGTGCTTGACAAACTGCTTCTGTGGGGATCCCTTCCACAGGGTGCAGTCCTTTAGGAACAGATTGCTTCAGGGTGGGTCCACAGTGTGACCCCACAGTCACAGCCTCCTTCAGGCATCCACCTGCTTTGCTGTGGGGTCCTCCACAGGCTACAGGTGGATATCTCCTGCCCCGTGGACCTCCACTGGCTGCAGGGGGAGAGCTCGCCTCACCATGGTCTTCACCACAGGCTGCACGGGAGTCTCTGCTCCAAAGCAGAGATGTCTGAACCGCCTTCTCCCCCTCCTTCTCCACTGACCTCAGTGACTGAAGGGCTGTTTCTTTCACATATTCTCAGTCCTTACTTTTGGTTCATCCTTTTTCTGCATCACTTCTTTTCTGCCCTTCTTTAATAGGTTATCCCAGAGACACTATCACCACTGCTGATGGACTTGGCTCTTTGAGTCAGCTGGAACTGGCTCTGTCAGACATGGAGGAAGCTTCTGGCATGTTCTCACAGAAACCACCCCTCACTACCAAAATCTTGCCAAAACCCAGTAAAGACTGGAAGACATTCTAGCAGAAATCAGTGACAAAGTTCTTGTTAATGTCCCATTGTAAATCATAGGTACATCACCAACCTCTCAGTGGTCACTGGTGTGATCACTGAGACACAGAATTGGAGTGTGAAGAAGGGCACTCAGTAATAAGATAGATATTCTTATTGTAATTTTCTATCAGTCTACAAATACACATGATCTGACTGGTTTTCTCAGATGACTTCAGTTAAATTTACTTAAATACTTTAGGTTTCCATTTTATCTAGGTTTACTCTGGTTATTAATGAAATGGTCTTTCTACAATGATTTAGTTGCAATAGGTCCTCAGAGTCAAACTGAGGAACTGATTGTGTTCTACCACAGGTTACAAGATGAAACTTTCAACAGAGAAGTCAATGTTAATTGATTCTGAAAGTTGAAATTAAGATGGAGAACATTTATTTTAATCTTTCCATCAAAATCTCAGTCCTTCTTTTAAGCCTTGGAGCAGAATTTAACTTTCATCACTTTTGTTAATTAATCCACTGGTGGCCACAGCAGAATCCCATGAAATAGCCTGTATATCTCAAAGGTATATCTCAAAGGTCCATGATGTTATGCGCCACTAGTGTGGGTCGATACAGACAAGCAGCGCGTCCTTCAGCTGAAGAGACAATGAGTCCTTCAGTCTACTACCCCTAAATGAAAAATTATTTCATTGTTATCAGTTGGTATATTTCTAAAACAAATATGCTTCTCACTTATTTTACATGGACTTTCATCATGCATGGCATTGCTATTTCTACAGCTTTTAGAAATTTTGAGACAAAAACATGAAGAAAGTATGAATAATTAAAAAACACCAACACTGATGTTTTTCCTGTATTTGAAAGGAAGGAGAATCACAGTCAAATGACATTATAAACTTAGATAAATATGATACAATTTGTACATGGTGAAAATCAGTGCTACTGATGTTACGATTTTTTTATATGAAAAGGAAGAGAAAAACTTATTAGCTGGATGTTCTGACATAATTTCTTAGACTGGTTGAATCTTTTTAAATAAAAGAGAAAGAGTTTAAATAAAAGGGAAACTTCATTTAATGATACTGGGAATTGAAGCGTTTGTTTGAATCACTTACAAGGATGTGCTCAATCTAGCTCACATATTTGCTAGACTTAGATAAACGTTGGTGTGTTTGTATGCCTGTGAGCCTTGTGGGCCTTACAAATGGTTTGAGTCAGTATTGGTACTCACGTATTAAAGTCAACATAAGGAAATCAGAAGAGCTTTTCTAAGAGCTCAGTGCAGGTAAGGGGGAAAAGAGTAACACCTGCCAGATATATATAGATATATATATAGAAATGTAATTTTTTAATTAATTTTGTGATTACTGTTACCTATGATATCAGCAAAAGAGGGCAATCACCATATATTAAAATTGGTTATTTTGTCACTTAAATCAGAAACATTTCTGAACAGCTACTATTTACAGAAATAACACTTGTTCGAAGGAATGAGAGGCTGGAAAGCAGAGCCATCGAAAGGGACTTAGGGGTCCTGCTGATGGCAAGTTGAATCTGAGTCAGCAGTGCCCTGGCAGCCAGGAGGGCCAACTGTGTCCTGGGGGGCATCAGGCAAAGCATCGACAGCCAGCTGAGGGAGGGGGTTGTTCCGCTCTGCTCTGCACTGGGGAGGCCTCACCTGGCATATTGTGGCAGTTTTGGGCACCACAATATAGGAAAGATATTAAGCTCTTAGAGAGTGTCCAAGGGAGGGCAACGAAGATGGTGAAGGGCCTTAAGTGGAAGCTGTATGAGGAGCGGCTGAGGGCACTTGGTGTGTTCAGCCTGGAGAAGAGGAGGCTGAGGGGAGACCTCATTGCAGTCTTGTGTGTGGTGGAGAAGGGGATCTCTTCTCTGTGGTGACCAGTGACAGGACTTGAGGGAATGGCCTGAAGTTCTGTCAAGGGAGGTTTAGGCTGGATATTAGAAAAATGTTCTTCACCCAGAGGGTGGTTGGGCACTGGAACAGGCTCCCTACAGCAGTGATCACAGCACCAAGCATGACAGAGTTCAAGAAGTGTTTGGATACCCTCAGGCACATGGTGTGACTCTTGAGGATGGTCCTCCACATGTCTAAGCATTGGACTTAGGGTCCACACAAGGGTTCCTTGTGGGTCCCTTTCAACTCAGTATATTCTGTGAGTCTGTGAACTAAAATTCTTTGTTGAATATGATAATTACGAATTATATGGAATAGGTCATGAGCTTGGGAGTTCTGAAGGCACTTAAAAGCCCTAGGCAGTTTTTGTTTAATTGGCTCTCCAAGGTAGAAAACAGTTCTACATAGGCAAATCCCATAGCCTGTTATCCTTTATCCCCACCTTGGACTTACCCATCTGAAGGAGAGCTAGAGGAGAAGTAGAAGTAGTCTAGTTAGACAAGTGGACAGGTCAGTTTCCCACAAAGCATATAATTTCTGAGTGTCTTGAGAATTTGATGTAAAAATCAATAGTGAATTCTTTCTTCTGTATATACTCTTTCCTATTTGAAGCAAATAATACTAATTCAGTAATTTGTCTTGAAAAAACATGTTGCTGAGATTGTTGCAAAGTTGAACAGCTTCAAAGAAGTTCTGCCCTCATAAAATGATCAGTTTGACTAATAGTAGACTGTTATCCAGATTACAAACAGTTATTTTCTATAGGGAGTTTCTGGACCATAAGCAATGAGAGGCATTAAGGTGCCTGAGTGCTGTCTTCCAGGAATTATCTTTCTCTTCTTCTGCTTGCAGAAGCTTTGGGCCATATAACAAAATCCCATTGTTCTGCCTGTAATAACACAGTTCAAACATCTCTTCTTCTCCACATGTCTGGATAAATATGAGTCATTCCACATGTTCTGGATAAATATGAGCTCTTTAAGAAGTAAAGTAACTACAGCAATGTACAATTAGATTAGCTGTGTACTGGCAAAAGAAAGGATCCCAAAGGGAAGCATAAGATAGCACTATAATCATAGTAACTATAAAGGAGGCAATTTTTATCACTATCTTAATAGTGTCATGCAAATATAAACCTATAAACATGACATGATAGAATAACACTAACAAAGGAAATTAGTATAAATAACTAAATTTTGAGACACTATGAGAAAGGTACAATACCAAATGCCAAGTTCTAGTTTAATTCCAAACACAGGAATTGTGGCTGTCATGAAGCACTACAATATCTTTGAATTCAGTTGAAAATGAGCACTTGGTTGGTCCTGTGTTCTCTTCCTCCTTGCTCTCAATGTAGTACTTGTGGATTAGACTTGTGGATTAGACTTGTGGATTAGACTTGTGCTCTGAAATGTAATACTTGTGGATTAGACAACTTTTAAGGTTGAAGAGAAAATGAAGATGAGTAAGAAGGAGGAAATCTTGCCTCCACTAATTGTGGTGGAGAAACTTCTTACCAACTTTAGGAGATGCAGCCTTCCATCTCTTACTAAAAAAAAAGGTAAATCATTGTTGAGAAAGCACTGCCATTTGGGCATGGTCAGTTAATTCACCTTCAGGTGATACAACAAAATTCTCTGCCATTTGAGGGAGAAAAGAAATGTAATATAAAGCACCATTTTCCCTTTTTATAATGAAAGGGATATCTATGTAGAAGCATAGATATGACTGTCATATCTCATGATAAAAGTATATATGTTTATGCAGCTTATGTTTTTTATTTCAAAGGTTAATTAGTTCTGACAGCCTCATACAGTGATTGATTAGTCTATTCCTCCCATACACGTCACTCTCAGTGGTTATTTATTCTATGACAGTGCAATTTGCCAACAACATTCTTTTCAGGCTTAGTGTTGGCTCCACTAGTTACCTCAAGTATTATCATTTTTAAGATACGATTTATACGCATTTTACAGTTTTCTCCAGGCTGTAAGTATTTCTCAAAAAAACCCCAAAACCCATGTTCCTACTAAAGTGAATGGAACTGCTCACTGAGTTAGTAAACAGGCTGAATTCTGCGCTCACAAAAGCCTGTTGAGGTATATATTTAACTGTCTTGCATGCTAACCTTATCTTGCGACTATGAAGTCACTGTTTATATACAGTTAGCAGATGAGAGGGGCACAACTTCTAATATGAACTTTAGCTCTATTTTTATTATTCATACTAGGAGTGAGGGTACAGAGGATCCTAAGTGCTGTTTTACTCCTTCATAATTCCCTTAAACACATAACCTCTCTTTTCTTACTTCCATGAAAAATGTTTTCTCAAAAAAATTAGAGCTATTGTATCCCACCACAAATTTGTACTGACTTGCTAAATAAATTTTACTTCTTCATCCTGTATTTCTGAAATAATGTTCCAATAACTAAGAACTATATTTCACTGTATCTGAGTTTATGGCTTACAGTGGGAGATGGGGTGTCCTAAGGGCACCCTGGGTTCTCTCCCTCTTTCCAGAAGCAAGTAAACATCCAAACAGAGATAATCCAGAAGAAAAGATCTGAATAGGAGAATGCACATATGAGCATAGACCGACATTGTTAGCAAAATGTATTCTGTCCATTCAAAAATATCACTAACTGCAAGTCTATTCTCAGCTACAAATTCCCCTCAGGCAAGTAGCTTAAACAATGATTTATATTTGTAAAGTGTTTTTGGATATTTAGAACATTAATCTTTTCAAACAAACAATAATTTTGATTTTTTATCCAGACATTAATAGTGTCTTTCAACTGTGTTTTTTATTTTGGGATGGTTTTGGAAAAAGCATATATTCAAATTGTATTTCCTAAAAACAAAAGGAGTAAATAATGCTGATAATCCACATTAGGCTGTAGTTGCTGAAAAAAATATAGTTCTTCCTTTTGGATAGGTGGGCTTCATATGAGGAGGGCAGAATGCTACCTTTTTAGCTGTCGTAGTGGTCTCTGCTTAACAGTGTTTGAAATTGATAATATTGACTTAATAAACACATTGCTCATACTTCAGCAAAAAGCACACAGTCAATAGACACTGAATTAATGTAAACAGTTTTTTACAATATTCCAAATTGGATGTTCTTAAAATAAATTATCAAACATTTTTGTTTCTTGATATTTTGTGTGACAGGTTTTATGATAACCCCAGTTCCATAATTTGTGTTTATTTCTGCTACTGTGCTGCACCGTAGTGAGGCAAGCCTCTCATTTCAGCTCTCAGGAGATGTCTTTATGATATCAAATCTCTGCTTGCAGATTCTGATACTGGTGTTCTTTTTCTCCTAAAGGGAAGTGAATAAATAAAATACTCTGTATTATTTTTAAATATCGGGGTTTTTTTCTTGTGGGTGATTTACAAGTGATAAAATTTTCTTTGCTTGTTTGATTGCTTTTAATTTTTTTTTAAATATTTGTTTGTCCAGAGGCAGAATCTTGAACAGACCATTTTTTTGATCTATCACAGTTCCTAGCCACTTTTCTGCTTTTACAGTTTTTATCCCTAATGCAACTTCATGCATCCAATACCAGTATTTGCCTCACAGTGCAAAGATCCACATTTATTCTATTCTTTCCTTTTGAGAGCGGGAGTGTCCTTAGTTGAAAGAAAAACTCATTTCCAGAGCTGCGCAGGGAAGCTTCTACAACAGCTGCCTGCACTGTATTCATACTGTGGGTAAGTAGGGGAGTTTGAATAAATATCGTAATTAGGAATATAATAGCAGATTTTGATTGCTTTATTAAATAAGACCAACATGAATCTCTTCTTAGTGGTGACAGTAATGATCATTAATGGCCAAGCCTGTTATCTTTCCAGTATGAATTCTTAGTTGAAAGGCCTAAGTCTTGAATATAATATGAATGAATATAGTATTTTTGAAACAGAAAATAAATGCAAATCCTTGGCATTAATCACTGGTCTAAGATAATCCTCAAAAATGTAAGACAAAAATAACAGAAAATACTCCAAACCTGTTTTTTTTCCCCTTGGTTTTCATGCAAAAGTAATAGGAGGCTGTGTACACAGCTGTATTCCATATAACCATGTTTACTCACTATATGCAGCCTAGCTACCTTTGTGCTCCAGCTCTCTCAGGTTTCTAAACAACACAGAGCAAGTACCAGAAGAGGTTTCACACTTTCCCAAAGGTATGTTATTCAGCCTTAATAACTGAGGAGGTAGTGCAAGTAAAAGAGACAGTTTTCCAGAGATTGAGGAAAACTTGAGGTAGTGCAAGTAAAAGAGACTTGAGGTAGTGCAAGCAAGAGAGACAGTTTTCCAGAGATTTATATTAAATTCTGTCTTCAGACAGCTCAGTCATATACAGTGGCATGCATTCCTTGGAGCTGGACATTTAAAGCTAAAAGCACAAGCTGACATTTCCCCCCCTTGTGGGCTACTGATCAATGCATTTGCAGGCCTTAACAATACTTTTGGCAGAACAATGTCTGTTTTAGACATTTTTTCATTTGCAAATGGTTACTAGCATGCCTGTTACTGTTTTACAGCCATAACTTCTACAGCATTGATCAGTTTCAAGCACATTTGAAAGAATTTTCAATACATTTATCTTGGGGAGAGGAATTAAAGATTGGAGATGATTTTTTCTTGATTAAACGTAAGTTTATGCATTGAGAAGGTAACACAAAGATTATTTCAGCTATCAAAAGTGTACAGAGTTCCAACCTAGACACCAGAAAATGCTCCAAAGGAAATATACCTGTTCTTAGAAGACACTTTGTTGATCTGCTCCTCTGTGCTGCTGCTGATGTTATTTGCTTTTTTCTGTATTTCTCCCCTTGAATATAAAAAGATAGTTTGGTCATTAAAATGCAATTAATATCATTAAATACACAGCATTCTACAGATGAAGTATATTATAGAATATTCTCTTTGGATAATGTTTTACAGATACTTTATGAAAAAAATGTGGAGCAACGTACTTTCTGGACTTTTTTCATGAACAAAATTATCCAGCCATGGAGGATTAGAATGACACCTGGAGTGTCTAGTAGGACCAGGGATGTACAGAACACTGTTGGTGCTATGTGAAACTGGTTGTGCTTTTTTTTGCAAGAGGTATACATAATGCATAATGTGCTGTGCTCACGACATGGAGAGAATCACAGGCTCTCATGAAGAAACATCACCATCTCCAGCTTTGCTGTCTTCTTTCAGCTTATCAGTCCATCAGTGAGAGGGTTGTAATAAATCTGTAAGAAGAGTTTCATCTCTTCCATATAAACCACCTTCTGTCAGCTTATAGGAAGGCAGTATATTTGCAATTTTGTGTTGTAGGATCTACTGTCACTTATAATTGGAAAAGTGTGATGGAATAAATGAATAAGACTTTCCATAGGAAAGGATAAAAAGATGATGAGTCATATTTGAGACCATTTCTCTTTGTAAACAATTGAAACCCTTTAGAAATTAATTTTATTGTGACTTGAAATCTGTTCAGGAACACTATGCTTTGATAGTGATGATTTTCAACATCTTCGTTGCATTACAGTCATACAGAACACAACCCCTCTAGAATGGGGATCTGTGGATTCAAAAGTCTTCTTTAGTATTATCTCCAGAAGCTGATGACATCCTTTTTGAATGGTCTTCATATATTCTGTATGTGCTTCAATTTAATACTCCTTTTTTTCAACTAACAACCATATGTATTGTGAGTGAAGCATGTATTGAAATGTTGCCCATATCTTCCATTTACCCACAGTTTATCTAATAATATTAAAGGTCCCTGGGATTTTTAGCAAAATTTGCCATTGACATGATGAAGTTTAGCACCAATGTAAAGGTTAAATTAAATTTACTATGCATACCTTACTTTGAATGCCACACAGTAGTTATTCTCTTACACCGTTCCAAAATGAGGACATTTTAATATTACACAATTGAGTTCCATATAAACTGTTATTATTTGAGTATCTATATAAAAGAGGAAATGTGCTGCAATGGTTTAGGAAGCCGTTAGCAGAGAAGTTGATACCACAGTCTTAGTAAAAACAGTCTTTTGCAGCCTTAGTAGGCACAGAGGAGTAAATTGTAAATGTTACCTCCTTCCATGAGTTTCAAAGTTTCTTCCTTTAAACGAGTAATCTTAGTACCATTTAGTACCAGTAAACTATTACAGACTGTAAACAGACCAGTCCTCAGCTAACCTGTCACAAACATTTGCTTTGCCAATACAGAAGATTTTAATTACTTTTTGAAATATTAGACTGCATATTTCATTCATTTTTTGAAGAGCTGATAAACTGTATGCAATTTCACTTTCCTGGCCTTGTTTGGGTAATACTTTTTGTTTCTGTGCCTAGAGTAATAGAGCTGTCTAAATGCCAGCAATTTGTTACTGCTTTTGAAGCTCTGCACAGAGGAAGAGTAACACAGCAAAGCTGTGGGTAAGTGTTCCAGAACACTTGCCTGTAAAATATGGTGCACTTAAATTGGACAACTTTTGAGGTGTTGTCCTAGTTTTGGCCAGGACCCAGAGGTTACTCTATAACACCTCTCATCATTGCAGGGGTGGAGGGGAGGGACTCCCGCCACTGAGAAGAAGGATGTAGCTTCTTGTTGAAAAACACAAGGCCAGAGAAACCATCCGCCAGTGTTCGTTGTCTCAAGCTCTGCATTGAGACTTTTTGCGTGTGAATCACTCTCTCTTCTGCACCCGTTCGTTATTAATATTGTTGCTGCAACTGTTGCTCCAGAGTGTCTGGTTTGGGAGGGTCTCGGTGGGGGCACTGAGCTGGGGAGTACCATTCTGAAACCATGACAGCCTTACCTGTCGCCCAATGAGGGACTCAAACCAGAACCCTGGGATTAAGTCTCATGTTCTACTGACTGAGCTAGCAGTGACATGAGGCGACATATAATAACCTTAGGGTCTTGGCCAAAAGTATGGCAGGTATACAGAACCAGCAAATGTAATTCACACTTAAAGGAAAGACTGTGTGTTGCGAGTTCTACGCTCTTCTGGCATAATCTTTTTTTCATCCAAACCATGATGACCTATGCATAAATTCCATTCACTTGCACCTTCAGATCACTGTGAGTTTTGTAATTCTATTCTTTTATTTGTGTGTCATTAGAAGAAATGTATTTCCTTTAAAAAAAAAAAACAAAAGAGAGGTAATTTTTGCCACCATAAATATCTTTCTCCCTTTAAAACATGGAAATGTCATTGACACAGTGTTCTTTATTGTACTTTATTAATCACATAGAATATTTTTACTTGTATTTGGGACCTTCATAATATCATAGAATCATAGAATGGTCTGGGTTGGAAGGGACCTTAAAGATCATCTAGTTCCAACTCCCCTGCTATGAGGGGTTATAAAGAAACTTATCATCCACAAGCCTTTATTATATTCTCAGTGTGTCCACTAAACATTTAATATTTTCTGCAAGGTAGAGGTCCTATGAATTTGTTGAGTTTGTTGAGCATGAATGAATTTCAAAGGTCAATGTAAGAATTGTACTCAATGTACAAATACAGTATTTCAGGAAAGTAACTGTAGCTATGCTTCTTGACTGCGGAATGAGAAGACTTGTCTAAAAATGATAATATGTATTCTACTAATCAAGTAATTTCTAACTTACAAATTACTTTTTGCTGGTCTATTATGAGTAATTGCATACTCTGGTCAGCTTGCAAAATGAGAAGTTCTTGTATCACTCTTTGGATTTCAAGGAGTAACCAGTATATGATTCAGTGCAATATGTTTCAGAATTATTATCACAGAGCCAATTTGTGTTCAAATTATATTCTATAATTTGAAAGTTGAGTGTCATTTTTATTTCTTTTTTTTATCTGTAAGAATGTTCCCTTGTGCACTTTCGCTAAACAACTCCAAAAATAATAATTTACTATTTGCAGTTGATTAATGGTAATCTATAAAACAGAAGAAGTTTTCTGTACTGTTTACTATAATTTTCTTGTAGTTAACTTGGAAATACCGTGAGCTCACCACAGCATAAAACCTTACTGTCAAAGGCATGAGACTAGATATTGCTGAGAAAGAGGTCTGTGTTCAAGGACTTTGACTTATACACATGGCATGGAACAGTGTTAATGATTTAAGTTAAATGTATTAAGCTCTTTCCCTGTGTTTTGACAGAGATTACCATCCCTTGGAAACATACTTTCTGCCTGGCAGGATAATGGGAATAAATTTCCTTCAACTAACCTCCGAGTGAGGGGTAGGTTGACAGGAGTTTTGGTAGCAGCTTAAACCTGCAAAGCTGAGCACATCTGCCAGAATTATTTCTTTCATCTGGGACTAGTTTCATTCAGGTAGTCTGTATTCAGGCTGTGCAAATGAAATAACATCTCTGACACTTAGTAGACTGATCATTTGTATAGTTGGGGATGTATTCACATGGCGCATGTAATTTGCCTAAATTTTCAGCATAAGTGAAATAAGATAGAGACTAGCAAAAAACGGTAGCTTCTATAATGACCTGTCTTAGAATTCATTGTGTTGAAATTTGATGAACAAACTGTGAAGTCAGTTTCCATGGACATAGTGCTGATGGCAGATGAATTTGGATTCTGGCTTCTCACACTCTTAATTTTACTTTTATCTGGTACAAGTTGGAGTTTGGGAGGGGACTAAACCTGCAGTTCTATTGTTTGCCTTTAGCCTGTACTTTCCCACAGAGAAAGCCATTCATCATCCATTGTTTGGGATACCTCCAAGTACATTTGGTATTGATTCAGTTGTGCTTTTTGGCTTTGAATTAGCAGCTGGCTTTGGCTCAAAAATGCGCACTCTGTTATCTCACACAGTTTTGCAAGGAACAACAAAACAGACAATTATTGTAACACAGGAATTATGTGCCATTCACACCTAAAATGAGACTAATGCATTCAGTCTTTGAAAATCTCAACAGATATTTTTGTGAGACCTTTATGAGTCATCTCTTAATGAGGTATGGCTTTCTCTTCTCTTACCTCTACCCCTCAGAGAAAGCAAAGGCAATTAAATTCTTCCACACCTAATATTCCATAAAAGCAATAGGGACTGTTACAAGATTGAAATTTATGGTTGAGAATAAGTAACCAAACAAGAAACAGTGGTTCCTTGGAGAACATAATTTCCTAATCGTACCTTAGTAGGCAAAACAGGAATCCAACAGGGACACTGAGTTTATTGACTCAACTTTCATTCCCATCTTCTGTAAAGAGAGACAGGAGGCATCCACAGTGTAAAAGTTTTATGCATTGTCGATGAACAGTCCTCACATCTGGAGAAGAAGAATCTTCTGATACTTGAAATGGTTTCTTTCTATCTATCATTACAGGATGACCAATAACAAGTCACAAGTGGTGTTCCCCAGGGCTCAGTAGTGGGACCAGTCCCATTTCATATCTTAATCAGTGATCTGGATGATAGGACTGAGTGCCCCCTCAGTCACTTTGCAGATGACACCAAGTTGGGTGGGATTGTTGATCTGCTGGAAGGAAGGGCAGGAAGGCTCTGCAGAGAGATCTGGACAGGCTGGATCCATGGGTAAAGGCCAGAGGGATGAGGTTCAATGTGGCAAAGTGACAGGTCCTGCTCTTGGGTCACAAAAACCCCATGGAGTGTCACAGGATTTTGGCAGAGTGGCTGGAAAGCTGCCTGGTAGAAAAGGATTTGGGGATGCTGGTCAACAGCAGCTGAACATGAGCCAGCAGTGTGCCTAGGTGGCCAAGAAGGCCAATGGCATCTGGGTCTGTATCAGCAATAGTGTGGCCAGCAGGACTAGAGAAGGGATCGTTCCCCCGTACTCTGGTGAGATCTCCCCTCAAACTCTGTGTTCAGTTCTGGGTCCCTCACACCCTACAAGAAGAACATTGAGGTGCTGGAGAGTGTCCATAGAAGGGCAATGGAGATGATGAAGGGTCTGGAATACAGCTCTTATTTAGAGTGGCTGGGGCAGCTGGGGTTGTTTAATCTGGAGAAAAGACATAGTGGATGTGGCAGTTAAGCACATGGTTTTTTGGTAAACACAGTGGTGTTGGGTTAATGGTTGGGCTTGATTCCAACCTAAATGATTCTATGATTCTATGACCAGTGTAACTGAAACATGCAAAACTGTGAAAAAGCTCCCCAAAGGAAGTGAAGATGCTTGGTATAGAAGACTGCGTAACTGATGACTCCAAGGACATGTCCTCTTGTTAAAACCTGTAAGAAAAGAGTAGCAGCTTTCTTAGGTGTATGTGGAAATCATGCAGAGAATCTGAAGGTAAAATAGTTTGAATGCCAGTATCAATGCCTGTCAATCTGCTGCTGCTACAAGCAGCTTTATTATTTTTTGTTTCTTTGGATGGCTGACTAAAGAATTATTCTTTCACTGGTTTTTCCTCTCAAAGTTTTAAATAATATGCTCTTACAAGAGCGAACAGCTGTGAACTTTTTCCTTCTTATTTTATTCAAATGTTTGTGTTACATTCTCATTGTATGGGGCAGAAACTATGTTTATTTTTCCTGTGGTAGTACAGCAATTCTTGCAATAAGAACCTCAGCCCTATGTAACTGGAAAATGATTGTTAATATTCTATCAAAGTGAAGAGATTCTGTCACCACTGTGACAGAACTGCTAAACCATTGGGCAGCTGTATCATGACAGCTCTTCAGATTCCTTGCTAAATTGTAAAGATGAGATACGGAGTTCAGATCTCAGTTGTTCCAAGACACATATAATCTCTGGTTTTGCTTCTCCATCATACGGAATAAAACAATCTCAACTGCCTGCCTGAAGAATAAAAAAATGGATGAGAACCACAGAAACGATGGCATATCAGAAAAGTCTGCATTGTTTGGTAGCGCAAAGTATGTATGAGGATATAAGGTTTTACTAGTATAGTTCGTATATGATGCAAATTACTTTTCCATGGATGGCCACAGTGAGGATGAGAGAGGTTTTAGAAGATCCTATAGCATAAGACATTCTCTTTCTTCATCATTCAGTGCATTTCAGCACTTCTCACTGTAGAATTACAGGGGTTTTAAGGACACAGTAAAAAGACACAGCAAAATGATCATATATTCACACATGCTTGAATAATGGTTGAAATTAAAAAATGAACTTTTCCTTTGTCACTTGAATAGAGCAGCATTCACATCCAAACCATACTACCTTGCAGAAATATGACTTTATTTGTATTTATATTTTCCAAACAACAAAGACATAGAGATCAGAACTCATAGTTCACAGTCTAAATCTCTTCAGTGTGACAAGAGGTATTGCACAAGTGCTTATGAACAAGCAAAAAAATCAGCAATGCTCAACAAGTCTATTTTTTAATAATTTGATTCTATGGATGAGATATGGAGCAAATTCTCACTTTGGGACACATACATGATTCCAACTGATTTCATAAGGAACTATGTTTTACACATAAAGTGAAGAACACCCCTCAGGAAGAGCTCCTGGATCACTGTGAACTGGTTTTGCTTAGGGACTTTAGACAGATAGATAAAAAAATTACTTGGGTCCTGATTCATCTCTAATTTAAGCTTCAGTAAAGTGAAAGTAATTTAGTGGCTATAAGTAGGCTATAAAGAGGAGAATAAGGCTAAGGACTTTCTATCAAATATTAAGCAGATACAAAGACTAGTTGTCTGTTCATGGTTTTGCCCAATAGGATGTGAATAATTAATTCCTCAATATCTAACTCATACAATAATTATGGGGGCAAACAAGTTACTTAAAAAACAGTTTCAAAAGCTGTCTGCCGTTTAGGTTATCAGGAGCTCAGGTGCACTCTGTTTTGTTTCCAATGCAGCTGCACTGAAGCCATCTCTGGAATTCCAGCACGTGGATCATGAGAAGTCCACGTAGTTCCTCTGTATTCAGTGAAAGACCACTTGGGTGAAGGTAAGGGTACGTAATGTAAGGGTATATTCACACACACAGACTTATTAATTGGATGTACAAAGAATTAATTAGTCAACACTTTCTTTACAGTGTATGGGAGTAAGGTTGCTTATTGGTATGTGGCATAAGAATACAACTTTGCTGCCTACTTAGCAAATTCAGCTTTTTATTCTTCAACAATTTGCTGACCAGAGTCTGCCTTCTGGCTTTTTTTTTTTTTTTTTTAAATACATATGCAGCAAAAATTACCTTTAGCACCAGTTTCCCAAACTTCATTTTAGCTCATGTAGCAAGCTGGATTTTTTTTCTACTTGTTTTGCAAACTTCACTGAGGGGAAATACAAACTTTACTCCTTTTTCTGGAGCTCATATGTTTTTCTTATTCAACAATACATTTTTAGTAGACCTCAACTCTGCATCTCAAATTACATAGCAATTTCTGTATTGTAATACTTCAGTTACTATTTTGAGTTACAAATATTAGAATATGTTGTGCAAAACCTGTATTCTTTCATGAGAGCTGCTATAGAAGAACCAGAAAATCCAAATTCAGATAGAGTACTAAAACACAATAACACACTAATGTATTTCAGAAGAAGAGATGTTCCAGTAAATGTAAGAGATTTTTTTTTTTCTGTAGAACACTGTCATTTAGAGTACTTTGCGTCATGTAATTTGTCCACTCTAATATTTTAATGAAGATGCACCTTTCAGTTTTAAATGGTTATGATACAGGTTAGGGGTTTTTTTTCTGATCCCCAGAACAATTTGGAATATGAACATATGACTAGGCACAGCAAATTGATCATGACGGGAAACATAGAAATAGAGTCTGCAAGATATCATGAAAGAATCAACAAGTCAAATGAGAGTGGATTATGCTCATAAGAAAAAGTTTGTTAATAAGGAAGAAAGAGCTTTTAGCTTTTACAGTAATATCTTCAATGATCTGAAAAATAATACACAAGAGGGAAAAATCCCAGATCACACAGCATTGAATTTATTAACAATTAGCCATCACTAGCTCCTCAGTGAGGCACAGCTTCATTGGAATAATAAATCTCTACTATCCAGGGTAGTTATTTATAGTGGTGGGAAAAAAAAAAATCCCACACCAGTGAATACTAGTGGTGTGAGAGCATCAGAGAAGCTGCAAATCCTACAGTTTATTTCCTGGTTTACTCTACACTCATCACATGACTTTCCATTGACTTCTGTAGTCCCGGACTCCAGCTCTTAGACACTTCTCTTTATTTCTCTATAAAGTGGACGCTAGCCTAGGAGACTCCTTTGTGAGCTGTTCAACTGAAAATATAAACAAAATGTCACAGTGGGCACTGTATTTAGAAAGGATCTTAGGTCTGAGGTAGAGGACAGGCTTTCTGGAGGCTTGACTGTGAATCTTGGAATTATCATAGAATGGTTTGAGCTGGAAGGGGACCTTAAAGATCATCTATTTTCAACCCCTCTGCCATGGGCAGGAAACCAGGTTGCTCAGAGCCCCATCCAACCCGGCCTTGAACACTTCCAGTGATGGGTCAGCCACAAGGTCCCTGTGCAATGTGTTCCAGTGCCTCGCCACCCTCACAGTAAAGAGTTTTTTCCTACTGTTTAATCTAAACCTAGTCTTTTTCAATTTGAACCCACTGCTTGGTGCCCTCCAGACCTTGTGCCACCATGGGAAGGGGACCCTGAAATGGTCACTGCCTCTGACTCTGATGCCCTCGAATTTTCCATTGCTGAGTTTTAGCAGATGTGAAATGGACAACTGAGTCACCGCCGTCCAAGGGCCCCCAACAGACACCAGCTGCTGCCTGATGCTTTGAGACCCTGAGGCGCGTCTGGGCACCCTCCGTACTGTGGTCACAAATTCTCGTCACAGAGCCAACCGCTGCTTTCCGGGGCCTGGGGAACGCGCAGACCAGGGGGACGGTCAGACCAAGGGGACGGTCAGACCAAGGGGACGGTCAGACGAGAGGGACGGTCAGACCGCAGCCACGCACCGCCGTGCCCACGGGCTCCGCGCGGCCCCTGCAGCACGGCCTGACGTCACGGCCCGCGGG
>VXAY01003985.1:9888-91063 GCA_013399855.1 Oxyruncus cristatus
ACCCCGGCGCTGCCGCAGCCGGTCCGGCGCAGCAGGGGCGGGTGTCCGCCCGGCGCGGCTCCCGCCAGGAGCCGGCCAGCGCCGCCGCTCCAGCGCCACTCCCGTCCCGTCCCGCCCCGCCCGGCTGCGGCGCCGCCCGCAGCCTTCATCCCTCATCCCTTACCTCTGCGCTCCGGCGAGCAGGGCGGGCAGGGCAGGGCTCTCCGCGCCCGCTGCCGCCGCCGCGCTCCTTAAGAAGCCGGAGCGGGCAGCCCCGCTTAGTTTTTACGTCAGGGCTCGGGAGCAGCCCCCACCCCCGGGGCCCGGCAGCTGCTCCCGGGCACCCGGAGCTCCCTCCTTCCCTGCGCGGAGCTGCTCCTGCTGCAAGCGTGCTCTGCTTCTCTGCCCTGCCTTTTCCCCTCTGCTCGTGGACCCCGGCCCGACTGGGAGCAGCCTGGTAGCTGTGCTGCCTCTGGCCGAGGAGAAGCTCGGCGCAGGGCGCTGGAAGAGTAACGGACTTGGCAAAGCTGCACCTCTCCTCTTGCCCCCTCTCCTACTAGTGCTGCATCGGGGGGGCGTGGAGGAGAAAAGTAGAAAGTCCCCAGGCAAGTCCCTACGTTGGAGCTCAAGTTGTCCAGACCTGGCTCAGCCCTCATGTATCTTGCTTTATGTGCTTGGCTGCTGGAGGTCCCGCCACCCCAGAGTAGGAGCCTGTGTGACACAACTAGAGCCATTTGCTGGCTAGAGATTAGCACGTTCAGCAGCAGGTCCAGCTCTCCTGGGAGTTGAAGCAGAGACCCAGAGAAGAGCAAAGTCACAGAAAAAAAGCCAGTAAAGGCATTAATTGCTGTAGTGGGGCTGAGCTGCACTCACTGCAGCTCAATTTACGCAGTTTTACCTGAAGACGAGCTACCTCGGAGGGCTGCTCACTTTCCAGCAGGAGAGCCTTGGCTGCATTTTCCCTTGCATGAAAAATAATGTGGTCTATTATTGTTGTGTTTTCTCTCTGTGAGGTGCTCGGCTGGAGCCCCTCTCCCTTAGCACCTCTTTGTAGCTGCTATAAAACCCCTGTATGTAATGGAGGAATGGGATAAGCCAGTAGGGAAGTGAAGGGAAACCATTGGTGAAAGGGCTGTCTCCTGGTACCTGCAGCATAGAGAGGAAAGCCTGAATGCAACTCTAGCTCTGTTCACTCTGCCTGCTGTAGTCACCCCTGGCATACATAAAACAAACAACTTGAAGAACTGGGGCTCCGAGACCAGGTTAATAACCACTGTTGGGCATAACTTCCTTAACACTTGCTATTTGAAGCAGTATGGAGGGTGAGACCATTCTTTTTTCCTACCTCTGTAGTTCATAGGCCAAACCATGTAGCACTCCGCTCCTGTCTGAAGCCAGTGCAGCTGCACCAGTCCCTACAAGCTGGGCAGCAGCCCACTTGTTTTTCCAAGACTTTCACTGGCAACTGCCTCCTGTCTTTGCTCTTGGAACCGTAATGCCTTCTCCAGGAAGCAACTGTGCTTCAGTAGCACTAGTCTTATCCTTGTTGAAGTCAGTGGGGCCACATCAGTTAATATCAACTGGAAAGTTGGTTGAAACACTGGTTTCTCCATTGTCCATCAATGCCTCTATAATTTGAATTCTTTCTGTGCATCCAGTCCATGCAAATGGTGAAGCATCTTCCTTTTCTAACTCTTGATCTTGTGATATGCCTGTGACAATAAACACTGCTTTTCTCCTGATGCTTTATCTCCTCAATAAGCAATGCCTGTGAAGGTGTATTTTGTGTAAGTAATGCTACTGTATAGCAAAAGTGAAAGGAAATTCCTGTGCATGAGAGAACATCTGGATAGAACCCCTGTAAATAGCTATATTGTAGGACTTTGGCAAATTTGGAAAAGTTCCATTTATTTATCAAGAACTATGAGGTTGGGAATGGAGGAATAGTGATCACCAGCTGCTGAAACAGACTTCAGGATTAACTGAAGAGTGCAATGCCTTGCAAAGGACCCTTGAAACACGGTGGGGGAAGCTTCTCATATATAGGATCTCCAATGTTTCTTCTCTGTGCTAGGCTGTTCCAGTAGACTTGCTTCTCCCAGGTTCTAGGGCTAAAATGATCAAAAAAAAAAAAAAAAATCTAATTCCTAAAGTCTGCTCTGAAGAAGCTGATTCTGGGTGCGTGTGCAATTTGGAGCCTTCTTGGTAATTGAGTAACCAGCATGCTACTCCTCTGTGTTTGGGGGCTGAACCGGGCAAGGGAGAGGAGAAAAGTGTGCCTGTAAGACATAGGTGTTGTGATTCAACCTAAAGGCAGCTCATGGGGAGAAAAGGCTCTGAGGCAGCTTGTGTTTGTGGATGGCCTGGGTGCAGGAAGCCAGATCAGAGCAGGACTAAGATGCTGCAGGAGTGGGTTTTGCTGATGTTTCTGGGTCTATGGGGCATTGCTCCAAGTACTCTGCCCTATGCTCTTAACGGAAGAGCAAAATGCTGCAACCGGAAAGGAAAATGTAAAATGTTTCTTCTGAGTTGATACCTTTCTGTCAATGTGCAACATTTGTGGATTCATTGTTAAGAAGTGAGTTTATTTAATTGAGTCCCCTTCTGGGGTGCACTTTATCTGGTTTTGGATCAAGAACAACATCGGTTTCATTTCACTCAGAATCCTGGTAGACCCAAGGGTGCTGAACCAGGGGTTCTCATAGAAATGAGAGTTGTTGCTCAAGGGAAATACTGCTATAGATAAAATACTTGGCTCCACAGATACTTCCTGAGCCTACTACACTCTGTTCCCTCTGAACCAAGGCACTCAAGTTCTATTTCTGGGAAAGAGGTTTTTGATAATTAGATTGATCACCTCAGCTTCCTAGTGGAGAAGAAACGTAGAAGGATTGTCCATCCTGTTCAGTTCCACATACTGTCCCTCAGTAAAGCTTTCTGTGCCCTTTTTAGGCTATCGATAATCATTCTTTCATTGCAGTGCATGATATATTCCCCTGGCAGCCAGTGTTCACATCTTCAGTAGGTCTCCATATCTTATAAATTTAATTCAGGTTGGCTGTAGGTCAGAGTCATTTGTAGAAGGATATTTTTATCAAGAAAAGTTGATTCCTTAACTCAGGGATGAGACAGAGGTTTCAGATCATCTAACACTACAGAAAGAATGCTATTCCTACCAGAAAAATATAAAAATAAAATAGAAGCAAAAGTTAAATCAATCAGGTTATAGGAATAGGGGATGAGAAGTGAGAAAAGTAGGAGGCTGTTTCACTGGTATTTGTATTTTGAATAGAAAAAAGGCATAAACAGCCATGTGCACAGTTGCTTCCCTTCTGCATTTGCTCCTGGCAAATCTTATGATTTGGTTTAACATTAGCAGTTAATAGGAAATGGTTTATGGGTTGCTTGATCTAAGTAAGTATTTACGAATTTAAACAAAAATTAAATTCAGCACTGAGACTGAGAGACAGCAATGTGTGATGGTATGTACAGCTTGCCTGTTACTTCTGTAAGTGGCCATACCTGGACTCAGTATTAAGCTTTGTAAAATGTTCTGCATGATGAGAGATACATTTCAAAAAAAAAAAAAACAAAAACAAAAAAAAACTCTGAAGACAAACTAGTTTTTTAAAATTTGAGTTTTGCTGAATTGGGTTCCAAATTAATCCAGCTTTGTGTGAAACCTGGCTAAGTGACAGCAAAGCAAAACCTATAACTCTCAGAGTGGGGGAAACCCAAAGGTCTTTTAATTTTTAAATTCAGGGTACGTAGCAGAGGCTTGGGGGTTTTTTTATTTTTTTTCTTCAAAATCCACAAAGGTGAAATGTGGAATCCTATTCCCATTTATACCTTTTCCAACCCTCTTTTAAGCAGGAGATTAAACTGTCTTTAAAGGTGGCTCCCTGACGAATAATACCTAAAAGCTTCTTGGAAATGAAATTAAACACTTCATCCACAGTCTCTTTGTGGATATTTTTTATTAATTCTTAAAATTATATTTAGAGGGCTTTGAGTCAGGACTCTCAGTAGACTCAATAAATGACAATGAAAGCCTCTGAATGCTGAAATTGTTTGAAAAATGCCAGTTTCAAAAAATACATATTTTTGACTAGTAAATCATATAGGATAGTGAAGGGTCTGTATCCTATTAGCAGGGGACTGATGGGCAGAACTGAACAAGTTCTTCATCAGATTATTTGATCACACCCATAACCCCTATCCAGAATGGCCTGTGTAAGCCTTGATAAATAATCTATATCTAAGTATTGATATCTAAACATGTTTTTTTAAACTTCTGATGTCAAGTTGTCTTTTTTTCCTGATGGATTGAATCTGGGGTTGAATCTGCAGGAGACCAGATTTGATGACCCCCCACTGCTCGAAACAATCCTCTGGATCTATTCTCTGTTGAAAATCACTGGATGTGATGCAACACTTAATCGGTTCTAACTGGTGGAGGGATGTAGTTACTTAAACGCCCAATTCTTCAGTGCTGCATGCTATTGCTGATGACCTGGAACATCTCCATGCAGCTGGCAGACAGGACATGGGACAGGTGGGAGGGAGACCAGTGTATTTCTGTTTCAGCAACTGGAGCCCTGTGCACACTCTGTCATGTCTCTGGCCTGTGCCTGAGAAGTGGACTTGAGTCCCTGATGACTTAGGCAAGCTTTGTGGTGCTCTGCTTCTGCTGTTTTTCTCTGTGGGGATATACTTCTGAGCTCTGTTGGATTTTATGGAGTTTGAGAAGTGTTGGTGGAAACAGTCCTCTGAAAGTCTGTAGTTCAAACTTCTGCTTGCAGCAGGTCTATTACCAACACTGGATCAAGTCAACTGTAGCTGGACTCCTGGTGTAATTTTTTTCCTCTATTATTTAACTGGACTTTCCTAATTCGTGGCTATTCCCCTCTGTATGACTCTATCAAGAAGAGTTTTGTTCTGTTATCTTTACAATTATTTGAAGGGAAGTTACAGGCACTCAGGTCATCTTTGTCGCCTTTTTACCAGACCCAATAAGCCAGGTTACCTCAGCCTGTCTTCATGGGGTAGCAGGAGACCATCTTGGTTGCTGTATGTTGCTTTGGCCCTGTGAGAACATGTAACACCACCGTTGTTAAAGGGCTTCAGTATCTCACCCCACAGAGCTTGGTAGTGCCTCTGACTTGTCACCTTCTGTGACTAAGCCTTAGCCAGTTATAAGCTGCAATATTCAGGTATTTCTTTCCTGATGCATGCTACATCTGCTGTTCTCCTTGCCTGTAGCTTTAAAAGGCGATGTTTCCACTGCTGTTAAGTCCTGCCTCTAAACCTTTCTACAATGCAAGGCTAATCTTTTGGTTAATTTCTAGACCATTTGAATGCATAGATTTTTGTGACACTTAAGTTTAGAATGAAACTTGAGTCTGGAGCAAGTGTTTGTGGTATTGGTCTGGAATACCATCAGGTTTTCCCACTTGCTACCGATGATTGCTTGTGTATTCAGAGAAATGTGTGTGCAGATCTTCACTATGAGCTGGTGATGCAGTTAGTATTTTATGTAAGAAAACCTTGCCAAAGCCCATCTAGTTTTTACAGGATTTATAGTTCTTAATATCTTCTTGATAAAGCTGATGTTAGGTGAATATTTGTGCAGCATGCAAGCCATGTAGTGTGTTTTGTTTTCTTCCCTGCTTGCCATCAAATGGGTCATATTCCTTTTCTGGTTTCCCTACTTCGTGGCAGATCTCTAGACCTTAGCACTTAGAGGTTTAACTCTTATTGCTAGATCTTCTCATCCTGTTTCAGCATTGTGTAGGTACTTTGTTTATTACAGCCTTTCGCATCACTCTTGTATTTGTCCATAATGCAAATGGGTCCAGTGTGCATTCTCTTACACCTACAGATTTCTGCTTCCACTAGGTTTGAGGAACTGCAGCCCTTTATTGGAAGAGATCTATCCTACCTTAATGCATTTCTCTCTCTCTCCCTGTCTACTAACTGTTGTATGTGAGCAATTCTGTCACCAGGATCATATTTGGAGTGTTTCCCCAAGAAATGTCACTTAGGTGACATTTGTCAGAAGTTTGAAGTGGCGTCATCATTGACGCTTATTTAAATGAATTTGGGAAGCAGGTAACACTTCTTGTGGCACACGTATTCAACAAAAGCTCTGAAGAGACATGTGGAACAGGTACTTTTACAAGTGCAAGCTAAGCAATGTTGGTTAGAAAACTAATACATGTTTTTGGAATGTAGTTTGGTGACATGTGACACTATAAATGCAAATGACCTTTGTAAACAATGTGACCGTATTTCTATCTAAAGACTAAAACGTTCCAAGAAAATAATAAAAAAAAAGTTAACTGTTCATGTCCTGTGGAAGGTTATCTCACATTAACCATTGGGTTAAAGAGTTTTTGATTAATTTTAATAGCATCCTGGATATTTATATCCACACAACAATTACTTTTTGAATTAAGGGATTCATTGCCACTTGGGTGCTGGACTGATATCTCTGAATAAAGTCACTTGATCAGAATAAAGTCACTGGTTCTTCCTGATTCAGCTCTCCTGCTTCCTCATGTACTCATAGACAATGAAGAAACCCTTCTCACCTTCAGGCACTCCAGGCAGAAGGGAGAGTCACTCTGGGTATGTCACGGTTAAAAGCATGGTTCAGTGAAAGATATTTTCATAAAACTTCCACTAACATCTCAGAAAGCACAGCTATTATGGCATCAGTTTCTCTCAGGGTGTTACAGCCAAATCCTCTTGGGAAGAAAAACACTTCCACAGTGTGCTCTTTCCTGAAGGTGAGTAGGATTGCAATGTGGTCTCTCCTACCTTTTCTTGCTCTAAGGATCTTTCTTTCCTGCAGATCTTGGGAGAAAAGGGTGTTTGAGCATCCCTGCTGCAGAGCAGCTCCAGAGCCATGCCAGGGGGCCAGCCTGGGAAGTGTGCCAGCCCTGCCACTGTCACAGTCACCCTGCAGCACAGACACTCCCCTGGCAGCCAGGACCCAATGCTGGGAACCTGCACATTCAGATCCAAAGCTGTTTGGGGAAAATAGTCTGCAAGAAGAAATTGGACTGAGGACAGCAAATTATTTAGGGCCAAAAAGTAGGTCAGAGGAGATTCTGGAGAGTAACAAGAATATTCTGTCTCCTGTGAAAGGGATGGACTTGGGATCTTTGGCTTTTGTTGGTTACCTGCTCGCTCTCAGATAGACCAGCAAATAACATGCTTTACTGTATGTTCTGCTACTAGTTGAGGCCTAGGGTTCCTTGGCACTTGTAAAGTACTTGTATCTCTAAACCACATTAATGCTACTGCTATTGTCACAGGAAAATGGTTTTTTCCTGTGCAAGATCTGTCATGCATAATTTATTGGCAGGAAAATGTGTCTTGAATGATTTCTCAGAGTGAAGTAGTACAAGCTCTGTCATTTAGTGTACTTAGATGAGACAAAACCCATATGTTTTCAGTGTGATACAGGCAGATAGAGCACTGTTGGTTTTTTTAATTAAAAAAAATCCCAAACCCTTAATTTTTATTTATTTTTTAATAACTCAGACCACTCAGCCTTTGAAACTCCGTTTTTTATTTCACAAATGTACCCTTTGAAACTGTTCTCAAAGGGGATGCTACAAAGGTGATACTAGAGTGGAAATTCTATGTAGTAAGTTTATCTTTTAACTGGAGCTTCTAGAAAGACTGTAGTTTGATTTAACCAGGTCCTTTCTATCCTGTTATTAATTAGACACAGCTAAAAAGCTGCATATTTCACAAAGATTATAATTTATTTTTTTAATACCTGTGTGTCGAGGGTGTCTCAAACCTATCAGCCAACCAGGTCTGCCCAAAGCCAGAGCTCCCTTGGCTTGGTTCTTTGAGTAAGACAGTTCCTGTCCTAGAGATCTTATGCTTGAAGTGAAAAATGCCCAGCCAAGTCAGTGGAAGGTAAAATTGAAGCAAAAAAATAATGGGACCTGAATCTCCTACTTATCCAGCCTTCTGATCCAACTGCACATGGTCAGTATTCTGCTATGTAAGGGAATTGTATCTTCCTTTCTGCAAATGAGGCAATTTTCAGTCTGGAGTTCAGGACCTCCTCATTACACAAAGAACTTAAAAGCTTCAGGAAATTAAAGATTTTAAGTGAATGCTGGAGGGCACTATAATAGTTCCAGTTTCTTGGAACTGCTTTCTCATTGCACTGAAACCCTAGTCAAGCATGCGTTGTCTGTAAACTATGTTGTTGTTAACAATATCTGTAAGAATAACTTCATAATGGAGCAAGTCTTGCAATAGCAATACAGAGTTCAGATGAGCCTGAAAGGAAATAGGGGAGAAATGACTGACTCCAAAGAAAACGAGCTTGTGGGTGCACTTTGCATCCGAGTTCATTGTTGTGCCACCCTTAGAGCAGGGCACGTTGACAAGGGAAAAGGTCTGTGGAGGAAATGGATGGTCAGCATGGGAAATGCCAGCCTAAATATATGAATGGAGTACGGAGGTTTTAGACTGTGGTCCTTGTGTTTGAAAAGTAACTGGAGCCCTCTCTTTGAAAGCACTGATGGAGACTGCTTAATGTGACCACGAGCACTGCTACAGCAAGAGCTGTACAGTAATTCTCTAATTATACAGTTATTGGTGTGTTTTGGAGCAAACCAGACTGCTATAAATCATGTTTTGGGAAGAGGTCCTTGTTAGGGAGATAAACCTCTCTGTTTACATTAAGCTGAAGAGATGAGTGGAAGAATACTTTGTGTGACTGCACTAAGGCTGAAATTCAGGCTTTGCCAAACTTAAGTGTTATAGAGAGGTGGAGCTTTGAGTGTCCACCGTGCTGCTGCCACACAGCTTGGCACACTGGTCAGGGGAAAGGAGGGGGGTGTTGTGCCAGTATGATCTGGGCACTTCCTTCAGCTTGACAGAACAAGGTGTAATACAGCACAACTCCCATTACCTTTGTGCAGGCGTCCTTGGACACTGTCTATGCTGAGTAAAAGCTGCAGGGTCCTGGGAAAATCAGCTGGTGCTGCTGTGAGGGGAAGAGGCATTTGTCTCTAAGAAAATACCTCTGCTGTTACAAGTACTGTGAATATTTGGTTGTGCTGCAGCTCCACAAGGCATCCAGGTGCCCCCATCACCTGGATTGGACAGTAGGCGTAGATCTGTTCAGGTTTCTGCAATACTAAATACTCCTTTCTTGGAACAGTAAAGCTTTTACGTACTGATTAAGAGTGTTTCACTGTGCTGTGAATCCACAGCATCCCAAGTCATATGTGTGTTAAAGAATCTATGCAAATATGTATCTGCTAAAGAGCAGATACATAGTAGATGTTTAAAACCTCAGCAATCCAAAGACCCAAGGAAAGGAAAACTATCCTGAATTAATAAAGTCAGTTCTTATTCTATTTCAAGGCAAATTGTTAAATTTATATCTTGGATCTAATGTGTGAGGGCAACATGCATAAGGATACTAATTCTTGTTTCCAATATGTACAAAATACTTTCAAAGGAATCAAATGGGGAAGCTGGGAGCTGTCAGTGATTCCTGAAATTTATATGGAAGCAAGTTTAGCACAGCTGTCTTGAAGTTACTATTCTGAATTTTTTATTAAAGCTTGTGCAAACAGCACTAGGTTTGAGTTATTTTAGGCACATTTCATTCTTGAGAATAAACTGGTCGTTGTCTCAGCTGGAGATAGGAAACCTGTCAAAAGCACTGTTTGCTTGTGTCATTATTCAGCTGGACACTGCCCAGGTTAGACTGCAGAGAAGCAGGGTGTGTTTATGTGTGGGGATATTTCCCTTCTGCAGAAGAGGCAAAACAGATGTTATAAACCACAGCGTACTACTAGTGTGTAATGTAAGGAGTGTGTCATGCTCATGCCTTGGTCACCAGTTAAAAGACAGTTTTAATGAACTCTCAACTTCTTGATGTAGTGCAGATGCAAACATTGCTTCACAGTCTCTAAAATAAATTCAAAGCCTTTAATAGTTGGTCTGAGAGCTGAGGAAATCTGTGAATGTGTGAGATACATACATATAAACTTTCTGAGAACTGGACTTGGATCAGAAAATTTGCTCTGGCTCCTGCCTCTCCACAGTCCAGTGTCACGTGTAATCCTGAAGAGGACCAAATCCTGGGTCAGTGCTACTAAACCCAGTCCTTTGGGGAGGGTACTACTGGTTAGGTCAGTGCTGAGAGAACTGACCTGTTTCCCCCGGGTTTGTATGATGGACGCTGGGCACAGCTGCACCTTGGTTACAAGAGCAGGTTAAAAGGCTTTAATTCATTCCGCCTTGAGTTACCAGCTTTGATAGGGAAATTCTTATACTGGCTCAGAAAGTGCCAGCCTTGCTATAGTATTAGTGGTAAAGATGAGAGGTGTCTCGTGGCTTATGACAAAACCAAGATCTTTTAAAAGAAAATTTTAACAAGAACAAATTACAGGTTTTCTACAGATTATAGCGTTCAGAATTATGCTACCCTCATCAGCTTGAGTTTGTTCAGCAACAACACGTTAAGTGGATGTCGTTGCTGGTCTGATGTGGAGTCCTTGTACCTACCTAGGGGTTGTGTGTCCTCTTGGGGTTACATGCTCCCACAAAATAACTTATTCAACAAGCCAACAAAAACATGCTTGCTGAGTTCTGAGCAGTAAACCACTGAACTGAATTATAGTATGTGCAGCTTTAATGTTTTTGTGACCTTTTGCTTTTAATAGTACCATTTTGAGCATCACTACTGCTAAAATTCCTATTTACTTACTTACTATTTTCCTTTAAGCTTTCCAAGGGTACCTAAACAGTCTCTGTGATACTACTGCTGGATGATTCATGTTAAATTAACTTTTCAGCTCTCATGAATAGGAATCTATTATAAGTGCATTTAGAAAGAAAAGAGGATTTTTTGGGGTTTGTAAAAGATGGCTTGTTGTTGTGTTGGTTTTGTTCTTGATACTAAGTGCCCCAACATGATCACTATTCGTGTTTTGTGCTGTAATTGTGAAAGTTTTCAAAAACAATTCTAAGCCTTTTTTCTGGTAAAATCAAAAGTCAGTATGCATTTATCTCTATATTGCTTTTCTATTCATATGCTGCAAAAGACTTAACTCTTATTTTAAAGAATGACTGTCTATTCTAATTATAGCCAAAAGATCGCATGTTTGTATTGAGTTTATAGAAAAGTCCTAGATTCAAATGACAGGAAATAAAAGTGGATGATAGTGGATCCATTAATGAGAGCGTTCCCTTGCTCTATAGTTCTAAATGAGAAACATGCTTTCATACATAACCTTGGGAGATATTAAGACAAAAGTGCATTTTGTTTCCCTGTCTGGAGCTGGAGAAAGCAAAACAATATCAGTAGTTATCTGGTAACTGTGACATGCATGCCTTTAGTTTTCCCAGGCTGGCGTCACTTGAGTTAGTCTGGAAAAAATCCAGAAAGGGAAGCAGAGTTTCATTCAGTAATCCATTGAAATGAGGACCATATTATCTAGTTACTATGATGTAATTATTTTTAAAATACTTTGAAGGCCTCCTTTTAGACTTCTTGTCATTACGTAACTCCAGTTTTTGAGCTGCGAAAGGCTTCCCCCAGCTTACAAAAGCACCCAGGTCTCATTCAACTCAGTGACGCCAGCAGCTGGGACTGCAGCAGGCCTGGCAAGCCCTGGGTGCCGATGCGCTGGTTCCATGCACGTCGGAAAGCCTGCGTGCAACGTCCTCTCAGACAGAACCTCGCTGGGAGATCCAACACAGTGTTAGAGATCTTTGATAAAGGAAAACTCCAGTCAATTTCCACTACCAGATCATGATTCCTTGAACGCAGAAATTAAATAAAACTGAGAGAATACAGAAAAAAAAAAATTGAAAATTAAAAACTACTCCATTCCATGTTCATGACATTTTTAATACTCATCTTGCTAAGATGCAGAACAAGGACTATTGAATTTCCATTCATTAGCAGCCAACAGGATATGAATGAGTATTAACTTCAAACAGAAACTTGATTTATAACAACATCAAGTTGTGCACTTAAAAAAATAATTACAAATCATTTTAAAAAGGAAGAGTAACAGTGGAAGCAGTAATGACTATAAAACATGACTGATTAGGCTTAAAACATAGCTTCAAGTATTCTATGGCATTTCCTCAGACATTTGTCTCATCTGTTTGTGCAATACCCATCTTTGCATAGTAAAGAAAAATTGGTTAAACTCCAGCCTTAAGTAATCTTTTTCTTTGAACATGCACCTATACAGCTGTTAATTTGCCTAGCAGACTTCTCTTTTAGGAGCATCAGGTCAAATCAGTAAGATCATGCAGCAAACCAGAATGAGCTATACAGTTACCACAGTTTCTTGTCCAGCTGAGCAGGTAAATAATGGAGCAAATGTAGAGTGGGTGAAATGGAGGCAGTCAACCCGGTCTTCTTTTGATGACACTTTTCAATGAACAAACTAACACTAAATGGATATGCACTTCCCAAAGCACAGCAAAGGCGAGACGTAGAAAATCAACACCTACCAAACGCAGTTTTTTTATCTACTGCCATGGGAAGCGCTTCATCCGGTACCTACTCTGAGCTGTGTTGTGCACACACAGGGCAGAAAGCGAATGTGTTCTTCCACGTACACACAATGGCTGATGAGTGGAGCATAAATTCAGTCAAGAAATTGTAATTCCTATGAAAGGGCTGGTGTAAATAAAAAAGTTACTCCAGCACTGAACATATGTTCATAGTAGTTGGGGACCACTGTGGTCTGATTTAAAACATCACATCACACACTAACAATGTTGTTTGTGAAATGCTTCTTCAAGGTTTATTACACAGGTAGTTTATGTATATCCAGTTGATTTTACTTATTTTAATTTTTGGTAACCACTAGTGTTTCTGTTATGGGTTATGCTTGCTTTGGAAGCAGAACCCTAACAAAGATGGATGTTATGAAGCCAAGAAAGCATTTTTAGAGAACCATAATACAGTTGCAAGTATTTTTGGTTTGCCAGGAAAGGATTGTCACTAATATAATTCTGCTTGAAACCAGGCAGGAATTTTTCAGAATAAGGTTTGTAATTCATAGTAATGTCAACTACCTGTGTACAGCACCTTTAACTCATAATGTAGTTGTGTTAATGTGATTATGTTAAAGCTGATTAAAAATATTTAATAATAACTGTCAAGCAAAACAATATATTGTAGCTCTCTTGTGAGAGTGTCAAATTGAACATTACCATAATAAGAAAAATAACTGAAACGATATTTTCTAAGTCACAGGAAATCTGCAGCATTTTCTTAATGTTTTGGCTCTTAAAGCTAACTTGGGAAATGGATTTCACTGAACAAAGATGGAGTAAGTAGTGTAACTGGGCTTCTCTTGATACTAATATTCAACCTTTAAATTAAAGTCAAAATTACAAAAGTTTTTAATTTTGATTATCAGATGCAGCAATTTAATTTTCCGGTCACTTCACTTACCTAAGTTTTAAGTCAAAATGAAAAGTATGAGCCAAACTGGACACTTCTATACTTTTAGGGAGGCCTGAACTAGACATCTTCCCCTACGTTTCTCAAGGCAGATGCAGCCAGGCTAGCCTGGTTCCTGGGGCACAGTACTGCTGCCCAGGACTTCTCTGCAAAAACCTGTTTGTACACAAGGTGTATCTGTCATTCATTACAACACACAACCCCCTGAAATTACATGGCATTTTGTACATGTTGTGATGGTAACTGGCTAGCAGTAGCCAAGAGTCAAAGTATTAATCTTGCATTAAACTTTGAAAAGTGAGATGCATCGAAGAGATACAGGGAGTGAGTTAGAAATGTCAGTCACCTTTGCAAGTTGCTTTGAGTGGATGGGCAAAAGACAAGAGAAGAATAACTCATTCCAAGATTTTAACGTTTTGTGAGTATTTTAAGGCTTATTTAAGTTTTTATTTTACAGGAAAAAAACTAGCTATACTTCAAAAAAAAAAAAAGAGCTTGGCACTTCTGTGATTATCTTGAGAGGGTGTTACTTATATTATGGAAAAGTCTGCATAACAGCCAAAAAAAGTAATCCAGACTTATAGTCAATACATAGATATGCATTTATACATTTTAATTGTTTTTGGTTTCAAGCATACAAACTTTAGATCACATCTGTTTGGTGTCAGAACTCCCTGCATCTGCATGCTATTATCTGCCTTTTTTTGAGCAAGCCCAGAACATCCGCTATACAACATGCTACAGAAAAAAAGGGGAGGAAAAAAACCCAAAACCAAACCCAACATCAAAAATAGATTTACATAAAGAATAGAACCTTTTTATATGGAAATTCTTTTCTCTTTTATATATATATATTTATATATAATCTGTGAAAATGATACATCAAAATCTTATTTCCATATTTACACTTTTTCTTTCTTGGAAAAATTCCATCCATCATTCACTAGCTTCCATAACTAACAGACTCCTGACCTAGGAGACCAAAACAAGGTGGACAGCGAGCTCATGGAGCAGGGAACCCTCAAGTCCAGCAGCAGAATGCACTGCGTGGCTGGAAAAGCTATCGAAGCCTGGCACTGGCTTCCCAGAGGTTTGTATTTATTGGGCTGCAGATTCTGCTTGGGGTCAGCTTGCTAACTTGGTTGTTTGTATGTGAGCCATGCAGGTTACCCTTCCAAAATTAGCTCCTCATGCCACTGGAGTTTGATAAGAAAAAGGAAGTCATGCGAACTCAAGTGAAGTTAAGAGTGCCAGCAGGCTGGGAAAAGAATCTTCTGCTATTTTCCATTATTTTGGAACGGTTCTCTTATTGCACTTGGTCTGTGTGTCTCCTTTGTTTGAGAAAAGGAAAAAAAACCACCTGATTTTGAACAGTTTGCTTGTAACACTTGTCAGTTAATGTTAACAAGAGAAAGGTGAATTGAAGAAGTATTTCCAACTTATCTCCATAAAGGACAGTGTTCTAGCAACTCAAATCCCAACATCCCAATATTGTGTTTAGTTACTGTTTCTCAAGTTCTTCCTTACAGATTTAGTTCCTGTGCAGCTACAGCAAAGACATCATAACCAAAATCCAGTAGTGCAAGAAGCAGCTTTTTGAATGGCATCTCTTCAGATAGGGCCTTGTTGACTTGGATCGAACCTTCGTTTTTTGACATTTCTTCCAGGTTGCATCAAAAGGAGATGAAAACAGAAAAATGCAAGACATTAGTTAGATATAATAAGAACAAAGCCATTGCTAAGGTCATAGTAAAGTAAAAGGCTCACACTGAGACAGTTTAACCAATAACTTTTCCAAGGGCTAACTATTTAAGGAATTTGGTTGCATCAAGTACCAATTTCCTTATGCAGTTTAAAGATCATGCTGGCATACAGAATTCCGTTATTTCCGTAGGACTTCAAGGGGCACTCTAAATTTGTAAAAACTTTCAGCTCCCAGTAACACGTGTCTCCACTAAGCCAAGAATGCATTTGTACAACAAAAAAGAATGAGTCATAAGTGCCAGGACTGGCTTCAGCCCATGGAGACTTGAGTTCTCAGAGCAAGTGCCCATCTCTGGCTACACCAGAATTTAGTTTATGTAATCCAGTGTGACAAAAAAGTGAGTGCCTCTGTGAGCTCTTACCACACTATCGACCATAAGAGAATCTTAGTAAGGTGCAAAATATAGCAGAGACATTGCATTCGAAGGAGACTGGACAGTTTTGTAAATTGTGTGATTAGAAGTGAATGTTAACAGTGAACAGCAAGCTGGTGATATCCAATCTCCTGCGATGTTGATGTCCTATGTCAAACAGCACGACATCAGGAAGCAACAACAAAAGTTGGGTGCAACCTCCCCAGTATCTGGCTTTATGTGGGGCATCAAGCAAGGGGGCTCATGCATTTAGTTTTAACATTGGGCATACACACCACTACTGCCACCAAACCAACATGCAAAAAATACAGAACAGGAGTTCATAAATTCCCTAAAAATACAGACCAACCCCTGGATTTTCTGTTTTCTGCAGCCCTGCTAACCACTACCACTGCTACAATATTTATAAATATTCTATACACAAGGTTTGTCTGGTCGTTTTAGAGACTAATGGATGTATGCAAAGACAACTTCTTTCTGAAAAGTCTTCCAGAAGCTGGTGGTTCTTGGCAACCCTTTGTTTTGTTTTTTATTCCTTGGACACCTCTGCCTAGATTTTTGCAAGATGAATGTTTAAATATTGTGGGTTTCTGAAAGAAGATCACTGTATTCATCTTCCAGTCATTTCCCCTCCAGGAGTACTGTACTAACTTTTTGAATGAGGCTGACATTACTTCAATATTTCAATCCCTCCTCCTCTGTACTACAGGTAAATTTGAAATGACCAAATTTTTATTCAGCCCAACTTGCAGAACTGCATGATAGGAAGGATGAATATAATGAACCTGGTTGAATGTGAGTAAAAGGCTGCTGTGCATCTGCTTGTCCTGACAGTTTCAATGGGAAAAAGAAGTCTCTGCGTCTCTTCCCCCTCCCCCCTTTTAAATGCTGTCTAGCATACTTGAATTCAAGCACTACCCATCAACCACTAATTAGCCAGTCCTTTTAAATCAACACCATATGTGAAAAATTCAGATGACGTAACTTGTCCTCTTACTCTATGGACAGTACCATATTCCAGTTTGCTTAAGGAGGATGTCATTAAAACAAATGCTGAATTACGTTCGGTTACCTGAGCTTAGTTTAATTGAACAAATGGACTTTATAAGTCTCGGAACAAGGTACAGAGGACAGATGCTATGCTAGTTTCCCAGTACAACTCTGTAACAAAACTCTTTGACTTTTATCCTATCCATTCTTTTCTAACCTCACATCTCCACTAGTGCAGTATTCCAGCAGAAACCTCGCCATGCATTCTGTGACCTGTCCAAACCATGTATTTACTCATTCCTCGAAGTCTGTATTTCTGCTGAATAAAACTAGAAAATAAGATACTGAACAAAACCACTGCTTTTCTTTACTTAGGATATTCTGCTAACAATATTGCATGAGAAAGAAACATGTGATGAACTAGAATAAGAGCCTGAAATAGGGAACATGAGATACAGTGTCAATAAGGGAACATGGAACAAAGCTTTAACAAGAACCTGCCACATCTCTGTGCTGTGATTGTAGCACTTCAGGGGTGGGCAGTCAGGTGTTACCCTGCAGGAATCCAAATTCTATTCTGATTCCCTGACCTGCTTTAACAACTTCATCCCAAATTATCAACCATTATAATACTAAAATGAAGACAGTACTCTTATTTACTTTAATTGCCACATAGAACAAGTTTCTCTCTTCCCCAAGAAAATTACAAAAGGAAACTCAGTAAGTACCAGGTCCTGGATGTTTGCACCTCTTTACAGCCACATTTTATAGTGCTGCAATGTTCCTTCCAGTCTGCTTCAGTTAAATGATAAGGTGGGGCAGAAGAGTCCTCTGTGGGAGGACACATAGGAGAATGATGCTGCTTCCTAGCTCTTTGATGGTTTATCTTAAAACATAAACTTATTTTTTCAATGTAAAGTTTTAATGCCTCTTTAAATAATGAGGGTCAGCCTTTCAGTCTGCAATCCAACCAGGAAAAGTGTCTCTAACACAAAGAAAATTACAGGTGATTCTGAATCAAAAAAAACCACACCACGGTACAGCACATCACTGCCTCTCTAACATGGTCATCTTTACAAACAAAAAATATTTCAGAAAAGAAAAACTGGTTTCAAAAAAGGTTGGATATATCTAAGAAATACCTTGCTGCAATCTGATGTGGGTTTTTTGTGCAGCTAACTGGAAATGTGGTCACAAAGTACATTACTTGCAAGGGTAAGCCTTTGTGATCACATAAATACAAAGCTTTATTTAAGTATTTAAAGATTTATCCAAACCCGGTATTTTAACCACTTTAACTAGCCAATGTTTTCATAGGCATTCCTAAAGCATGGTTCAAATGTCATAGTGCTTAAATAAATGAACTTACACTGCAAAAGTGATTCAAATTAACAGAATGAGGGACTAAAATTAGAAACCTAAAATAAGACACTGACCTTCCATTTATTCTAGTAGTTTGGAAAAAAAGTGAGAAAATACCTCACATTTGATTTTAATGCTGACATTTGTGTAGTGATGACTATGGCCTGTGATTCATTCTTGACAGAAATGCTGGTAAGGAACCAAAACCTCTTTCCTCACAATGTTGCCACCAGTATTCCACTGCCTTATCTTGTGGAAACCTTTAGGGTCTAAATGCAACTGCACAGACCAGTTAAAACTTGGCATCTGTTACATCTGGGTAAGTCTTTGGTTCCTCCATTAATCTTCCATTAAAGGAACAGAAAACCCTTCAGCTAAGAACAATTGCTGGAAATACAATTGTGCCTACAATCAATTCTCTATCTGCTGCTTTTGTATTCTGCTATAACAAGAGGCAGCTTTTCATGTGCATTGCCACGTCACTTTTACTAGCATTGCCTGTTGGTGGTGGTGTTTTGTTACCAGAATTGCTTTAATACTGTTAACATCAGTAACAAAAGCATTAATTAGCTCATATTATTGCAGTAGCTCAGGAGAAGTCAATGAATATATGCTAGAAGTAAAAAGTGTAGGCCCCTGAGCTACTCTAATGGTAAAAATATGCTTCCTATATTAAAACACTGTATCCTGAAACCTTACAGAGACTTGCTACACCAAAATGAACTTCACATTTCATGAATGCTGTACTTCAGTACGTCACCTGGCAGAGTTCAGGCAGGAACAGGTAGGACTCTCTTACTGCTGTCTAAACACCAACAGTTTTAAAAGTACTATGCAAGGCTCATCTGAAGTAGAATCTACTTAACAAGGTTTCCACCCACAGCCATTAACTCTAAGCCACCTGAAATGTGTAATGAGGCTCTATGCCTCCCTAGAAGTGTCATTAACTTTTTTCTTTCCTATTCTGTCCACACATTAACTTGATAACAAAAACTAACCTCACTTTTGATTCACTCTTGAAACTGGATGTTGCTGATTTGTTTTTACTTGGTTTCTCCAAACTTGCATCAAGCCTTCTTTCACACTTCCCCTCCAACCCCCACCCCCCCTCTCAGTTCATGAACAAAGTTTTGCTTAGTTGCAGCTTACGTTTGATATGGACTTGACACCACAGTACCGTATGTTCATATGAACATCTGATAACCTGTGAAACAGAAATCACATCTCCCAGTTTGTAAAGCATTAGCTACCTTTTCTCATATTTGCAGAGACTAAACATATCACTTGCTTAAAAAGGAAAAGTTAAAATCCCTCTTTATTACCCTCATCTGTCCCTCCAGATCTATCTGAAGCCAAGTATCAGGGGGTCTACATATGCTAGTCCTCTTTTGTGTACAAGCCAAAAAGCCTTTTCAATTCCCCCCTGACCCCCAGAAGAAACATGCACTTCAAGCTGTGAGCTAGGCCAGGCCAGTGTATTTGAGGTTCTGCTACAGAATAAACAGTTGTATCTTGCTCTTGTGAGAGCAAGAGCTTCAGGAGGCATTTCCAATACAGATCATCTATAGGGACAGCAAGTTCCTTCGTTTTGGCAAACGAATGACACCAGGATGCAAAGGTGAACACTTATGAGAGCAGTTTGGGAGGTGTGGAACACAAAGAAAAAATAATCAATGACATACTGTATTGTTTCAGGCGCAGAGGGATTCTTTTGTGATTCCTGTTCATGCAAGTTGGAGCTGTGTCTGCAGCCAGCCAGCTCGCACAGCTGAGGGCAGGGGCTGCAGCTCTGATGCACGAGAGCAAAGGGTGGTCAGGGCACAAGATGGCTTGGAAAGATTCAGAGGAAGAATCTGACTACATTTTTTTCTATTTTAATGACATGTATTCTATTTTCAACAAAGTACCTTGTGCAATACGAATGCATTATTTAGGGATGAGTGCTCTCTTTCTGCAAAGTCTATGAGTTGCTGAGCAATAGCCATACATCTCTTGCAGCAGAAAACTCATCCAAAAATATAAGCTGACATTTATTTTTTTTTTGACAAAATTTAGCTTGGTTAATTCCCATGAGAACTTGCAATACCCGTGTTTCTAATATTGCTGCTTTAAATGTGTGTCCATTGTTGTTCTCAATACACCAAAAATTTTAATAGAAATGTTAATGCAAGCCTTGCAGAAAATGTGGCTGTATGTATTAGAAAATCTAACTGCAGTGAAGTGAAAGGGAAAAAACCCTCTGATCTGCAACTTACTGAAATTTTTATGTATTGTTTATATGCTCTATTTACATTAAAAGACAACTAAATTATGTTACTGTTTATAAATATGTAAAATCTCAGCCATATGAGATACAGTGCAAAAGCTTTAGGACTACCTTGTTTAGAGCTGCCCTGTAGTAACTTCTAAATACTGGAGGCTGACCTCGTGGTATTTATTGTACAAATAAGTGGATTGGATTTATTTAACTAAGAAGACTTAAGAGAAAACAAACCAAACCTCAACCACAACAGCACACCCAGCAGCTGAAGGTAGGTCTATAGTTAGGAACTAAAAAAGCTTTTGAAGATCATACACCCATGCTTACAGAAGGATGTTCTGGTGCATTTTGTATCTATTCTTTTCTTACTAAAACAAATGAGAAGCAGTGACTCCCAGGGCTGCTGCATGCAGCACTGCAGCTCTTGCCAGTGTCACCTGGAAGCACAGGGAATGTTAATTCCCTCACAGCAAGCACTTGGAGAAAAATGAATGAAACAGGTGGTGGGTCTTTCTGAGGACACCGACAGTGACAGGCAGTGCAACAGAGAGGAACTGCCTTGTCCAGGAGACAGGACAAAGCCTCTGCTGTTTTCAGCAGAGCTGAAAGAGATTTTGAAGTATTTTACTTCTACATGCATGTTTACTTAAGGCCAGCTGAACCTTTGGAAATATAACAGTTCAAACTAGAAGTAAAATTTTCAGGTGACTTGAAAGTGAATTACCAGATAAACATGACCTGATCACTAGATTCTACTTTGATAGTGGCCTTAATCAATTAGGGAGTAATTTTTTTCTTCTCAACTCAGACATGAAATATGAATAGAGACCATAGAATTTTTTTAATTATTATAAAAACCTCATTGAAGAATTATGGTTTATTGTTTGATCATGGCTTAATCTCGATTCATATTATTGAAAAGAAATAGCAACTTGAAATGCCATGAGACATTACTTCTGCTTAATACTTCTGTGATTTGTAAGGTTATAAAACGACCCTTTTTAACAAATATGGACCATGCATGGAGGTAGATTGGACCCTACAAAAAAGGCAAGATTTAAATACCTTTGTACGAGACTCTCTCTTTGCTTTAACAGTCACAAACAGAATGACTAGTACGTTACTCCTCGTAGTTATAAAACACACTGAACTACAATGGGGAGAGAAATGCTTTCATTTTTCTGGAAACAGCTCAAGATTTCAAAATATTCTCTCCAAACCTGATTTTTTATGGTTTTTTTTTTTTAAGTGTATTGAGAATAAAAAAATAATCAGTAAAAAAAAAGTTAGCTCTAGTACATTGAGTCAACACATTTGTTGCTGAAAACTACTCTGCTACTACTGACCATTTACACGACATCTTTAATTATGAAAAAGTTGAGCAGTTTGAAAGTACTACTGCACTCAAAAGAAACACTCTTCAAGACATGTATCTTTTGGGGGTTTTTAACTGCTGCAGTCAACTTCTGACAACAACACTGCTAAGTGGAGGTGAAAAAAAGACCTTGCTCCAAAATCTTTGGTGAATTAATGAAAACTAAATTAATTATTTTATTGTTGTTCAACTTTGCACCCTGATAACATCTGCTATTTTCAAATCCATTTCCTCCTCTTGTTCAGTGTGTGTGTAATTTTTTTTCTTGTCTAAAGCAGTTTGTTAGAGTTTAGGGGAGGGGCTTAACTTGGAAATCTTGTAGCAGGAACTCAAAATTTAGTGATGTAAGCCAGAAATAGAAATGCCATAGCCACCGAAGAGAAGACATGCGGCATTGCTTACTTAAAGCCCCATCCTGTCCCCCCAAGGACAATAGCTGCTACCAGGATGGCACCAGCGATGGAGCCTATTATAAGATTGGTGGCACTAGGACCTGTGATAAAGGATTATGGTAAGACAGGCATAAGAACCAACGACTTTATTCACGTCATGTGAAGCATCTGAAGGGTAGTCAAGCAATTCAAGGAATATAGACAGCACTCAAGGTGATGCCTCTAGGCAATCTCAACAAGCCCAACTTAACTCACTCTTCTTTAACAATAGGAATGAACAAAGCTGTTGGTCTCTGCATTGTGCTACGCTGACTTCTACTAAAGACAAAAATCTAGCATTAGACAGTAAATTCCATTGTAACTTACTCCATTATCTGGTGAATGAACAGTCAGCTGAGGACACTAAGATATTTGTGAATAATCCCGTAACTTAAAGGAAGAAGTATGAATGCTGTATGTTTTAACTACAGCAAATGAGAAAGGAAAAAGAAAAATCAAAAATGCCCTGTCTTTTTTCATGGAGCTTCTGAAAGGTGTAGATTTTTTAATTTGAGCTGAGAACATTCAGCACCACTTGCTAATCATAATCCAGACTCCCTACAGTTACATCAATGCTAAATTTACAAACAATTGTCTGACAAAAGCAAAGGATTATATTATAGGGAACAAAAGTTTAAATAAAAGCTGTATTCCTCCTAAGCTTTCCAAACATCAAAGCATCTCTTCATCGTCCTCAAGAAGCTACTAGACAACAAAGTGGGGAAGGGTGGAGCAGGAAAAAAGAGCAACAAAAAGAGGCAGCACAAAATACGTTTGTGCAATTTTCTGAAGAGGGCAAGAGAACACCTCAATAACATATTAATAATTGACCCTTAAGTGCTCTACTTACATAGGGCAGAGGAAAACTGACAATAAGCCTGAGTAACACTTTAATTGCTCTGTACAGAAACTTCCTATTGCGCAGTTTTTGATGTAAAGCTAATTGCATCTGAACTCAAGGCAAAATGAAACCAACTCAACAGTTCTTCTGGAGCATATTGTACACTTCTTGTTTAAACATTTACATTTTCAGGAATAGCCTTCAGAAACAGTTCTTACCTCCTACCTCAGTCTCCCCAAACCAACACTTCTACGACTATATTGAAATTTTCCTAATTAATTGTTCTGAAACCGAGTTTGGAAAACTGTCACAGAACTAACGTAAGGAAGAAAAAGGAGCAGCCAGAGATCAGCAAAGAAGGAGCAAGGGCAGCTGCAACAACTGAAAGTTTTAAGCTGTTTGGTCAATATCACAAAACCTCCTGTCTAGTCCCACACACTACAATAAGCACATGTCCTAAGTTTTAAAATTTACTGCAGCAACCTAACTTCATTACATCCATTACATGTTTCCCACATCAGTGCTTCTGGGATCTGATTAGCTAAAAGAAAATCAAGTTTTAAAAATTGCTTCCTGCAGTTCCTATACAAAGATTATTCAGGAATATGAACAAAATACTTGGACTGAAATGAAATACAGTGAGTTTTACAGATGAGCAATGCACAAATTTGACAACAAAAATCAAAAGGTAATTTTTCACAATTTGGAAAAATGTATCTTATCTGGACTTACCTTTAAAGTCACACCTGGCTCAAATCAACAGGAGTGAGCATGGATGAGAGTAAATGCCATTCCACAGGCATTCCATCCCAACTAAGGCTGGCTTGCAACAGCAGTCTAATGAGCCTAATGAGCTACTGTGTCTAACTGAGGTCTAGGGTTTACTCGGGATTTTATCAAATGATTTCACACAACAAAAGACTGAAAACACAGCAAGTAATTTATCTGTAATAAATTTTATAAGCCTTGAAAAATTCTAAAGCTGATTTCTTCCTAGCCATAGAATGCTATCTTCCCACAAAGAGGTACAAAGATTAACTGATAGTATCATAGTCATAACTTAACTTAGATAAAGAAGTGCCAAATCACCACTTTTACATCTCTCCTTCTCACTATGCTCCCTGCTTATTAAATGTCAAGAGATGGGTAGGGAGAGGGTGTGTATCCATTTCATAGTACACATCCATTCCCAAACAGCAGTTTGTTCTTTCAATCCAGAAAATCAATATTGGCTTTATTTACTATAAAATACAGAAGAATTCAATCAAAATTTAACCAGAACAGGATAATATACAAACCAATTAGGTTCAGTTAATGGAAAAGTATAAATATAAAAACCCAAGCTGGTAGAATAGGTATGATGACTAAAACAGCAACCACTTGTTTATGAGAACGGAGTCCTCCCAACTGCTGAATTCCAGTTTCAAAACACAGAGATTTAAGAGGATCATTGGCAAGTTGTTTTAAGACCACAATAGACTGGGCACATAAAAGTATTTATCATGGGACTACTTTTACATGTTATGCCTTACCTTACAGTTCTACGCCTTATGTTTTACTAAGCATTACCAAAAAATTGTATTATTAATAAACAAGCATTTTTCTACCACTAAAATGACGTTTACAAAGAAACGTATAAATCCATATGTTTCAGGTCAATAAGCCTCTCTAGTCAACTGAACTCAGATGCTTGACAGGAAACCAGAAGTAAGAGGAAGGTTTTAATAACCACCATACTGTGGGGTCATTTTTCATCCAGACTATCACAAGATGCAACACTTTGAAAAAATTGTTCTTTCCACCATACTATAACCTACGGACACAGATTTTTCAGGAGGAAACTCCTGCACACACCTGGCACACCACCTTTTCCTGCAAAGCACTACCTGCTCTGCCATGGCTATTTGTACCATGCCAGGTCATCTTTTAGGACCCCAATACAAATCCTATTGAAGGTGTTAAAAACAAAACACACCAATAATTTCGGTAGACTTCACAGTATTCCTTAAATCTTCAGCAGCAGCAGATTCTACAAGAACTAATACACACTGCTTTGAAACTCTGCTAGTATTAGAAGTTAAAGCTCTTTCAGCACTTTGAACAAAGGTTTACAAGTTGCAAGTGGTGAGGAAGGAGGAAGAAGGACAGGCCCTGGCACCAGGTTGTGCTTGACGAACACACCCTCCGCTGCAGCCACTGATGGTAACAGCCACCAGGGATTGAAGGGTATTTGGAAAAGAGAGGGAATTTGGATTCCCCATGTGCTTTCTGTAAACCAAAGAAAAAGTAGGAGTGGCTTGTCTTAAATGTACATTTGTACCTGAAGGAACCAGAGACCAGAGAAAGACTGATGGGATGCAGGAAAGAAGAATGGATAGAAACACAAAGAATGAGTCAGGTAGTGAGTGGTAAGAGCAGAGGAAAGATGAAGAAAAGCTGGAATTAGTGTAGAACCATACAGGAGCAAGAACAAATGGTCAGGGATGTCGGTCAGAGCTGAGTGGCTTGAGACAGCAGGGAAGAGGAGAGAAAAACAGAAGGGTACGAGGCAGAATGTAAGCAAAAGGCAAGTGGTCCTCAACCTGTAGGTAAATTTTCTGCTTCCAGTTCTGTGACCCAAACCTCTACAACCTTAACGGTTGTCAGTTTTTAGCAAAAAGCTGTAAAAGCCACCAGTAAAACACGGGTTTGATCTTCCTCGAGCAAATAATCTATTACCTTCTTCCTTCTTTCTGTTTTCTATTAGTTGTCCTCTGTGAACACAAAGGTCTCTACTCTTCTGAGAATCTGAGATCAGTTTCATGCACCAGACAGGTTCCTAGGGCTGTGAACTCAGACACACAAAATGCTGCCTTGCCAGACTAGAATTGTACATGGGTGACTTTTCACACAGCCTGATCAGAAATCACAGACTCTCCTGCCACGAGTCCCCCTTCAGAGAGGTGCCACTGCCACAGGACAGATGTAATATATAGTACTAGAAACACGGTGAAGTTGGAATTCTCACAGGAGCAAAATAACAGTAATTTAAGCTGTAGTTTGTACAGTGAATGCAGAATGAAAGGAGCTCGTACATGGGCCTTTTTATGCGTGTGTGTACATATATAAACAAAAATTTATATAAATCATAGCCACTGTTAAAATGGAGGTAGGGGATAACACTTAAGATCACAGTTTCCTAAAACTATGAAAAGACAACAAAAATTGCTCATATATATTCTGTATATGTGAATGTTATACTTCAGCATTGTGCTATCTTCAGGTAACAGAATCCTAGCAACAGAACTTTCAGAAGCTTTACTGTAGAATTAGCTGTGTGTATGACTATCATCAGCTTTCATCTGCCTAGCTTGATCATTACACTGAAAGCCCCACAGACTGTAATAAACAATATCTGCATTTTATGAAATAGTCCACATTACTCAGTCTGTTTTGTGAAATAATCAACAAAATTCCATTTTTTTTTCCATTATTTTTGTACTTTGGTGTAATGGAAACATTTAGACACTTAGTTTTATGGTGACAACGTAAAAAATTCACAAACTTATCGTTTTATGCCCCACATTATCCCAGACAGGAGAAGGTTCAACACTGCATGAGCAAACCACATGACACGGACACAGTCAAATCACAGGACAAATACGGTCACCACATGACAAAGCTAACGGGGTCATACACAGAGGGCTCAGGTGCATACGGTTACCTCACACACTAGGCACCAAACATAAAACTCAAACTAAGAAAAATGCTTACTCTATTCCCCACCCTGTGCCTCCAAAAATCACCCCCAAGGCCAGAATGGTCCCTGCCACTGCACCTATTAGCCTGTTAGCGGCCATGCTCACTGTGTGGAGGGAAAAGGGAAGATTTTTTAAGGAAATTATCACATATATGTCTGAAATGAAAACATGAAATAATTCCTCAAAGGAATACTTTATGCTATAATCCACTGTTTGGATAAACAATTCAAATCTCCTCACAAACCTTTATTTACCAAATACTGCAGCTTTAAAAATTCTGAAGTGAAATATATTTGGTTTTCTTTGAATGTTTGCAAATATTTCAATGAGAAGTTTTCCTGTAAATGAAAGACTATTCCTTTTAGCTTTGTGATTCTATTATTTATTTAAAAGAGGAACATCCTCAACCTACTGCTTATTTTTAACAGACAAAAATGTAAATAAATTACCAATAAGAAAACTTCCTTTTGATCACCAGAAACTTACTGTATCCACAATATAACTAAGCAAATAAAAACTGTTTGGAAACAGTTCCACTGCAGGGAAAAAAACCCAAACACAACTTTGAAATTCATTCCTTTACTAGATAGTAATATTTTCCTTTGTTACTGCATTTAGCAATAGGACTTGCTATTTATCTACATGACCTAAAGACAGACAACACCTTTTAAAAGGAAAAACCTACCTTAGAAACATGCTTCAGGTAACACTCTGGAAATTTTGATATGTTCAGATAGTCTCTCTTAAGACATTAAGGCCTTATTTTTAATTTTTAACGGAACATGTTTGAGAAAAAACATCTGTACATTTCCTATGTTAGAGATTAAAAGTTTGATAGATTCATTGACTAACAATAGACCATAAGCAAGCAGCTGAATTCCCTGTCCAGTGGGAATTTTTCCAAGGGACAAAAACTTTCTAGACTTCATGCTGAAGTCTGTTTTGAAATGCTTTGGGTAATTTCCTTCCAAAATTTTCTTCCAAAAGTTTCATAAATATACACACACAAACACACACACACTTGAGACATAAGCTTTATACTAAAATAAACACTACTCCACCAGTCAAATAAAGGACTAATTCTGCAAGTTAAATCGTAAAGGAAGAATCTTGTGTGCCAGTACTTTAAAGTAATTCAAAGTTTCTGCAGTAACCAAAAACTAACAGCAAGAACTCTTTGTCTTCCCCAAACTGCTAAATGCTGTGTACATCTGCTAGTACAGGACACAGTAGGTTGTTGATTTTAGAATAATTCAAGGGTCATGTATTAATAGCAACATAATTAAGGACCACTCATTTTTTTTAATCCTGAAACAGAGAATGGAGCTAAAAAGCAATTGATAGATGATGGAAAAGTCTGCAAAGTGCAGCAGGAGTAGCAGCCAATTGTCAGTTATCATAACAATATATAAATAATTAGCAATACTTCCTAACTGCACAAGTTCTAATTGTAGCAAGAAAAATGCTTGGATTTATGGTGTGAAAAATCTTAAACCTATTAGGTTTTAATTTTCACATCATGAGTGTTTCATTTCTGAAATGTAACAAAATTCAAACCTATGGCTAAGGAAAAACAACTATTTTGGTTTCTGTCTCAGACTTGTAAACTGGCATGTGACATAGGTAGTAAAAAGGGGAAAAAAGTTAATGGAAACTACTTGAGTATGTTGGATCTTTACAACATAGAAAAGTACTCCTGAGTTCTTCAGAAATCTTCTCAGAAAGGAATTCCTCTATAAGCACGCAGAAAGAAATCATAGTAGCTCTGTTAGTTTTCAGGCACTTAAATTCATTTCTAGGGGATTCAACATCAATAAATTACTGTAACAACTTAAGAAATATAATCCATCTTTTGAGATCATTAAGCCACCTTTTCGCAGAGGAATATATTTTGCCCAAAATACTTCAGCATTGATGTATGAATTTTCACACAGGCATTTCCATTCTGAGCTGGAGGAGTCAGTCTGGCTTACAATGATGTAACCAAGGTAAGCGTACCTCCTGTGTTGCCCTTCCTACAGACCTTTTTACAGAGGAGGGAATTATTTCTTACCTACAGGATTTGGAAACAAGCAAAATAAAATTCATGTACTCTCTCAATGTCACAGCTGTAAATACGGCTCTCCTCATCCACACACACAGAGAGCTGAACAGCTCTATAGTGCTGGTCTCCATAATTTTTTTAAGACTCTGTAAGCAGCATTCCACAGGCAGGAAGGTTTTTAGGGCAAAGAGAATGACAAGTAGCTGTGTAAGACAGGGTACAAAACAGGCAGCTACACTGAACAGTGGTGGGATTAGAAATCCAGGAAGCACCTGTACAGATTCCCTCACACAAATCTGGACTGCTCAGGAGAGCCTCCTTCACAACAGTCATTTGTTTTCAGATTACATCTTCAACAGTTCTTGGTAAAGGTCTACTGGAACCATTCTGCGAGAGGGCAACAGGAAAAGGCACACAAGACGGATGTAGAGCCTTTCTGGAGGGACATACCAAAATCCTGCCCTTCCTTGAAACCTTGGACATTTTAGAGAGTAATCAATTAGAGTCTGATCCCTAAGGGCTAAATTTTTAAGCAACTCTATCTTTTTCCCATTTGCCTTGTATAGGGGGCAGAAGAACCTGGAACTGGGACATAGTGGAAAAATTTTGGTTTTGTTTTTCAGTTGTTTTTTGGGAACTTTATCTGTAAATGGGTAAGATTTGATGAATATAGTCTGATGTTGGACAATGCCCTGATGACAAGAAAGACATACAAAAACCGGACAGCCCAATCCAAAGATATTCTTTGGCAGAGAAGTCAGAGAGAATCTCAAGTGCTTTTCTTCCTCTTTGAAAAACTTTTTTTACGAATTATTTCCTCAATACCTCCTCTTTTTATTTATATTTCATATGCAGCTGAAATACCTACTAAGTACATAAGAATAAGCAATAACGATTGCAAGAATAATTTAAGTTCTTAAAATCTTAATTTTTTTCTTTTGTCTTTCATTGAAATCTGATTTCAAGGAATCTAATTTCACCAGGGACATTCCACTTTTCCCTTTTTTATGCCACAGCTCTCTGAATTAGCTGAGAACAACTAAGGAAACTGGAAATCTCTCGAAAAACATAAATACTCAATTATTATTTAAATAACAAGAGCTGCACTTATGTTCCAATCATAAAGAAAATTATCATTAAAAAAGAGAGAATAAAGGATGAAGGAAAAAACGTTACCTGTTGAAATCTTCCCCAAATTTATGTTAGAAAAATAAAAGTTTCATCAATTCTCAAAGTAGAAAAACCTACTTCATCTACATGAAGCAGAATTCTACTGTCTGGGTCTAAACACAGCTGTGCAATAGTATTCTCTTTTTACATGCTAATCCTACTAATAATCTTTTATATGCTAATTCTACTACCATGTATCAATGGAAAAATGTCATAAATACTTGAAAGAACATCAGAACTGAAACAAAACACAAACCCTTGGGTCCTTCTTCCTTCTTGCCACCAGTATCCCTGACAGGATCATCAATGCTGCAGTCTGTCCCAGCCCAGGAGAAATTACAAATGCAAGTGGCTTCATTACTACAAACCTGGAAAAGAAAATAAATGACAGCAGTTAGTTTTTAACAACACTTTATTAATTTTATTTAACATGTAATTAGATATTTAATTCATGATATAAAACCCATTTATATATTTGTAACAATGGCACTGAGTGTCTGGAATGATATAACACATCAGTAATCTGAAAGTTTGCTTTAACCCTCTAGGAAAAGCAGAACTGCTTCTATCATCACTTCCACTGCAATCTGGTTGTAAAAAATAACAAATTTTCATCCAAAAAACCCTATCTGAACTAGCTGGGTTTCACGAACTTCACTAACCAACTATCTACACTTAGAGCCTGGATGCCCCGAAGGAACACAAGCATTTGCGTTTGAAACGGTTCAAAACACGGTTACACTTTGCATCCTCTCATTTACAGCTTGCTCCCAGGTAGGACAAAATCGATATATTTTCATTGGTTTCGCTGGCATTTTTCCCCAGCAGCAATGAGGAGTGCTTGTTCATCTCCTAAAAGAGAGGTAACAGTGCTTCCTAAGTTTGCATTTGGTCGAATGACCTCTAAAAAAGGACTTAGGATTCCAAAATTGACAACCCATTTATCAGATACAGGAAAATCTATCCAATGGACAAAACCTAAAACATCAAATCAACAGTGAGAGTTAACAGCTACAAATTTTGCATATGAAAAAGAACATGGATTGGTGTTGCTAGGAGAAGTTATTACAGAAAAAAGCATAACATGAGAATCAGACATAAAACTAAGAATGAAGTTTTGATTATAGGACTAGTAGAGAAGTCAATCATTAGACAAACAGCTAATAGTATTTTCTGCACACTGGAATGTGATGTGAAAAAAAACCCAGAAAACAACCTGCACACTAATGATTATAAGTAAGTAGCACATGTGATTTTTTTAATTCAACTTTTATCGCACTCTTCTTCTTAAAGTACTCCCTGAAGAATCTGACCTAGGAAGTTGAAGATAAATACATCTTATGGCAGGTTTGATCAACTGAAGTACCCTTTTAAAATTAGGAATTGTAATAATTCAAAACAAAACAGGTAAGGTGGTTATCTCACCCTTCATGCCACTCTCAGAAAGTACCAAGATGATTTCTAGATCTCCTAGATACTTCACTTCCCGATTTTAAAATTTTTCTTCTTGATTTTGAACCTAACTCACTTTTTTGAAACACTCAATTTCATATTCAATTACAGACAACAAGAAGAAAAAAACCACCTTCTTGTATAAAGTCTAGCCCCTTTGGCAAGTATGCGTCCAGCTGAATCCCACCGTGGAAAGGTTTTATCGCTATTTAAAACAGTGAATCTGTTCATCAAAACATACCTAGTATCTTAGACAAATGGAGTTATGGGTAGAATAACAGAATATAATGTGCCTGAATGTAAAATGATACGCTTTGGATCTCTTCAAGAAGAACATACCCTCTCTGTTGAGGACCCGCAGTTTGGAATTTTAATTATTTAAGTCATAAAGTATAATTCTATGAACACTGGACCAATTTTATAAAGGTGGTAGTATGCAGGAAAAAGTTTAACTGAGAATGGCAAGTGGCTTGAAATATGGGTCGTACGTTACAGAAGTCTTTACAATAACTAATGTCAAAGTTCTTTCTTGCTAGTAACAAACTTACTTCAGATGTAATTGGAGGACTAATCTGACAATTTCACTTTCTAAAATTCTATCTTTACTTCACAAAATGGCAGGTTTTCCCTGAATCTAACATTTCTGCTTTCAGATCAACAGGTCATAAGAACACTTTCAGGTAGAGAACTGCACAGGGTACATTAGGATCAGGTACAGAGAGAGCTGGGGAAGCTGAGCCGCTCACTCCCAGGACAGACTCACCCCATGACCAGAACAGACTTTTCCATTAGAACCAATGGGACAGCTGCTTATGTTCAAGGACTGAATTGGCAGGCACTTTTTGTCCAGACACATCATTTGAGGTCCACATGGAGCTCCATCCTCCACATAACCTAAATCTGTATCATCATCTAAAAGAACATGAGCACCACTAGGAGAAATAAGTTTTAAGATACTATTAGGATTATGACTGGAGTTTCTTGAAAATATTAAAACCATATCAGTGTGGGTACTAAAAGCCTCATATTTTTCCTGAACAAAGCTATCAAGTTTTTCTGCCTGTCCACAGCAATGATAAGGTGTTCCAGTTGTCAAACTAAAAACAAGTCTATATATTGATTTAACTACTCAGGAAGGGCACCTTAGGCCTAGGAGGTTTTTAAGTCTTTGACAGACCATGCTTTTTTCTTTTTTTTTCTTTCTTTCCCCAACCCCCATAAATGCTGTGAAATACTATTGCTAGAAAAATATCAAGAACTAAATTCCCATGCGATGACATTTTAATAAAAACACTAGTGGAATAATGGAAGAATTAAGAATCACAGCTCATTCAGGACCTAACTATGCAAGAGAGTATTCTTAGCATGACAGGAATGTTGCCAATGTCCTTAAAATACAAACCCAGTATTGTGCAGAGCAGACTAAAACCCATTTACCTGTCCTTTGACTGAACTGTAGCTTAATATCTTATCCTGACACAACTCGACAGTTTCCTTCCTTTTTGCCTTCACTTTCCTACAGCCATTTCTCTTAGTATTTAATACTCAAAATCATTACGTTTAAAATATGGGATTTTGGCAATACAGACTTTCTCCACCCCCAGAAAAACGTAATGCTGATCATTATCATTAAGCTCTGACTGTGAAGGTCTGCTATTGGAGGGATCAGATACAGTAATCAGGAGGATAACCCACATTCAAATATGGAAAATTAGGCTTTTATGTATTTTTTTCATCAAAAGAAATACCACTTAGAATAATGATTTTGCTGCAATATATTCATTACCTAAAATTCACAGAATTTTACATTTATGTTTGTTTTGATTCAATTAGGTTTGACAGAGTAAAATCATATTGGAACACTGCATTATCTTTTACCTGCAGTCCACTATGCGTCCTTGATGATAAAAAGAATTTGGGATAATTTCTCCTTGAACTTGACCAACTCGTGGAACTCTAGTAAGATTAGTACAGAGCAAAAAGCCACAGAAAACATCACTGTAAAATGAAAACATAAACCAAAATATTACTGGAATAATATGAGGTAGACTTAAAAAAAGAAAGTCTGGCAATGACACTGCTGATCATAGTAATATGTTACCATAAACCACGATAGACTTTCAGAGTACAAGCCTGGAAATAAAATATTATTTTATATAAATGACAAGAGGCAAAAACAAGCCATCATTCATTCTAATGGACCAGTGAATGTTCACCTGCACAAAGAATGTATCTGTGTTCTAAGTACAGTACAATTTAGAAGAGCCAAATCATACAAAGCTTTGTCATGTCAGGCTAAATTACTTTTCACTCCCTCTAGCAGCTTATATGCCAGACATTAATGTCAAGTTTGAATTTTTAACTGAATTTTATTTCCCTTGCAGGACAACAGAACCATAGTAACAATCATTAGCAGTTGCGTGTGCCCAAAATTTCATAAAGAATCTGCTTTATTTTATGTTGGTTTATATCTAAATATATTTCAATATATTCCAATATATCTTGTATAAAATATACAAGATAACTTTTATATCTTCAATAGATATCAGCTATTGGATATCAGGATATCAGCTACAGGATATCAGTTAATACTAATGGTCCTAAGTCATAGGAGCAGCTGGATGAATGATGGAACATGCCTTGGTTAAAACTGCAAAAAAATTAAATAGCCCTTCAGCTAGATCATTTTCCTGCATCTCTCTACCAACAAAGAAAAGCTTTTACAGAAATGAGATCTTTAATGTGCACATCCAAACAACACTATTCCCATTTAAATATATTTTAAAAAAATCCATTAAACTACTCATTTCCTTATGATCCTATCTGAAAAATAATTTCAAAAAAAGCCACTTGATAAACATCAAACAGTCAAAGAAGGAAAACACCATTGTGAGACTGAAATTTGTATGTGCATACTTAAATTTCTTCTGGTTCATTTACTGTTTTGTAATTTTAAAGTCTATCCACTAATGGTCAATACATAGAACAGTAAATTTCATCTAACATTCATCTAGTAATGATCACATGCAAATGAATCAGCCCTTTTCTCCATAGCATCCAAATGTCTCATGATCCTCTCTGATCAAAATAAAGGTTAGAATGAGTTTGAAACAGGATAATCTGTATCAATCCTAGAGCAGGCAAAAACAGCATGTGCATTTGCAGCCTAATTTATCACTACCAAGTCTGAGGTGTTTGTATGTTATAAACCTGTGAATTTTTGTTGTTGTCCCTCAGCTCCTCTGAAATAATTAAAGTCACAATATATTCTTCCGAAAATCTGGAATTCTTTCCAAGTGTATTGCTGAGGATTTGTCAGAGTGAAACTTTTTCAAGATGCAAACCTTAAGAGGCAAAGAAGATTCAAAGTAATGCAGAACAAACTGCTGAAGCGTTCACGAAAAAGGAGACAATATGAAACCATTGTCGATCTATTTAAATTACAAATAATCTCTACCAAGATGAACTTACTGTTTGCTGCACTGAATCCATCGGTCTCCATCTTTTCCACAGTTTCCTTTTGTTGTGCCTTCTGTATTAAGCTTTTCGTAACAAAATTTGTCAGATCCCGAAGATTCTATTGACGAAGAAAAAAAGAAACGTGCTTTCCACTGGCACCATGAGAGCTTTGAAACCTGCATAATTTATTGCAGTTCTCTGTAATTTTTTTTAATTACATCAATTAAAAACATCAATCTAAACACACATGTATGGGTAGACACTGTATTTTCCAGTTACTACAGTAGGAAACCACCAGGCTAAACTGAAATACCTACTGATGGCTTTTAACTAATGCTCAATAATTCAAAATTCGCTCTGAACTTCAAAAATGTAGCCTCCACAGTGCCTGAATTTTCTTCTGCATACGAAATTTATCTGTGGTCTAATTCTATTAACTTCATAACAGTTGTACATAGATTTAAATCTAGCTGTTTTCACTGATATTATTCCTGATCTGCATTTCAGAAGATCAAAGATTTTATATTTGACATTTATGATAAGCATATCTTCTGACATCAACTCTATGTTTATTTTATTCTATTTTATAGGTGTTGATAGCAAAACCAAAGTTGAACAGTCAAAGTGTAATTTCTACTTATTTTTAGGAGTAAAAATATGAACTAATAGGTTTTAAAACCACAATTATTTAGTAACAAGCTCATTTGTTTCTTCTAAAAATGAATTAAAAAAAAAGAAAAAAGAAAAGCACAACAATTATATAGAGGAAGATACAAAAATAAAGGTATATAAGACAGAGTAGTTTCAGTGGCAGTTATAATTAGACAAAACGCACAAGAAAACATTAAATACCGGAGTACAGATATCCTGGTAGTTCTGCTCTGCTGAATTGTCCCAAATAATTGTCTCATTACACAGAACATTCATCCCCTCTAGACTTAAATTTGTACTATGCATATTTAAATTCACACCAATGTACTAATTTCCCTGACTTGTAGGATGTTACAGCAAAGAGAGGCAAGGTGGAGCAGCATGAACCATTGCTGGGATAATGGGATTGACAACTATCATTTAAAACCACCCAAAACATCTGGTTTTGAACTGTACCCAAAAAATCCTCAAACCCCTTCACATTGGTAACATTTGCTGCCCTATCTAAGTCTGCAGCCAAATCACATCAGAACAGTCTCACTGACACCACTCCCAGACTCAGAATTTCACCTGGCAATCAGGCCACAGTTTCCCACTGCAGTTTACTCACCCTACTGATCAGAAAACTTTAACTTAAAAGTGACAAGAACAAAAAATAAAAATACTGAAAATACACAGCAAAGGCAGGAATGAAACAGAAATACAATACATTTAAGGTAGTTAAAGTCAACCTACTAGATCCCCAGATATATTTGCACTGATTATCTCTTGTCTTGCATTCACCATTATAGCAACGACCCTAAACAAAACACAACATGTTAGCAATGAGTACTGAACACTACTTCATCTCCTTCCCCTCCCACAACAAATGTCTCGTTTTGACTCTTCACACACATATGTTGGGATGTATAAGAGTTTTCATGGATTTGGGTAGATTAAGTACACATTTTGGCCCAGATTCCCAAAGCCAGTTGCTTTATATTTCCCCTTTACATAGTTATAAAGAACTTATTAATACAGAGTGTAATAAAAGACCTACATGTAAAATGTAGAAATACCAAGTGGATTTTATTCAAAATAGAAGTTCGAACTATTCATAGAGTACATAAAGCACAAGCAACATCGATGTTGAAAGGATAAAATTTAAAGAAATATGGAATACAGAATTTAAAAAAAAAAAACCAACCCCAAAACAAAATAAAAAAGTGTATTTGATTGATTTCTATTTGCTGATGTGCAATTTTAAACATAGCATACCTGATTAGAATCACAAGCATACCCATCTTGTTTATGAAGATTAGGTGGACACTGAAAAAAAATTAAGATTTCTTTTTTTGTTACGTGCCCTATAATAATAAATCAGAGTATCACATATGGAATTTTCCTGGGTTTAAGACAACGCACAACATATAAAAGGGGTAGAGAACATAACTGATGCAGGAATCTTTATAGCTACACATACAAATGAAAAAAAACAACACCTTGAGTCATGAAATACATGGTTTGAGTCTAACTTTCTGCACATTCTAAGCAGAAATTAAGGAGGTGAGGAAAAATGGAAACAAGTGTGTTCAGTAACAGGACATTTGGTAGTTGATACTGTAATACAAAATTACAAATTTGGTAGCTAATAAGGGGGCCATGTTTGCAATGCTGCCACTGCATTCGTTTCAGCTCCACTACAAAAGTAAGCCAGCACCTAGTTGTAGCCTAGCAGTCTATTGTTACAGAGATTTGGGAGTTTTTATGGTATTATTTCTTGTGTTCTCTTGGCACTGGAAACTTTTTTGGTCCAGAAGCCTCAGATTACTAAAGCTAGGAGCAGACCATTCTCAAAGTGTTTTCCTCATCCAAAATGGACTTGTGAAAATCTGGGAAGGGTACGCAGCTGCAATGCAATGTATTAGCCAGTACTCTGAGGGCAGCTTTTCAGCTTGAGAAAGCCCTTCTCCCTCCCATTAAGAATGCTCCACCTACAGAATAAAAGATTTACAATAAAATGCCAGCAATAGCTACTTATCTGTAAGTATGGATGTTCCAGATGATAAAATAAAGTTACTGTTATTTATTGGCATCTATAATTACAGCCAATGCCTGAAGAGAATGTGATCCATCCTGAATCTTATTTCTCCAAAGCTAAGAACTTGATGCATCAGCAGATGACTGCATCAGTTATGAAATTCTCATATAAACTAGAAGTTTATATAAAAAGAATAAATATATAAATACTCAGTATTGAAAAGGTGCCTATATTACCTAAAGCATCAAAGTTGCTGTGAAAACAGAAAATGTGCAGAACTTTGATTATTAAAAAGAACTCAAGTTAAAACAACATGTTGGTTGCTGTTTCTTCCTAAACTATGGAGTATTAGCCAACTGTTTTCAGGAGAAATGCATGATAAGATCCACAATTTCTAAAATTCTAATATATGTGCACACTCTTAAAAAACGTAAGCATTTCATACAAATCTTAGGAGCAGCAGTTGAGGGAGTTGGGGTTATTTAGCCTGGAGAAGAGGAGGCTTGCAAGAACCTTCTCACTCTCTACAACTACCTGAAAAGAGGTCATAGCCAGGTGGGAGTTGGTTTCTTCTCCCCACGTAACAGTGACAGGATGAGAGGAAATTGCCTCAAATTGCACCAGGGAAGGTGTAGATTGGATATCAGGAAAAATTTCTTCACCGAAAGGGTTGTCAAGCATTGGAACTGCCCAGAGAAGTGGTAGAATCACCACTTCTGGAGGTATTTAAAAGACATGTAGATGTAGCACTCAAGAACATGGTTTAGTGGTGGACTTGGCACTGTTGGGTACTCAAGGACTTTAAAGGTTTTTTCCAACCTAAACAATTCTATGTTTCTATACTCAGCTGTAATTTTCTACAGCTATATTTTAAACTATTTTATTTCATAAAATCTTACTGTTACTACCTTCGAATACATTCAAATTTGAAGTATATTTATATTATTTAAGTTATAGACCAGGCAAAGACTAAAGGAGGACGTCTGAGAAATATTATACACAAAACCCCATGAGTTGTAAAAAACCAAACAAACCTACAGAATTCATATTTTGAGTCCACTTAGATTATTTTTGTGAGTTTACAATGGTTTATTCTTATGTTTAAAATTTTTTGTTAGTATTAAGAAATACTCACCCACATGCACCATCATTTTTGGTATATGAATGTGCAGTTTGTTAATCCAATTTTCCTCTTAAACAAATACAAAAAAGAGTGCAAACAAGCACCAGTAGTGTAAGCAGAGAAGGTTTCTGTGCACATACCTGTCCAGAATCCCCAGTGCAGAACTCTGCAATATCACATTCATTCACTGCGTATCGACAGTCGTAACCTCGTGGGAAAAACTAGAAAATGAAGAATATAGTTCAGGACTAAGATTACATCCACATAAGCTGTTACTTTTCACTCATAAAACACAGTCTGAACTTTAACAGGCTGCACATGACCATGGACAACCAAAAAGAACAATAGATATATGGCAGCAACACTCACAAGACATGATGTATTACAGCAGGGTCCATCACTACAATGAGCTCCATTAGAAAGGGAGCACTTCTTACAACAGTCTGCATAGCATTCCTGAAAAAAGCATTAAGCAAAAGTTTAGTTTTTCATTTTAAGCAAGTTTTTTCTTCCCAATCTTTCCAACAAACTATTACATGGCAGCCAACAAAAGATTCAGTTTAGCATTGATGACCTGAAATTATTAGCTGAAAGAAGATTTTTCAATACTCAAATACTGAAGTAAAGGGACAATATAATGCTACAGCAACATGAGGATTCACAATTTCTGAAGCCTCTTCACAGGTGTGGAACTGCCTGTGCCAAATGCATGCTGCTTAATCAAATCATATTCAAGGCAGAAAAAGAATATTAAAAAAAGTAATTATGGATACAGTTATATTTAAATACTAGAGCTAGCAGTAAAATCTACAGGGCAGGTTTTTGTAAAAACATTGTTGGAATATATCTACAATAGAGAAGAAAACAACAGTTTACTTGTTGTATCCAAACACAGGCATCTATCTCCAAAGTATCGATAAGGAGTCTCCCACTCCATACACACTACCCAGGAAAAGTAAAGGGATAAAGCACTTCTACATTGCAAATGAAAAACTGCTGGGAAACAGCTGCATCTTGTCATTAGTATAACAGGAACTGTTCTGAGGATGCTCTCTGTCTTTGCACTCATTCTCATTTCAAAAAATGTTTTTAAATGGTGCTTTAATGAAATTGTTCCCAAACAATAAGAAAAACAAATTTTCATAACGTTTCCCCCCTCCCTTACCAATGACTTAGTTTAGCTTAATATATTTTGTAAGAAAGACTTGTGGAGTAATATATCTCAACTTGCCATTCGGAAACCGCAATCACATTCTTCTCCTGCTTCTACATATCCATTTCCACACTCTGTGGTTTCAAAGAGCTGAAAGAAAAAAGCCCCCACCCCAAAGTAAGAATAAAACTAGTGTCAAATGACTTTTGTGTCACACACGACCCGTTTCTGCGGTGCTGCAGACACATGCTGTCACGTGCCGTGCTTCGGCAATGGGAAAGGCAGCGTGTTTTTCAAGTGCTGCTATTCAGAATTGATCAGACATGATCTGAGTCCTCTTTAGGACAATACTGATCTCAGAAAATGATAAACAAAGAGACACTACAATGACACACAAGGAGACAACATCTGAACTTCATTTCTATTCTATGGACTTCCAGTTCTCTGACAATTCCCTCAAGAAATGAGTCTGGAATATCATCTCTGGGATCTACTCAGGTACCCATTCTTGCTTATGCAATTAGCTACTGTCTATTCCCTATTTCGTGCACCATGTTTGTGCATGAAAATAACAAATATTAAAAAACACTGCCAAAAAGAAGTTCCATGTGCCTTATTAGTAAGTTATACGCAACCACATACAGATAGTGCTTAACAGTTAATCCTCGGACCAGACATATACAATACAGATAAGTTCTATAGTTCAGGATGACACAGGTTCTATACTGATTTCACATATCATAATTCTGATTAAAGATATTTTCCAGTCTTGTCAAAGATAAAATTTTGCAAAAAGCAAAAAAAGCAAATTGATAACAGACAAGCAAAAAGCTTGTCTGTTATCAACTATAATTCTGCTTTAAAATCATGTAAGAATATCCAGAATCTCCAGTTTAACTGGGATATTAGTAGCAGAAACACATTCCCTAGAACATGGTTAAAACGAGAAGTTAAAAGTTAAGTTAGAGTTAGAACAGATAAATCTACAGCTAGATAAGAGTGAAAGATGCAAATAAATGTTCTTTCTGCTTGGATCTAGTGGAGGGAAGCTGTCGAAGATCATGCAGATACGAAACATAACATATAATACAATACAAGTGACATATAAACTTGGATGGAATTCTTCTTTGGTACTTTGGGGGGAGGGCAGCGGGGAACCATAATGCCTAATAAAAAACCAATAAAACATTTTACTTTTGTTGTATAAACCACATAGGGAATCAATACCACACACAATTTTGTGTACCAGAAGCAAAACTATACTGAAGCAATACCCACATGTACTCTTCTTCAGTAGCAATGTTGTCATGATTAAAAAAACACTGAAACCTCTCTTTGCTCTCCCCCCTCAGTAAGCCACTGCTTCTACTACACTTCAGAAGAAAAAGCAAGATCTCTTACTCTGAAACTGAAATTCAGTTCTCTGTCAAACAAGAAAATGACAGAACACAAGCTTGCACACACAAATTGCCTATGGCATTAATCAGGAACCATCTAATGTTCATATACATGTCAGAACATAACTCAGGTCAAAATTTTAAAAATTGACTGCTTAACAAGAATTATGTTTTGTTTACCTAAGAATTAAACACACCATTTTAACTCCTAACCTCCAAATAACAGGATTCTAAACATTGTATGATTATGTTTTCCCCCAAAGCACTTCAAAGCCATAGAACACTGACACAGATAATGTATAAAGATAATTCAACCATTACTCTGGGAGCATTTTCCCCAAAGTAAATCAGGTTTTTATTCTGTACAGAGTTAAGTTGACAACTTCATATTACTTTGCTAGACAACTACCATTAAAAAATGACTCTGTGTTCTTCCATTTCCCTACTTACTGCTTTCTGTAAAAATTGTTACATTCTTATTCTATCAGCAAAGATTGTTACCCTGGAAAAGATTAAAAACACTCAAAAAAGCCAAACTGATTTTAGTTAATGGTGCAAGGTGATGGTCTACCAAAGGATACAGCACAGTAAACAGAACACCCTAATAGCCTCATGAGATATTAAATTCTACAAGGACAGCAAGTTTGACACCATGATTAAATAGAATATTAATACTTGGGATTGCTCTTACTTGGCAAAAAGAGCCACATGGAATATTTTTATACTACTCTGCTTTAGAAGGATGTCATGCTAACATTGCCTAGAAAAAATTATGACCTTGCTAAGTTTTTCGGTGAAAAAAAGCATTGGATGGTACAAGGAAACAGTTATGAATTACAGGGTTTGCTAGATGTACAGTTGAAACAAAATGAAATTAAGTTAACTTTGAGAACAACCACGAGGTACTACTGCCTATACGAAATGAGTAATGGATTGATTTTTATTTCCTAATGTGCTAAGTTTCAATCTTTTTAACAACCTCAGGCAAAAAGTCCAAGAATTGAGTGTATTTGAAGCACATACTATGACCTCACTTCTGGATTTATTTTGCACTACTTCCCGCTTAATAAGTAGTGCATTTAGGCTGATGGGGATCTAGCTAGTTGTGAAAAATCAACTGCAATATTTGTCATTATTTTAACATGAAGAATTGATGGAAAACAAGTTGTGTTCCTCTCAACATTATTTTTAAATGCTATGGAAATTAACAGGCAGCTAATTACAAACAACCTCGAGAAAATACCCACATAGACATCTGAATAAACTTTAAAACAGATGTATGTTAGTGAAATTACTACATTTTCATTACAATGTTTAGCAGACATGCTGACTACCAACTTATTTATTACCTTTGTTGGCCTATTAAAAAGACAGGCACCTCCCCCACGAAGTAAAAATTCTTTGTATTCTGCAATGCTGCATTTGGAGAATTTCCTGGAATGGTATACCCTAAAACGGCAAAGAATTAGCTGAGTAAATGACTTGAAACACCATCAGTTACTGGAAGGGGGCAAAGGGATCACAACTTTTTTTTAATACTGTAAATCCCACTTTCTTACAACCACTGTGTGCAACAGTATGACGGCTCACTCTTATTCTCAAACAATAAAACCAGAAAAAAAAAGAGAAGTTTTAAAACACTTTGCAATTTTATATTTCTACTTTATGGGTGTACAGTATATAAAACTGTAGTCTTCTAATCTTCTCAATAAGGTGCAACCACACTCTCATAATAGCTACTATGCATCCTGTCGACTGCACACATAATCCAGTGTCCCCTCAGGTTTGTATTTAGTATCTACAGGATGCTATAAGCAAGAAGTTTCACAGATTAATTACAGACTGGTAGAAGAATAATTTTATTACAATTTTTTCTGTCATATTTGCTAATCTCATTTCATGTCTCCCTAGTTCTTACACTGGAAGAAACAGTAATCATTTGTTCATGATGTTACAGAGTTCTCTCATATTTCCTCACCTCCATCTTTTTTCCAGACTAAAAGAAAACGTACTATATTAGTAATTTCTCACATAGAAACTGCCTGATATTTGTATTAGTCATGTTTTGAGATCTGGGAATGAGATCTATTCACACTATTAAAGATCAGGGTAACCATGCCATAAGGAGGTTCTTCATCCCTTTCCTAGCAGCTCACTGCTACCAAGCTGCCATTTCCCCACTGAATTATTTTATATCTAGAAAATGTCTTCTGACACCCCACTGATGTGGTTAAGTGAAAAAGCTTGAAACTGCAGCTAATTATTCACTCATTTTATTAGTCAGTCCTTTTTCAGCTCCTGGGTGACTGTCTGCTCCTGGCACTTTTGTTTACTGTTACCTTTTCTACAGTAGAATACCTTTTCTACTGCTACTGAAGTATCAGTCCGAGGCTGATACTTTGATCAGTTCACCATGGGAAGGAAGCCAGTACCTATTCTGATCAGTGCCTTACTTAGGATTCCAGAAGCAAACTTAAGGAATGGTTTTCTGTTGCATTCATACAGTGGCTGACAATTGCAAGTCTGCAGAGAAGCCACACGGTTATTCCCCTAAAGGACAATTTCCAAATACCATATGAAGAAACTAAGCTCCTTCTATCTTATTTGTAGATAATTTTCTCCTTGATTTTTTCAATCAAGCTTCCATAGTGAGGAAGATTCTGAGAGAAAGTGATTTATAAGACTCAAAATCCTACATTTCAGAAGTTACCCTTTTCTAATCAATTGCTTACAGTATAGAGAAAAGAATCTCTGGCAGTGTGCAAGGGTACAGGGCAATGACGTTCCTCCCACAGAGATGTGCTTCCCCCTCAGAGTTCACTGACCATTTAGCTAAGGACTGAGTTCCAACTGCTTCTAGTTTTTCATTTATTAGCACTAAAACACATTGATAAAACCCAATACATAAATATTTCTGTCATAATGTAAACTATGAACTCATTCCAGAGTCCTCAATTACTGATATTTATGACATACCCTGTTTCCTCCATGATGCAACCACCCCAGGATTCAGTGCAGTCACACTCTTCTCAGACAAGACCAAAATACAACAGAAAAGGAAAGAAGTTATAAACATGCTTACAATAAATATAAAGTACTCACTATAAAAATGGACCTTGACTAATCGTACAAAGATTTGATGGTTGCTACCTTGTACAGACTTTAGCCCCAAAAAGGAAACCAGCCCACTTCAAGACATGCTAAAATATTTAATAAATGTGGTACTTTCAAATTACCATATGTGCATCTTCTTAGACTCAGCACAGAGTTTCAGGCAGTACAGAAAGCTAAAAATAGGTGCAATGTTCTTCCCTACGTGCTCGCAAAACATGCAGCACGAGGCTGTGTGCAGTACACATAGTACTGATGATTTAAAATGTTCACATTTCCTCCTCCCTAAAATGTATGCAGAACACCCTGAAAGAGAATTGTTCCTGGACAGGTCAGTTTTTTTCCCTTTGGAATAGAATTATTGACAGTAATACGTGAAACAGCCAATCAAACATTCATTGGAAAAAGTAGTTGAATGAAAATGGATTTACAGTTTACTTACAGTTATAGCATGTAAGTCAACAGTGATGAAATTCATAACATAAAAACAAAGGATCAATACTTTATGGTTGGTAAAACAGAAGTTACAAACTACTCATAAAATTATCTACCAAAAAAGTAGTATTTTCAAAACAAAAGGTTCTGTATTGTAATTACTACTGGAAAACCACACTGTTTCTCCATGAGAAAATTGCACAGATAATTTTTATGGTTATTTCGGCTCTATCCAGGTCTTTTATTAATCCTTCTCTATAAAAGACACCCAAATAAGGAAACTAAACTATTATATCAAAAACCTCTATCTTACAGTTAAAAAATATTCTGATTCCCAAATTAAAGGAACTCTGTTTTACCTGTAATCAAAAACAATGATATAGAAAATGTCTTAGCAATTTTTCAATTAACACAATTTGAAAGCAATGCTTTACAGAACAACATTCCCTAAACATTGTTTCCTAATTCTTCAAAGATTTTTGAAGTGATTCCCCAATGAAGTCAACTTTAGAAATCATATTTTTGAAGAGGAAACAAAGAGAAAAGGCAGCCAAGCTGCTCACTAAATGCAAGTAAAAAAACCCAACAGTTTTCTTTAGCCTCAAAAAGGGCTTTGCAGCAGCTTTTGTACCAACACTACATGTGTTAAGGCCACATAAACCTAATCTGGCTGCGAAGTAGCAAAGTAACAAGTTGAGCAAACATCACAATGGACTAGGTTATAGCTCCTTAAAATTTCTTCAATTTTAAGTCAGGTATTTTTGCATTTTAAGAAGTCAGTGATTGTGCTATAAGATTTACAGATTTCATTATGATAGAAAAGGAGATCTAAATTAAATGAATATACCAATATACCAATATACCTTTGAATGTTGGTTATGAATCTAACCTCCTGACACGGGACATCACTGAGGTCATTGCAAAGTAAGTGCTAAACTTTTGTTTCTTATTTTGGTTAAACTCAAATCCTAGTGCATATATTTCCAAAAGCAGCAATTCTTGTTCTACAGTTACAGCAATTTTGGCATTTCTTTCAAACATTACAGAGGAAGAGTTTATATGTTTAGCTCAGAAGACAAAAGAAGACTCCATGTCCGTATACATACTCGGTTTCCTTGTAGCTGGGTCCCATTGTATTCCAAGATTCTGAGCAAGACTTTGTGCTAGTTCCTGTGCCATGGGCAAAGGGAGGCCATACTGCATTTCAAGGGGAGCAAATTAAAAAAAAAAAACCACCATTAATTATTGTAACAAACACTACAGTGACTCATTCTGGCTTACCACATACCTACTACTTCAGTAATTCAGTAAAAAAAAGTCAATCACAATTCTGTGTGCATATGAGGAAAATAAACTCAATAAAGTTAAGTTTAACATAACAGAAAAAAATTTCCTCCCTTAATCTCAGGGAATCTCTCCCTGCTGGTTAACCTACAGGAAGAAGCCTATTTGATATGAATGTAATACACTTTTGTGTAGTAGGATTAACCCATGTTAAAACATGACACTTTAATTATCAATTTTACACTGAGATAAAAAAATAACAATAATAATAAAAAACTCGATACACTGGGACAGTTTTTTTCCAGTTTCAATGCTGAAAAAATTCAGTGAGAATTACATATCATTGGCACCTCAGAGAACCAAGCCCCTTACAGTGAGAAGACCCAAAAAATATTAAGTGCTGCATTTCAACCACTCTGGAGATATTTGTGTCTAAATTTCTCTCAAATATATTAAAAGCCAATTTAAATTCTTATCAAGACAATAATGCAGACAGGAAAAATGCTTTTTAAAAAGAAAAGCACACTAAGCAGTAGTTTAATGATGATCAAGAAGGTTGGCTGTAAGAATCCTAACTTTTTAATATGTAAGTTATCTTTACAGCCCGGAATACTGAAACAAACTCTGAGGTTAAAATATACAGATTTTATTTTATTTCACTTTAGTAATGAAAAAAAATTACCTCATTTACTCCAACTCCTCTGGCCACAGAGCAAACCCCTCCAAAGTAACTTAAGCTGCTCCTTTTGTAATGAAATGTCACATTCCTTACAAAAAGAAGAAAATGAAGAAAATACAACACATTGACATCGGGCACCAAGAGCTTACTGAAAGACCATACTCTCACACATACTATGATAGATTGCATATACTTTCATCTTCTTCTAGCATCAAAAGTAACTGAAAGTTTACAAACAGAATACCAACATTGAAAGAGGTGATTAGGTACAAGCTTCAAGAAAAATACCATTTTTATATTGTTGAGTCAGAATCAGTCTTAACCCACAAAAATATCAAGCACAGAAAGCTAGAGTACCAGACTCCTAAGACAATACAACAACAACATTTCTTTAAAAAGTTAACAGTATGCTCCAATTTATAACCTGTCAGGAAGGAATTCTGTTCTGAAATGTATCAGTGTTCAGAATTTTTTAAATTATGATCTGAATCCAAACCAATTCAAGTTCTAGTTTCAACTCCAAATTAAAACACTGAGAAGTATGCCTAAAGGGAAAGTAATTTAATACTGTTCTTTAACCCTGCCTACTTTCAATTACTGTTAATAAGCCCCAAATAATTTAGATATAATAATTAGTTAAGTAATCCAGAAGACCTAAATTATTTTATAAAATGCCTATAAATTACTATGAATGATACCTATTTTAACTTCACAGTCATAATAACAGCCTACAAATGACTTACAATGACCTTGCATGATCTACAAATTACTCTAATCTTCAAAAATCAATTGTTTTCTTTAAATGACAGGATACTCCCTACAGGTATATATTTATTTTTCAGAACATTCTGATAGCCACCAGAACTTTCAGACTGCAGCCTAAATAAATGTTTACAGCTGGAGGCTTTACAATAGCCTCAGTAAGGGCTGAGGCTGACAGGCTCTTCTGGAAATGGTCTAGTTCAACACCCGGGCTCATGGAGGCTCAGCTGGAACACACTGGCCAGGACCATGTTCCCCACTGGTTTTGGAATATCTCCAAGCATAGAAACTCCACAGCCTGTTTGGAGCAGCCTGTTCCAGCACCTGACCACCTTCACAGTGAAAGGGTGTTTTTCCCTATGTTTAAATGGAATTTCCTGTATTTTAGGTTGTATGTGGTACCATTCACCATGCTCCACTGAGAAAAGCCTGTTTACTCTTGCTGGCAAACTCCTCAGCAAGAAACATGATACATACATGGAAATCATTAAGAGTGCACGTCAGCAGCACCTTGCCTACGTTATGAAGAATGCAATTAGCATTGTCTTGTACTGCCTGTACTAGGGAAATCTGGAGGAAATTCTTCGTGCCTTAGTTTTATCTTCCTCTGCAGAAGATGAATTACAGGAGAATCCTGTGGAAGACATTTGTCACTTCATCCTCATAGTATGCCATGCTGCTGGGAGATGGCTTAAGATTTTTATGTTGCTCAGGGGAACACACATTTCCTCCTCTTTGCTTACAATGTTGTGAAGTAAAAAAAAAACAACTTGCTCAAGGTTGAAGTTGTGCCTAATGATGCAAGTGGAATTTCCTCTCAAAATGCATCGTGTCTCAGAGAACAATTCATTCCAGTTCTAAAGGAGGACACCCTCCACTAACAAATCATCACTGCAGCTATGTGTATGAACAAATATACTAACTGGAATCCTCTTGTGGCAACACATAATACTGTCAGTTCTGCCCTCTCCTGACCTTTATTGGGAAAGCAGTACATCACACACCTAATTAGCAAAGCTAGGTGTCCTTAAGGGCTCATCAGAAGACACTTCAAACATGTGACACTGTCTCCAGGTTTTAAAGACATTCAAATTTCATTATAGATGTACATCAACATGACCATGGCATACCCCACACCTATTAAAAACAGGCTAACATGTTAAATATGGATTAATCTTCCTAAGGAAGGCAGATGTTGATTGATACAGTAAATATACTGAGCAAAAAAGTAAGAAAGTAGAGACATACGAGAGCAGGTGCACAGCATCAGCGTGCTGTTTGATGTAGTGCTGTCGGTATTTGGAGAAATCATGGAGCATCTGCAGAGGGTCAGGGTGAATATTAATACGATCTCTGTCTGTCCAAGTTTCCACAGCAACAAGAACCACCCTGGTGTTCAGCTGTTCCTTGTATATCTGAGGGCAGAGACAGGACAGGCACAGGAGTAGAACACTGGGTCAAACATGCACAATTAGCCAGTAAGAGTAAAGCGGAAGGACAAGAGGGATAAAGCAGGAGGAAAACATGGGGAAACAGTTAGCTGGAAATGCCTTGGATTTCCCAGAAGCTAATATTCTGATCAACTTAAATTTTATGTTTTAGAGGACAGGAACATCCCCTGCTGCTCTTTCTTTTTCTTTTTTTTTTTTTAGCCATTCCATTTTGTTTAAAATTCTCATGTCAAATAATTTTGGCACTGAGTTTTGCAGAAAACCTGTACAAAAATCAGCAAAGGAGAAATGTAAAGTGACACTGGGTGATCTCAAAGAAAAAAAAAAGACTTCAAAGACAAAGAATAGCCAAAGACAATCCTTAAGTGGAGAATAAATAATTTCTCAGTTCTCCAGTACATTAAAAATTTAGTTCACATAATGCTTGATTTCCATTTATATAGTATAATCACTTAATACCACTCAAGCAATGTGAGGATTAAGTAAAAATATTAATTTTTCTATTAATTTTAATGTCTCTGTAGCAATAGACAAGGAAACAACAATCAGGCCCTAACAATAACAAAACAGTTTTAAAATACGCTTTTTAACTTTGTGCATGATACTTGATTCTGACATAAAACTGCTGCTCTCTTTAGGTTCAGGTAAAATAACTGTCAATTTTATTAACTAAGGTTATGCAAAACTTTCAGATCTACAAAAGATGCATTCCTTATCCACTCTGACCAGAAAGCCAGTCTTTTGCAGCATTATCCTTATTAAAAAGTACACGTATAATATTCATCTTAGGAAAAAAAGACAATACACTTAAGAGCAAGAGAGAGCAACCAGTTAAGTTCAATTTTGTCCAAGACCCTTGAAGGAAAAAAAGATTATTAGCATACTTCAATCTGAGGAAGACAGGCTGACAACATACACAGAAAATGGTATATGAAATGAGAAAAAAATCAATAAAATTAACACCCCTAAAATTACATATGGGTGGATCAATAAAGACTTTACTTCTGCTTGCTGAGAGGAAAACTCTATTTCCTGAAGCAAACAGGAAGGAAAGAATAGAAGAGGGAGCAGAGAACCTGAAAGCTTTTGAAAGCCCAAATCCTTTTCCTAATAATAAATCAGTAAGAAATGCAGCCCACTCCCTATGGGCACAAGGGAATAACAAGGCAGAAATTCCTGCTCCTTTTCATGCTTTATCTAAAGAAAAAGCCATTAAGATGCCATTTTGGAAGATGTCTATCAGGGGACTGAATTCTACACTGGAGTGAAGCTGAATGTTTCTGCATACACACACAGAGCAAATAAAAATGGAAAGCAGACAGAATAGTCAGAGAAAGGAAAGACAGATGAAATAACTTTTGTTAAAATGCAGAAGAAATACAAAGAAGTAATGATCAGATGAGAAATTAATAGACGCCACCTTTTCCTTGGGAATATACAATATAAATTGGAGAAATATTATTTCAATTATTTACATTTTACCTGCTCTAGTAACTTTTCTTTAGACTACTGGTATTTTCAGACTGTTACAGAAAAATCTTCCAAAACACTTCCCATATGTTGTGTATTATAAATATATTCACCTGAATTTTCAATATACATACAGTATACGTATAAGATACTAGGAACAAATATTGTATTGCTTCCTCTGAGACAAACAAACTGTTGGCAATGTTTTGCACTGAATCATATTACACACTTCCACTGGTATCAATAATGTCATATGGAAAAGGGACTCAGAGTCAGCATTTGGTAGCCTTTGTATCCATAATTACTAGAAAATCTATCCTGTTTTCACCACAAACAGAGCTCTGAAACATGTGTGGTCACTATACATGTATCAAAAAGTGGAGAGAAAAATAAAATTTTACCACAAATATTACTTTTAGTTTATATGCTGAATGCAAAATTATTCTAAATTTAGTTACAGTTACAAGTATGGTATCTGTGTCACAGCCATTTATAATGTACTACAGTGGGATTTGTTTGTTAAGCTACAAAGACAGATTTATCAAGGAGTATTTTTTCCCCACACTCTTTTTCTCCCAGTAGATAAGTGTATTCTTTGTGGACTATACTTGCAGCTTCAATCACTTGTGGTTAGACTTGTTTCACAAATCTAAACCTGTTCAAATAGCATTCTTAATTGGTGACAGATACTGAAATCTCCTTTAAGTTTGAAATCACCTCTGCTAAGAACAAACTCTGGAGCTGCAAGCTTTGAGAAAAATGCCATGGAAAATCTGGTGGTTTCTTATTCACCCCAGGCTATTCTTCTGCAGAGGAACTGGAAATGCGCTTTAAAATGTAATTTTCATAGCTGCCTTTTTTTTTTTTTATCCTGATATTCGAAAATGTTAACTTTTCTAATACAGTGCTAAACTCAAAGTCAGAGAATCAGTGTTCAGAAGAAACATGGATACTTACAGCATCTACAAGGTTTACCACAGACTTTGCAAAATTGTTTGTGTATGCATTTGAAGAACGGTGCCTTTTGAACTAAAAGGAGAAAAGAAAGTAGAACACAGTAAGAACTTAAATATTTATTACTAATTCTTTATTTTTACGCCATGAAAGGAAAATTAATATTTTAAGAAACAGTAAAGGAAAAACTCAATAAGCTTTTCAAATCACAGCCTACATCTCATATTCAAGAATCCCTGGAAGATAAAGGAAGTCATGTATGCTAGACAGCCTTTCACATCTGTAAAAGGAGCACTTAGCCTCAAGAAATACCCTATTTAGAAATAGAGTTCAAATGCCTGAGACAAAATTACACATAAACATGAACTCAACATTGAGAGGATACTGTACCCATTAAAAGTGTGCTTAACCTAAGGAGTTACCTATCAGACTGTACTAGACACATTCCATGACTACAAGGCATGAAGATAAAGCATTTACCACTTGTCCTGTGCACAGCTCTTTGCAAAGGCATCCTTTCTCCACAATAACATAAGACTCTTATGACAAGTAGCATTAGTTATATCAAAAGATAAAATGGAAGAGGGAGGGCATGATGTGTTTGAATGTGAAAAGAGTCAAGCTGAATATCTCAAATTTTAGCTTTAATTTCTTTTTCTATTTTTATAGACTTGGGTGAGCTGTATTAGAAGTTCTGCCTCCTAATTTCTGTGTATGTCATTACAATGGTTTCATGTCTTTCATCATCCTGCCTCGAAAGTCCCTTCTGTTCCAAGTCAAATTTTTTAGAGATGCAGCTATGGTATCTGAACATGAATCCATGACTTTCAAGAAGCTGTAAAATTATACACCAAAATAACATTACACAATACGATTTGCAGACAGAAAAATAAGTCTTCAAAATTTCACAGAAAAGGCACACAAAAGTGCTTAGAACAAAGAGAGCAAAAGCCTTCACAAAAAAACTCTTACTAGTTTCAACTACTAGTTGAAGCATCTAGTGACGAATGACAAAACACGCAACCCCCCCGCTTTCCAAAATTATGCATGGTGCGAAGGTGAAAGTAACACTAGAAGACATATGCTTTTAAAATTAAATAATCTGTTTCTGAAATTTAAAGCAGAAGAGTCACACACACACATTATATTATTAGGTAATAAATTTTCCATTCCGTTAAATTCAACTTATTTTTGCACAATCAACCCAGTTTTATATGGATGAAACGCCATAGAAATAAAAAAAAAGTTCATCAAACTTAACGGTGACACTCATTTGACTGCAGGAAGAGAATTTTTTTTACAAATGCAGTTATTCACTGTTGGGTTCCACACTGCTTCAGCACAACCACAGCAGGTTTTAATACTCAAAGATTCTACAACACAGGTTTGCAGAGACCCATCCCCCTATAACTATTCTCAAAACAAAGCACTTTCAGGTACAGTGCTAGTAGGTACCTAGGATGTACACTGAGAGGAAGGTACATATGACATGACTCTGCTCCCTAGGGAACCATGATAATGGGTCAGGGGGAAAGGGTAGCTTTGGCTTTATGTGTTAAGCCAATCCCAAACCTTTCCAGAATTTGAAAGGTAAAACAATATGCTTTCGAAAATGTTCTTGGTTTTCATGAAAGTACTAAAATGCTAAAATCAATAGCAATATACCACATAATGTGTTTAAATGCAGCTCTTAAACCAGAAATTAATCTAAGCCAGTAAAAAGTGCAACAACCTAATTAAACATATTTAGCTGTGTCTTTATTGCTACAGGAAAGTAAAATGTCGTAACCACTTAACACAATAGTCAAAGAGGTTTAAGATACTTCTTCCAACACAGGTGTTTGCTGCGGGGGAAACCTGCCCTCTCCTGGTAAGTAGAAAACCCTGAAAGTACATTTAGTGAGCCTTTGGACGGGCAGGCTGTGACTCTTAATTGTGAGCACTTCCTTAAGTATATCCATTTTATTCCTTGAATTTATTATTCTGAAGCAGATTTATTATCTGCTTCTGAGCCACTGACAACTCTGGAACAGAAAATCATTCTTCAGTTTTGGCAAAAGAGCTCACAACAACATAAAGCATTGGGAAAACAAGCAGTAGAGTGAGAGACACAACAATCTCTTTACTTGCAAATAAAATAAACTGTTTTGTCAACAGAATTTGATTTTTTTTAAAAAAAAGGTCTTGCTCACACAAATGTCACTCCATCTGACATTTCCCAGTCATCCTTGAATTAAAAATGGGAAAAAAGTGGGCTTTCCTCCCCACGCTCCTGGGATTTTTTTTAATGACAAACGTTTTCTCAATCAAACAATCAACTTACCCTGCATTTCATTATGAATCCTGTTTATAAGCACAGAATACCCAGGAAGAACAACCAAGAGAGTTTTGTCTATATGTTTTGCCGCATCGAAATTTAAGTTAGTAAAACTAAACTCAAAGTAACAAATTCTGACCTCTCTCTATACAACTTTAAAGATAGGATGTAATGTTTAGTGCGTTTGTTCTGGACATAAATGTTTTGTTGCTTTACTTCATTGGTTATGGGCACATTAAATTATCCATATGATGCCAATGTGTTTCAGATTTATTTTGAGTACATAATTGCAGTAGAAAATCTTAGGCAACATCAAGCTTCATTAGGTATTATGGCCTATTCTGTGCCTTACTTAACTCTTAACTGTTAATAGCTGCTGATAAACAAAATATTGGATGAAAAAGTAGCTTATGCAGCACAGTGCTCTACATCAACCTACAAATTATCACCCAAAGGAAGATTACCTTTGGGTTGATATACTTACCATTTTATGGTCATTGACTATCATGAGCTCCAGATATTTCATTTCTTCAAAGACACCACGAGATATCTGATGGATTAAAGAAATTCTTTGAGAAATCATGAAGTTGTAGTGACTTTCAAACATAACTGCAGTTGATTTATATTATATATCCATATTAAATATATACATATATTTATGGGGAGGTGTAAACCTGTAAAAAACTGGGTCAGACATTAGGGTAAAGAATCATAGCCCCAGTAACTTTGTGAGTTATGATAGACACTGGCTGAGAATCTCAGTCACATCATTAAGAACATTCAACATCTACTCTTTCTGGCTCAGTGCAGACACCACCACTTCTTCCATCCTCTTTTCATTATGTACTATTCATCACGGATTTAATGAGGAAGGAAGTTACTAAAAACAGATGCACCCTCAAAAATATGGTGTGGATTGTGCAACTCAGTGAAGAAATACAGATTAATGTTCCTTAACACAATTATTCCCCTAACTGACACATATGCATTTGAAGATCATGAGGACTGCCCACTTATGTTCTCTGAATAACCCAGTTCTGGGTGTCCTCATTTGGATTTTTGATTTAACCGTGCTATTTAATCAGCCAAATGACAACAAAGTGAGATATCTACTAAGTAGGCAAACATTCATTCAAAAGTATTCTTTACCCTCAAGCAGACCCAAAACTTAAAATTCTAAACTCATTTTCACTACTAAATTTCCATTGAATTGATACATTGCTGCCATTTTAGGTTTACCAACTATTCTCCAAGTATTTTATTTTTAAAGAACAATCTTGTTTTCTCACTTGATAATTGTATTACATGACAATGTTAAGCTACTAAAAATATCAGTTTCCTAAAGCCTATGTTCTCTTGACATTAAAAAATATAGAAATTAGTGGGTTTTGTTTTACAAGTGGTCTTAACTCAGGGTCACACTTTTACTCACTGCTCTCTTTCTTCTCTTTCTCCTCAGCCACTGAAGTTCAGACAGAAAGGGCCATTCAGAACTAGAGTCAGTCTCTGTACAAATTACAATTTAAGAATTTCATGGCATTATTTTAAACTACTTAAGTACACTGAGCAAACCAAAGCAGATCATCAAAATGAGAACGACCTCTGCCATTGAAAAGTCCTTTTTTTTTAAATATATAAGATCTCTCATATCAAAACTCAAGTAATTTAGAAATCTGATAGTTAAAGCATGCAAGGAGAGGTAAAGAGATTGTAACCTGGGCTTAGAATATATGTTTTCTTCTATCTTCCATCCTCAATAGCATTAATATCACTGATTAAATTTAGTGATTTGTAGAAGAAAGCTAAATATAGGTCTTGATGGATGAAAATCTTTCAGCTGCTTTTTGAAAAATCTAAATTCCATTGCAATAATTGTGGAAGAAGTCAGGTTAGGATTTATTTTTCAAGTTTTTCTAAATAATCAGTAATTTTATCTATACTGTTAGCCTAATTTTCAAATTTTTCAAGTTATATATATGATTATTTGCCAATGATTATTAATATTGAAAAACTCACAACATAAGCAAAAACATACCAAGATCCTGTAACTGCTTGGAGGCTTGTGTTCCATAAGTTCTTTGGATGATATGTGGCCTACTTTTACTTTCCTGATAAGAAAAATATGTGAAATTTTCTTCTAATTAATAATGTCAAATGAAAGATGTGGCACTTCTTTCAGCATTTATCATTTTCATTATTTTTTCAATAAAATGCAAGCACCCATAGTATCAATTTGGGACAGTACTAATTTGAAGCAATCTATTTGCAATCCTGAGCAAATCATGGAGCCTCTCTGCTTCGGCACATTTACAGGCCTACAAAACTGAAGTATCACAGATGTCTTCGAGATTACCTGAAAAAAGTCCTTTAAAAGCCTTACTGTTAGAGAACACAGATCATTTATTCCAATAAATCAGATCAGTAAGTCTATATCTGGTTGAAATCTTCCTCCCACAGATGAAAAGCAACTATTACTATTTATGAAAAACTCCTATCTAATTGCAGCAAAATGCAAGAAACCAATCAATATGCTATCCTTAAGAGGATTACTTCACCCTGTTTGATTGGTGTGTACAACACTTAAAAAAGGTCAAGGCTTTTAATGCATATTTTCTTTAGAAGTCTGACATACCCCAAATTATCACATTTGAGTATCTACTCTAGAAAACAACTCTTTTCTTCCGTAACACCTCCTTTGCAGAGCCTGCCAAAACAAGCAATTCTTTTCAAAGGGCAGGATGCAACTGTTCTGTAACTTTCATAAGAAATGCATAACTCACTGAAGGACAGTACCGCATACTTTTGCTAAACTTTGGGGGGAAGGGGAGGGAGTTTTATATAGAATCTGCTATAGTTAAGACTAATCAAGCTGAATGAACTACACACTGAAGGTTGTGTCCAAGATATATATCTTGCATAGTGCAATCAAAAAATGAGCCTCTGAAAGCTCCCTGTAGTTGTATTATTTTATTTTCAGTAGCTTTGAGAAAAATATGCATCTCATCTGTCTTCTTATCATCTAGAATTCAACTTGAATCCACAACAGAGTTGGCAAATGGTATCTCAGTTTTATAACCAGAACTTCTGCCACACTGAAAAGTTTTACTGAAATACCACACAGAGAGAGATCCTGGTTTCTTCCTTTGTTCACCCAAGCAAGAAAACAGTTTAGTCAAATTTTCTTCTTCCTAATATAGGGATATCACTGTATAAATATAATCTCCATGATTTTACCATGTCTGTGTTGTCAGTTTTCAGACTTACAACCTTTATGAATATGTGCTACATCAAACATAGACACATGGAATGTCATGTTGCTCCTGGGGAGACAGAGAAGTCTTTTAGGATGTAATATTTTCCTGTGTCTCTAAAGTTTCATTTATGGTCCAATAACTGAACATCCAACTGATACTGATTCCTCCAAATGTTGGCCCAGTTTACGTGACAGTATCAGCCAATGATTTTTGCAGATCTTTATTTGGACTGTAAGTTCAGCTTTACAGTCACTAAAACTGGTTCTGCAGTGTTAACTATTTGTCATATACTGATATGTAATAGAGTGAGACAAGCTTAAGAGCTGTGCTACAGCATGTGGAATACATCCTACAGACCAAGCAGGATACAAACCTTAAGAGTTCTCTGTCCCAGTGTTGCAGAATTATTTCACTGCAAATAACTCAAATATTTGAATCATCCAAGAGATAGAAATCTACCTAGTTTTACTACTGTCTATGAAACTGTGTCAGCTCTATTAACAGCTAAATTTTTAAGAACAGCTATATTATAATACTTAATATGAAATACAAAAATAATAATAGCACGATATTTGCATAAATGCAGTCCTACATGCTGATCCAGCGTGGTCATGTATTTGAATATGCTGTATCAGAATCATTTAAGCTATACAGTGACCACTGAGGTAACACATACAAAGTGTAAGATACCCAGATAGAATAATCTACTTAATTAAGCTCTTTGTGGAAATATGGTAGGTCAGGAGCAATCTGATGCAACTATTTAGAGAGGAATGTATAAATGAGTTCCAGAGATCCCTTCTACGAATTTATAAACACTTTAGTTCAAGTACTAGAGCAAGTTGATAAATACTTTTGACAGTGCATAACCATGTGCTACAGAAACAGTCTTATTAATCTATTCCCAGCATCTAAATAGTCGACAATAAGTAAGAAACAAAAAATAAAATAAAAAAAGAGAAAAATCATAGGTAAATCATACTTAAAAATTTCCTGCCTTAAATAAATTCCAATCAACTGTTTTAAAATACTTTTGGTTTTCATATGAATGCCTGAGGCACTCATCTATTGATTTGTTCTAATACTTTAATTTGCTATTCCTTGAGCACTCTCCCAAACCAAACAAATTAGATAAAAATAGACTTACTGCACTGTGGGTCAGTTCCATCGGTTCTATCAAGTACAAATAAGTACTATCTTCAAACATGCCACTAAAACATGGAGAAAAAGAAGTGATATTTAGGATTACATGCCAATGAATCTGACTCCAGGATATGAATTTTGATGAGAAAAAAGCAAACTTAGGGCTGAAAAACTGACCAATACCAAAATAAACTCCATATACGTTCATTACTACCACATGTAGTTAAAGCTAAGAAGATTTTTTTTTTAAAGATATAAGGCACATTTTAATGAACCAACACTAAATGTAATGACAATGCAATGATAAAGTACCAAAAAGAGTGAAGATTTGACCTTGGAAAGAGGAGGGTCGAGATACACATTACCATGCAGAATATAATCAACAACTTACTGAGTTGCACTTAACAGTAACTAGTTCTAGTAAGGGCTAATTTCTTACATTTTTTCTTTTTATAATCTAACAACAAGATCGATTTTTCTATTGGCTGACAGAATCATACATGAATGACCATGCAAACTGCTAAAGTACAATTCTCGTTTATCCTTTACCGTAATGAGTTATCTGGGGAAATATTTATTTGCACTTACCATATTCAAAGGTTTTATGAGACAGCATCAACATGCTAACTCCAATGATACTAAAAAAAAAAATGCTAGCAGTTTGACATAGCCGGTTCTGGCATTTCAAAACATCAAAAATCTTTGGGCCTGTAGAGTTTCAGTTCCTCACATATTAAGTGATAATATTCAAGAGTCATAATTTGTTATAGCCTTGTTTGAAAAATGAGAACATGCACTTACTGAAGTCCATTACAAGTTGAAAGAGCAACTTTGGAATCCTTGATACCTCTGATATTTCCATGGTAGTAACAATGCTCTCCCCCCTAATAGTGTTTAAAAATAAACAATCACACACAAAAAATTACCCTGATTTAATGTCTGTTACTTAAAACCAAGATAAGAAAAGATCTAACACTAACAATACCAATTTAGTTGATTTAAGTAATATCTTTACTGTCTATCGCTATAAACCCAGCTAAACTAAAGATAAAAAGTATTCTCAAAAAATTTTATTAAAAACCCTGAAGTATGGTTGTCTCTCACACATTGTTAGAAAAACCTACCATTCATCATAAAAATATTCTTAATTCTGGTGTCATGTCATCTGAACTCCAACAAGCATATTGAACCCATTCCTTACGCAATTATTATAACTCAAGAACATACTAAAAATGTAAATGCTGTTTGTCTACCTATACACAGCATTACTTTTATTTTACATCCTATTTAATCAGTTATTCAGATTCTGCATGAAATTTCTAACAGGTTATTGTGCATAACTAAATCAAAGTACTATATAGAAAGTAACCACTATGTGTTGACCTTTCCACAGTCAGAATGCATAAACCATGCTTTTTAACAGCTAAAATGGGATCATCTTTCTCACACAAAGCTTTTCAAGATTTTTTTTTCAAGATGATCATCCGCGTAAAGAAATTGTCGTCTGTTCTTCAATCAGTCTTGTAATAAACAACCCTTTCTATAAAACACAGTACTTTTCATTAAGATCTCACTTCCTTAAATCCACACTGAGAAACAGAACAATCTTTTACCTACTTAGGCCTAAAAAGTGTTGTAAGATAGATACTGCAAAAGACCAGGATACACTCCTCATTTGACCTCCTACACAAATTTTGTGTATATTTTTTGAACCTATAATGAAGCCTTTTACAGATTAATAATGTGATCTCAGGAGCTCTATTACTGCTTCTAAATAACACAATTCAGAAAACATCCCTTAGGAAGTTTGGATCAAGTTACTGCAGCATGCAAAGGTAGCCCATTTGCTGAGTCTGAAGTTCTAATATAATTTTCCAGTCAGATTCATGATTCAGCAACCGCAGTGCTCAATACTAGTGCTGCAGCTGACAATTGCATGAGCTTGTCTAAGTGCCAGTGGGAATTGTTTTCTTGCATTTTTGCCTATTCTGCAGAGTACTGAGTCTTAGTGAAACAACTTCCATCATATGTTACATGAAACTCTTTTTCCTCTACGGTGGAAGAAAACAATTTCAATAATTACACTGCAATGTAATTGTTTAATTCTGACCTTATCTGTAATGTATTATTTTATTTGAGATTCTCTATAACAAGGGCAAAATAATAAACTAGATATCTAATACTTGGACAAACAACAGTCCTGACTTTCTGAATGCATAAATCCAACTGGCATGTTTGCTTGCCTCCACACTAAATAGAGATGTATTTCACACATAATAAGTTCACAACAAATAATGCAGCATTCATACCAAATATGAAAAAAGTAATTCCCAGAAAATGCAGTTTTTAACCTTCCTAGGAACGTACCAGCCCTTATTTTGTTACTAAAACAAACAAAAAGACTGATCTGGTTCCCTTACGGTTGAACTATCTTGCATAACTTTAATCTGCCCTTGGATTAATAGCCTATGGCACTGAATTCAATTTGGCAGCTTGTTTGACAAACTTAATTGGATATCAAGCAATATGCTGATTTTGTAATAACTCCAGAGGTTAAGGTTTCAGTTAAGTCTTTCATTTTCTGTTTCACAACTGTATAATTCTTGCAAAGAAAAATCACTGCCAGCTTTTTTGTTTGTTTGAATGTCTTACATTACCATTATCCCTTCTCCTTGCACTTTGTGCTAAGGACATGTGAATAATTAATGAAGATTAATCTGATGGTGGCTTCAAACCCTCCACCTCCTACATTTTACAAGACGTAATTGTTCTGGCAGTAACTGGATCATCTTCACTACTACCACCTACGAATGGCTACCCCTCAGCTTTTCTTCTCTGTACAATTCCTCTTGTATTACTGAGATATCCTTAGGAAAATGAGATCACAGTTACCTTGCATGTGTGGAAAAAGAATTTTGGTGGGTTTAAGTCTTGCAAAACTTTTTTTTTTTTTTTAACATTTTATTGGCACTGTTCTCTCAAAAAGACCATTATGATACAATTTAAGAACACAATACCTTAGAAAACTTTGGTTTTCCATCTTCATAGTGAATCTCCACATAATTGGAAGATAACAAGTCACTGTCAAAGAAAGGAAAAATCAAGATGAGAAAAATCTCAATACTCTTTCTACTGCTATGGGTAGGTGAATGGGGGGGTGGGTGTTGCTATAATTTTGAAACTATTTTTATTTTCCCTGTACATTAGTTAAAAAAAAAAAAAAAAATCAAGCAGTTTTGCGTCCAGTAAACTGTTTGATGGTGCACTAGAAGTCATAGTGCATCACGAAGAGGGAATTTTATTCTGCAATCTAATCCCCTGTATTTTAGCTTTACAATGAGATTGTCAGCCTTCTAAATATGAAAAAAAAAAAAAAAAAATCCCATGGCGTTAGAATTTTGTTTGCTGACAGTAACTGACAAAACATATGTTTAGTTTATTACCATTTTCAAATAAATTTTACATTTTATCTAAAAGTCAAACAGAATATATGTAAGGCTGAACAAACACATATATGGCTGTTCTCAAGACAAGAGTGTATACTCACTTTCACAACTGCAAATACTAAATTTTTTTCCCAAAACGCTAATGTTCCTTAAAAAAAGGCCAAAACAAAGCACAACATAAACCACCCCCCATATACTCCTTTTCTTACTTCCACATTTTATTCTCAGATATCTTTCTCACTCTTATTCTTTCCTAACTCTGGCAAGACAAATTTCTGAAGCATAAAAACTTCCCATGCTGTGTAATTTACAGTCCAGATTTCTTTTTTTTTTTTTTTAAACTAAGATAAGCTAGTCTGCACATATCCTGCAATAATCTCAATGCCCCATTCACATCCCACCCCTTTATAACCAAGGCTGCAGCACAGCGCCCAGGGAGAGCAAAGCAGTTAAACATGTTAAGTGGTCCCACCAAATACGCAAGATAAACATTTTACTTAAAGCGACCCAGAATTCTTGGCATTTTTTAAGTCTCTAATGTACCCCTTTGATTTAAAAAAAAAACCAAAAACATTAAAGGGTCTGACAGTGGTACATATATCAAAACAAAAATACCGTTGCTACAAGTAAAAAACATCATTATGGAAGTCTGGTCTGACAAGATAGCTCTGATGGGAATTCACGATGAACAACAACTTATGATAATGGGTATCTCAAACTCAGATTAGGCTATTAGCAGTCCTGATAACACGCTAACTCTGGGACTCATGGCTCATAAAATCAATTCTTCATGCCACATTTGTCAGGCACTACACTCAGAGAGCATCCTGCAGAAGTCAGTTACCAGTGGTTCTCTTAAAAGTCCTTTTTCGTGGAACTGAGAGACCATGCTATGGGCACTCCGTGCCTGCAAAACCAGTGCTAATAGCCCTGAATAATTATTGAAGTCTCATAATTCACGTTAAACATCACTTTGAAGGCAGTATTTGATGGATATATTTTTAAAGGGCAGATTTAAAAATAAATTCGCTTGCTTAAAATCATTTTAACTTTATTTGCATCAGAGTAAGTTAAAAACATTCTACAGAAAATACAAATGCTGTATAAATAGTGTAAGCACTTGCCTACAATGCAAACAGTCATTTCTTCAGCATGGCAAGATTTGAAGCTTCTAAAAAAGGCTTCCATATAAAAAATAAACTTTAAAGGGTTGAAAATGTAATTTGATTCTTTGCATTTTTTATACTTGTTATCAAGCGTAAGCACTGGTGTTCTCTGTACTTGATGGGATGGTAGAGACAAGGCTGCAGATAAGTGATACAAGTAAAAAATGCAAACATCTGACTAGGATATAAGTATTTAAAAACAAACAAAAAAAATCACTGAGGATTGTTAAACACAGGAACTATGCTCAACTTGATATGGCCTTGACCAGACTCAGATTTTTAGACACTCCTGTTTGAATTCACCAAGACTATTTGGTTTCTTCAAACCAATTCCAGGATCAGCATTTATCTTCCAGTTTCCAAATCAAATCACACTTTCACACCCTCTTTTTTCCCCTCTTCTAGTAACTTTGCATGACTGATCTCAGAACTACTTTCTGTGCTTTTTGCATCCCATAAGACGTGCAGTAGGTGATTCCACACTGTGTGTACTGACTCACAACTGTAGTCTAATTACAGCATTTGTCTCAGATTTATCCCATTTCATGTGACACAAAAGCAGCTCAAAATTTCTTTAGTCCACCCTTTGAAGAATCCTTCCAGAGTTTAGTACTCTTTTCTTGGACTTCGGTTGAGCTTCTGTTGTAACACAGTTAATTCCCACATCTGCCAACCTTTTCCATTCTTTAGCTTATCATTACTTCCAACTGCAAAGGAATTCCTGATTCAGGTAATGTCCAAATAAAGTGTCCCACAAGGTATCTAACATGGCGTGCTTATGATGAAAAACTCCTATATATATATATATATTACAAGTACAAAGCAAGGAGGTAGCAGACAGCAAGTTTCCAGTAGACACTCTCATCACTGACGTTCCAACATGTATTGGGTTTTCGTAGCCAGGTTTTGTTAGTGGGGGGAGTTATAGCAGTGGTTTCTCTGAGGAGCTGCTAGAAGCTTCCTCTATGTCCAACAGAGCAGTGCCAGCTGGCTCCAAGACGAACTTTTGGGATCTGCTGGATAACAAGGCACATGAAATTCTCCGTACCAAACAAATTCCCCGCAATGAAAATTAAGGCCTGCTGTTCATGATGTACTTCCCGTGCCGTAGGCAAAATGCACCTGTAATTTCTGAAGCACCCTTTTGCCAAATGTAACATAGTATCCACCACCTAGAAGTTGGAGTAGAAAATCTTCTGTAACACTTGCCTTTCACAAACCTGTTCCTCATGCTGTGCTGGAACAGGGTATGTATCACTAGTTTCTGATCATTATTGTGTTTTTAAGCTTGCCACACATAACCACCAAGGTTACACAAGGGCATTGTTCTCTTCACATTTCCGTCAGGACAGCAAGAATTCTGAACATTCCATGGAAAAAAAAAATTAGTCAGCTGCTCCTTAAACTGCATGTCATTATCTTGGTAGGTACCCGATTTTTGTGAGGTACCTATTCTTTTTTCAAATATCTGCCTACACTAGCAAACGTCCTAAAGAACACCTTACTTGTAATCACTCAGAAATCCCTCAATGTATACTGTTAATCTGAGACAACATTGATCTTATTCAGGGAAAGAGGGGGAAATGGGAGCATAACAGTATTTTTGCAGGCTTTTTCTAATACAGCTTTGCCAGTATACACAGCCAGTTGCTTTTATAATAAAGCTAATCTGAGTCCTGCTTTCTATATTCATATCAAAATCACTACAAACACAGCTATAACTGTGCTTATAAATGGTTAGTATTGAAATGTGATGTTGCAGAGAGCAGCCTAGGACCAAAAAATTCAGCAAAAATGTTCAACTACTGCTGCAAAGAAAAACAGCAGAATTTGGGTAAGGGAGTTTGTTCTACATTTTACTACAGCTCCAAGAATAACAACAGCTGTAAAAATACATATAAAACTGCTACTGTAAATTTTCCCCACCAAAGCTTTTACCTGTTACTAACACTGACAAATATGACAAAAGACATGAGAAATTATTTAAAGAAAAGAAAAACAATTAATACTTAACCAAAATAACTTTCAAACATTTTTTCCTACTCAAAAGACATACACAGAAGAGCATTGTAATTTCACCAGGAGGTGTGACGGGATTCTTTATGAAAGTGGCATCAAAAAGAAAGGCCTAGAATTCACTGATTAAGAGCTCATGTAGAAGTACAACTTCCTGAGGAACGAGGCACAGAACTCACGCATAAAGTAGGGGTCTCCACATCACAAAATAACTTTTTTTCCTTCGTTATCATTTACAGAGTGAATAAACTAACCTCTGAAAGGCAGACCTGAGTTTTACAAAATACATTTTACACCTCACCTATTCTGGACTGTTCCCATTTTGAGCCATTTACATTTTGATTTGAGCAGAAATGTATCCAGTACCGCAATTTTGTTTTTCAATATCATAAGTACCAGAAACAGTGCAGGATTTAACTAAAACAATCATCAGTCATTACCATGTCAGACGAAAGTATATTTATGTAGTGACACATTAGTATGATCTTTTACAACAAACACATCAAAACTGCAACATGTTGAATAACTCCTGACAAAGTAATTTGTCTGCCTTGTCGTTTTCTACAGTTCCTTCCACTCTGCCTCGTTTGTCTTAGATAATTGTACTTATTAAGCTGTCCTGCACCCCCAGCTCTTCTGACTTACACTGAGAAATGCCAAATAAGCAGCAAAGGGACATGCTATTCCCAGTAGTTGCTGCCTTTGAAGACACAGGCCAGCTGTTAAAGCCAGTAGCAGATGCTTTCTGAAGAACTCACATATACTTCCCTGGCACTTAATTTACTGCTGATGTTTTCCTTAGCAGGAGAGCTGCAGAGTGAAAAGTGTCTTACCCCAGCTGACATCTAACTATCATGATGAAGAGAACTGATTTGGGTAGACAAAAGCTATGAAATGACTAAAAGGTATCTCATATACAAGTAACCAAGTTAGCTTTCAAGAACATAGTAGACGGCCTGCAGAAAATCAGAGTACAGTTGAATTATCCTTCTGACATACTTCTCAAATGATCTTTATACTAACCTATTACCAGGCAATATTTTATTATTTATTCTGAAATTCTTCAAGTTCAGTACCAGTGTCTGAGCAACCTAGTTTAGTTGAATTATTTAACAGAACACCCATCAGACGTTTTTGTCCATTTGAGAGATATAGTTTAGTAGCTCATAAAGATGTAAAAAACAAAGACCTTGCTGCAACATTTTGCTGGATCATCAAGATACTGCCATCTAATGCAATGGCCATCTACAGCCTTGTTTCCATTGCCAGTTTCAATTATATTCACAAGCTTTGTTGAATTGTCTGTTCTTATAGGAATTTATTAAGTTTTTAGTATGTTTTTACATTTGTCTTTACTTGGTTCTTGTCTTTGAAGCTGCTCTGATAAGAGTGTCTCCAAGGAATGAATATATTGCAAATATTCATTGTTATTTTTTAAAACAGGGAAAGGTTTTACTACTTTTTCTTCTATTATCTTGAAGGAGCTTAAAAAATCAGAACATGATACTGTGGATCAAACAACTGTGATTACAAGCAGTTAAAAGAAACAACTGATGACACAAGTGTAAGGGTTAACTTTTTCATAACTGTGGAATCAAAGAAAGTCCTCACTCACTTCTGCTATTAATACCATAATGATTCTGCAACAGTAAATTGTACACTCACTTAAAAAAAAATCACTTCTTGCATGGTCTTGCTATTGTTGTTTGGTTTTGCTTTGCTTTTCTTTGAGGTAAGAAAAGGATGACTTGACCACAAATTTATAAACTGAAATTACCTAGGTGATCCCTAGGACATGAAAGTTACCTGCAGAAACTTGTCTTTCAACAGAATAGCAACTTAAAAGCTTTTTACGTGTTGATGGAAAACAGACCATTAAAAACTAATTTGCTGGCACCTCGTAGACATCTGTTTATGTATATAATGCATCAACGAAAAATAAGAAACTGTTTGGATATATCAGGATCATTGATTAGCAAGTGCACTGTTAAAACAAATGGACTGACATTATTGTTTGAGGACAAAAGTGAACTTACTGAAAGTAATTAATACTTTTAAAAGCTTTTTACAGAAATTGTGTTTTAAGACAATGCTACATGCTACTTGTTGCATACGGAACTAATTGAGTTTGGGCAGAGAGCCATAGCTGAATTATAAGTCTAACTTTTCAAATGGGATTGTGACGCTACTAGTACCCTATAAACTTTAATTTTTGTACTTAGAGCATTAGCTAAAAATTTTATTTAATCCATTACAGATTTGAAAATGTATTAGTTTTTACACCAAATTATTTTCATAATACACATATCTGCAATTACTATGCATTGTCATAAATGACATCACACTGACAGCCTGAAATTGGTCAAACATTCAAGTATGATAAGAGGCAAAATGTCTGAAAGGTCAGAGTAGCCCACCTTGTCAGAGAGTTCAAAACTGACCATTTATTTTTGAGTCTCCTTGTAAGAAAACGCTGCCAACAATCACCTTTAAGATAACAAATAATATTTCATCTGGTTTAGGCCCTGTGCAACTGCAAAATTGGTTACCCATTCAAACCCCATACAAATCTTATATGTGAATTTTCTCTGTGCACTGGATTCAAGGGTTTGATGGGCTTGTATTTCCTTCAAGCTGTTTGTGCCATTGAACTACTGCAAGATGGAAAGTTAAATTTTATAGTAAGATGTTCCAGATACTTCTAAATTACCACCTGTTGCTCTTACAAAATCTTGACAGTTATTAATGAAAGCGAATATCCAATTTTCTTCACTGCCTGGTTATAGTATTTGCTGTGAAAAAAAGAGCAGCTGCGACACAGAAGGTAGGCAATCACACAAATTCCAACAGAGGTAAACAAAACTTAAAACTAGAACCTGCTGGCGTTAACAACCACCCTCGACTTTATTTTTATATATTTGGAGAAGATTCAAAAAACTCACAAGAATAAAACAAAAATACAGAATATATACAGAGTAGGTGGCATTAACTCACCTTAGAGTAACTGATAGAAATATAAATTCAACATACACAAAGCTGTTCCAGTCACATATTGCACATGTGACTGGATTATTTTGTCCAATAGCATGTAATAGCTCAAGTCTGGCCCTGCTGTTCTGCCATTTCTTCTGACTAGACATCGGCAATACCAATATGCCAACTAAAACTCATTGTAATCCAACATAGTAGCAAAAGATATCATTCTGCTGAACACATAAATGTAACTGAAATATGAGAATGGGTCTTTTTCAAATCATTGTCTGCAGGCATTTACAATTTATCTTACAAGTTTTATGAGTTACAGTTTTAGAGCATTACGTCCAGTCAAAAAGTAGGACAGGTTTTTGAAGTCGTCATTTTCTGGAGCAGCACCAGATAAAGAGTCAAACATTTATAAGTCAAAAAACACTAAGGAAGCTAGGAGAAGACCTAATGTATAAAGAGGCAAGCAGTAGGGATACCACTAAGGCATCTGCACACCCTGTACCTTATGTACAGGCAGTAAGAAAATTCCTGATATTACAAGAGCAGAACTTCTACACGTAAGGTGCACATCAGGTAGTCTCCCTCTCTCTCAGGTGAAAGGCACTGCATTTCTTCATTGCTGATAAACAGCCACAGAAAAAAATATTTATATTCTTTATGAACCATTTGTTGTCCAAATTAAGCAAACAGCAGGGATGGACAACGGGTAACATTGAAAGGATATGGGGAATGTAAAGCTACTAGGTTTGTCATGGTATTTGGATAATAGCCATTCAGGATGAGACTAGGACAGGAAATGCAACCAAAACCCAAACCCTAATGACAGGAGATAGGAGTTCTGGTCTTCATTATTATCTCTGTTAGGTCACTGACTGATGGGCCATGGAAGAAGTCACTCTGGTATGGCCTTGAAGAGATTGAATGAGAACTTTAGAACAGAGAAGTTTTAAACAACATCATTTGTCTCCTGGGAAGGAACAAAATTATTTCAGGATGCCTGCAGGGACTTGTGGATATGTGCAATCACTTTTATGGAATATTCAGGGGATATGTCAAAGGTAGGGAAGGTGAATCAGGACAGAACAAGTGTCAGAAAACGGAGAGGAAGTGGCATATAAAGGATTCATCAGTGTAAGCTGCAAGACATAGGTTTAGCACAGCCCCACACCTGATCAGTGCAGTCTGTCCTATGTTAAGTCCTACTGGCAATATTTCCTTTATGACTTTGCTTTCTATTCTGCATAGGAGCGATGTGCAAGCAAACTTGAGAGTCAGTCAACATCTATAAGGAGATCTGTATCTGCAAAAACTAAGGCCTAAGCCAGGGACCAAAGAAGACACCTCAGGCCTAGGCATCAATGTTGGATGAACTCAAAGCCTGTGTTAACATTTCAGTCAGCGAATGCTGGCACGCCTGTGAATCAGGAGAGGGCTGGTACATGTGTTTCACCAGCAAACTTCCAATTCTCATGAGCTGGAGAAGAACTTTATCAGGCTGTTTGTATTCTTATTCACCTGAGTGCTGTCTGCATTTATATGGGGTGCCAGTAAAGACAATGTTTTTCCTCTGGGACTGTCTGTGTGAGCAGCCATACCCTACGTATAGTGCCATCTTGGGAATGTGTGCTCAGTCTCACTACTGGCTGGACATGCAGACAGGAACAGTGGCAAGCAGACTAAGACAAGAAATTCCCTGTAGCTTAGAAGCCACTAAATACAGGTTCCCTTCACAAATATGTCGTGATTATCCACTGGGGTTAACAGCATGGGTCCAACCCTCATAAAACAAGTCTTGTACTACACTACAGTTCTTCCAGAGTCTAGAGAATGCACAGTTATCTTCAAGCCTTCTTTCTCTTTCAGTTCTAGGTGACATTCCCAGCCTTTGCACTAACTCGTCTTTTGCCAGCCACTCAAGATATCACATAGCATTTTAAAAGATCAAAATGCAAGAGCAACTTACCTTCAAAATTATGCATGGATGAAGGAAAATGTTTCCAGTTCACCTTTACAGCAAAAGGTCTGATAATTAGCAGCCAAGCAGCAAAATACACAAATTTTATAAATGCTGCTTTGGAAAGCTATTAGATTTAATAAGCTTGCATTTTATTCCTTAATAAAACTTCCATTACATGACAGTAAAGACCAAAATAAGACCTCATATGAATGCCAAGACCAAAGGAACACACTGGGTTTTTTAAACCCGTAAGCAATTTTTTCTGTAAATTTGTTTCTCCTTTTTTAATCATGCTGAAAGTCTCAAGGGCATTAGAAGGGCCAAATACACTTTTAAGTATTACTGTACATAATTTTACCTATCTGGTATTCAGTACTGATTTTATACCTTATTCTTAAACTTTCTCAGTGTAAACTTTCAGTGGCAAAAAAGACTTCATTACAATTTTTAGAAAAATCACATCTTTCCATACTTTCAGCAGTGGATATAAAAGCATGTGTGATACAAACAACTAACCCAGCACTGACCTGTATGTATTACAAATCAGATCTTCTAGACCTGACGATTAGGAAAAATTGTCTGTCTCACAGGTAAACAGACTCTAGCTGCACCTTTCAGTTCAGCCACACCATTGAGATTCCCACCTCATCAGGAACTTCAAGATTGCAGTGACAACGGCGTGTTTTCCAGATCATTAAAAACAACCTATTCATACAAGTTTTTACGGTTTTCCTACGCACTGACTTGAGCAACTAAAACATCTCATAACAACTCAAAAAAAGTACAAAAAAAGCACAAGAAAATCCACACCTTTCAAACACTACCAGTACTGGAATTTCTCCATCTATCATAACTTATTTCATCGTGAACAATAAAATTTTAAAGGTATCTATGCTATGGGTGCCAGCAAGGGTTATCGTTACCTCACATAAAAAAGATTAAATTTTATTTTACATTAATAAACTTGGATAACAGGATATTTTTCAACAGATCTTGGAACATCACATGCCCTGATCTTGTACCATAAGTTAAAGATATTAAGAGAAGGAACAAAAGAAACCTCAAATCACGTACTTACTTATTCAATGTGAGGTCAAGGATGAATTTGGAGCCAAAGGCCTCGATCTGGAAACTTGCCTGGGCCAGATGTACAGCCTGTAAACAGGAACACACAGCTGTCAAAATATTCACTGAGCTTTATATGCAACAAATGTGACTGTGAAAAATAAAGATATGGAAAACAGGCTTATTTTCATGAACCTCATAAGCATGTGAAAATTTTTACCCTTGTACCAGATCTTGATTCAAAGGGATTTGCCTTTTTAGAGGGTAGAGAGAACCTGCAAAGCATGATTTCAAATACACATTCATTCCTCACAAAAAGGAGAAAGAAAAAAAAGAAAGAAAGTTTCACACAAACATCTATATTTTGCCATAACGAGATGGCTATGTAATAAAAGCGTAAGTAATGTAGTATACTGTTCTTTTAATTGAGTTATTGCATTTGTTCCCTTTAAAAGGCCTGAAATAATGAAAGCATTTGTAATATACACCTTCAAATACTAAAATCATGGCAAGGGTTGTATTACACATTATGAAAGACTCCTTCAAAGTAATCCCTTCACAATTAATGGCTTTGTACTTTGCATTGTAGCTAAACCAGTGTCCAGAATACTGATGCTGCTCAACATACAACAAAACCCACAACATTAGCTTGTCTCGTATAGGGAGTTAAGTTTAACTTGTAGGATATTCAGTTCTTGTCAGATGCATAAACTGTATTCTACATTCTTCTCTATACTGTTGTAACTGTAGACAAAGACATTTAAAACATGCTTATCTGTTTTCTAGAAAAATAAGGAGATGATAAGAGATGATCCAAGAATTTTCTTTTGTGAAGACACTGTTCCAGAAGGGTTGAAGAGATTAGATCTGAATTTCATAGAATCTCTTTCCTGATAATGTTCTAATCAAATCATGCTTACTTATACACTAATGTGATACAGCAATAATAATTACACCAAGTTGGAATACTATGACTAAACCCTTTAATCAAAAGACAAAAAAATACTATTTTTATTAATCTTCAGGTATGTCTCAGAAACTATATATCAAGTTCTAGCTAGTTTATGGCATAACTGAAATTGTAGGCCAATAGGGCCAACAATTTTGTTCTCCTTTGGAAATTTTTTTCCACAAAGGATAAGCTCTTCATGTTGCTCTTCCATTCTTGCACTACACACAGCAGCACTGATTTTCATCTTATTTCTCAGCAAAGTTATCCATCATCTTTCAGTAAATTCTTCAATATAATTTATTTTTAAAATTCTAAAAGTTGCTGTAGTAACTAAAATCAGCTGTGATGCTTCTTCTATTATTTGATCATTCTTTGCACCCCAAATTATCATTTCCCTTTCAACAGGGTCACACAGAGCTTTGTTGTCAAGCCTCTTTAAAAAAAAAGTCATGTAGATACAAAACACTTTAAATACCTTTAATATCATTAAACAGTCTCTTAACTAAACCCAAAACCAGCATCAAGCTTTATCTCCATTACATTTTTTGGTGAATGTATATTTTTGTCTCACCAGTTAACTAATTTGCTAATGCTGGCCTGACAAACCAAGTTCAAGTATAAAGACAAACCGGTGGCATAATCAAGAGAGAATCTGCAAGATGAAAGCTAGCATATGCATTCAAAACCAAAACAAAACAAAAACCACACACCCAGAAAATAAAAGAAAGAAAAAGCAGAGAATCTCAGGTTAAATGCATGCCTAGTAGGAGAGGCTTTCAAGCCCCAGCTCTACTTTTTTTTGCAGAGTGAAATCAAGGAACAATTGTCACAAGGAGCTTTCTAAGAACCTGTTCATGACAAAAACCTCATTATGTTTCCAACATACACAAGTACTAATTTAATTTTTTTCAAACAGCATGAAAATTTGTTGCAGAAGAAGGTTGCAATTAGTTTTATGCCATAAAGATTCCACTTCAGAGTTACAGCAGGTACTGCTTTGAGTCCCCTCTATATGTAACATTCACCTAAAATGGTTTGTCTTCATATACATGCCACAAACAAGATTTCAGAGTTAACTATAGGGAAAATTTAAAAAAGCATGTACTATTCCATTAAGATCATTCTGACACATGATAAATCCTTCCATAGGCATCTGACTGTTCTTAGGGACAGTTAGATGGACGACTAGTCTGATCTCCTACAGCCTTTCTATTGTCCAATCAAGCCCATTCAATGATACCTGTGTACCACCCTTTACATTTCTAAGCCATCGACCGTGTATTCTTTATCTTTCTTCAATTTTAAAGTATTAAAAGTAATTTGTATTCTTGGTCTGCAGTATTATAAAAAAACTTCATCTTGTAGAATTAGATATAACAACACTGCTTTTCTGAAAACAACTACTTTTGTATATAAAAACACTACTTGCTATCTTTTACTGTGACTCATTTAACAGATGCAGCCTGTACGCACAAGTAATTGCTGCAAAGCAGCTGACACTAATTTGATGCCCTGCAGTAGGGCATGTTCTCCACAAAAGTCAGCTCAAACCATTGGTTACGAAAAGAACACTGGATTTTAAATCCCTGCAGTTTAGCAAAGACACTGTTTTGAATTCAGGTGAATGTGATACACCACAGCTGCAGTAAAATACAGATTTTGTTAAGCCAGTTTAACAATAGATAACCAACCATGAAAACCATAAGCCAGAAATCAGGTGAAAGTAATGAGAGTAAATTTTTTAATCGTGAAACTGAACTTTTACCTGCAACAAGTTTACACAGAAAGCTACCAGTAAGTTATCACCACATGTTTTAGGCATTACAACCATCATGTACTGTGCCATGATAGGAGGAAGTATTTCAAAAAAGTATCTGTGCAACTCTGTTTTACAGCTTATAATTTCACTGTATTCTCTCCTCAGCTACTGTGTAACACAATGCCTGAAGTATAATCTGAAATATGGTGTTCTCCTCATTGACATAGAAATACAAATGCAAACAAGAATATAATGTAGAACAGCATATGTTTTGAAGAATATATATATTTCACAGGAAAAATATTAAACACCACTTTCTTGTACCGCTTGCACACATGTATACGCTCACATCTGAATGAGTATTCTTACACCAACAGGAGACAAAGTTCCTTTGTCCACATTTGTCTATCATCTAAACACCTCTGCAGAGGTTCCTGCTTTGACAGATATAACCTACTCCAATGGCAAAGCTGCAAAATTATATAAAGTTTTTCTGCAGCAAAAATACTCATGATGTATAGAGAAGTAGGTTGAAGGAAGGTCTGAGTCTTTCAAATTCTTTCTGCCCCCATTCCCAAATTTTACTGAGGAAAAAAAAAAAAAAGTCTTCACTGTTCTGGAAGCTCAGATTACTAATGTAATATGTAATAAGAGATTCCTCATACTAGGGACATTCTAAGGGTGTTGTAGCTGCTTGTGCAAAGAGTAGCTCTCAGGGGTTTTTCCAAGCTAAAAATCCATAGACATAAGGAACTCCTGTTCCTTTCAAATCAGTCATTAGTTTTCAGTAAGTTTCAGGATGGACATGGAGAGGGCTGTAACTGGAATCTCAGTTCTACCGAACTATGTCACAACTTGATTGTTTTCATTATTGCATTTGGGCATCATTTGTCCGCAATTCATTTTTTCCAGATTTCCAGGAATTTTACAACCAAAACTAAAGTACTATATGGTTTGACTTTCTTCACAGTAAAACTATGCCAAATGCAATAATATGTTATCCCTTCAAAAATATGAAGTTCCGTCACAAGTCTTTAAACAAAAGTAGCAGCATTATTTAACCCACTGATGGTACCTACGGGTCTTTTGCTATATTCATACAGATATGATCTCCAAAGGCCAAGCTCACTGCTTTTAGAAATCTATTTCTGTATACAGTTCTGCTGACTAAAATAATGGCCAACTTCTCTCTCAGTTCAGAAGCTGAGCGAGGGGTTTCATCAGTCCCATTTTAGAAGCAGAAATACAAGTCAGATTTAGGTGGATTTTACAACATTAAAAACATTTTTTGCTCTAGACCTTCATACTGGTAATAGCACAAGTTTTGCCACAAATGAACATGACCTACTATATATTAGTTCCTTACCCTTCCTTCAGCTTGTTTGCCTACCCTTGACTTCATACAGAAACCATCCTTGATTTAGCATTTGGTTAACCTCTACTACATGGCACATATATCAAGACAACCTTTCACTACGCTTGGAAATAAAGCATTTCATACTGAAATAGCATAGATAAATGTCACAGCAGCATGTGAAAACTCACGCTTAAAACATACAGTACTTCAGAAAACCTCCTGTTAATGATTTGTTTCTGGTCTTTAACAACTAACAACAGACAAGTTACTTTGATGCACTTGAACCCCAGGTTCTGTGGGTCTTCTGGAAGACTGTTCTTTGAAACAATGGTTGTCTGGCGTGTGAACAAAGACCCAGCCCTGACTCTGGAAGGAATCCAACCGTTGTGCTTATAATGCCAGGGGCCAGAACCCACTATTCTCTCCCAGTGTGACAGTACCTAGATACCCGTCTGTAGTGACACTGGGCTCCAAAACCATATCGCCCTTGGTTTTGTTCATAAGACTCTACAAAGTAGTACATCCATACCTTGGATCACTTTCCTGCAGTACCCAACTTCCCAAAAATGCTAGAAAACCTACAAACTTAATTTATTTTTATTTCAGAACAAGGCATAACAAGTACAAGTGTTCTGCTACCTAACACTTAGGAACTGAAACCTTTTATAGGTTATTGTGTGAAGCTTATGAGAGGACCCAGAAATACTTTTTTTTTAAAAGTATTTAAAAAGTTGTAGAAATATCACAACCCACATTTCAACTAGGAAACAAAGATCTAGATCTACTCAAGGAGAAACTGGCATAAGGAAAATTTTCTATACCCAGAAACCAAAGATAGGAAGACCAATTGCAACCCTCCTCAGTAACTGCTGAAGATGCAGAGTCCAGATAAGCCTTTTGCATTAATATAAATTCAATATGAAATAGAAAAAAATATGAAGTACACATAATCATCCATTTACAAGAGAGCAAGTCGAAGCTGCACCACAGAAAATTCTGAAAGAAAAAAGCAAAGCCAGCTGAAATACTACAAAGATTCTCCAACAGTCTTATACACATAAGCCACATGAACTTCATTCATTATTTTGATCACTTTTCTTTACATGGGGATTATAAGTGAAGACCTGACCTAAAATAGGCAAGTAAAGGGAAGACAATAACTAGCACAGACAATTCTTATTTGGATTTTAGTAAAAGCTCACATGACCTTTCATCTTTTACGAAAGACACCTGATTTTTCTTAAATACCACCTTCTTTGCAATGGCTGCGATACAGTTGTTTTCCTTTCATCTTAAGGATGCCTTCCCAGCCAACTTTTATATGCTACATACCAAAATTACATAGAGGATTGAGACAGCTGTGCATCTCAACCATTAAAGCAGGGCAATGTAGCAGAAAATATAACATTCAGCTGGCAAGAATATTTTCTTTATTTAAACGACAAACAGCTGAGCTGACCAGAAGCACCTGGAGCTTTCACCTCATGAAAAATAGCCCAAAGGAAATATAATTTTTGGGGGGGAAGGTGGAACTGTCTTCACAGTCAAAAATACTCTAGCTTATTTTTTCCCCAGTCTTTAGAGTCTGCAAAACAGTTTTCTTAACGCCTCCCTCCTCCCCAAAATTACACTAACAGCTTAGAATTATGCATGAAGGCATTGCTTCTTTACAGCTTCTGAAAATTTATGATTCAGAAAAACTGTCCAGCGGATAGAGTCTTCTTTCATATGCACCTAGTTCAAGCTATTTTCCACTCAAAATTTGCTAAGGTTGCCCTGAGCAATTTCTCCAGCAATCCTATTATCTTTAGACCACACCTTGTGTTGCAGGATTTTTTGCTCTGCTGGCCACCATAAGGACTTGCTCCTAGCCTTTTGTGACAAGTTGTGCCCCATGCAGTCTTCCTGCTAGGCCCTAAAAATCTTGTGTATGTAGGCTGTGAAAAGGAACCAAAGCAGTCATCTGGTTCCATAAAGAGTTTACCAGTTCATTCAAAACACTACCTCCATCTGCAGATGTTTAAAAAGACAGAACACAGATGACTCAGACCTCTTCGGCAAGTTTAAGGATTCCTGAGAGCTTCTTCAGTCTGTTTTTATAAATAGATGCTCATTTTTGAGCATTTTACACTAAAAATAACTTCAGAAGAACTCAAAACCAGCTAGCCTTAATTTGACTGTGAGGAAACAGGTATACAGAGTCTTCAAGTATCAAGTATTTAAAATCTATTTTTTTTAGAGCATAAAGTGAAAACTGAGTATACACTAGAACTCTGTCCCCCTTGAAGATAGATCATTTCGTCAAAACTGCGGTGAACATTTCTTTCTTTCAACTGTGATAAAAAGCTTCTTCCAAGAAGAAGAAATAAAAGAGAGTCTACCAACATTTTTGATCACGTACCCCTTCTCAACATGATGATGTTTCACCAAAAGAGGATAGAGAGAATCAGTGCTAAAAAGTAACTTACTTTTGATTCTCTGGTACACTGTTTTCTCCTCCAGTCTTTCCTTTCTACCAACATTTCATGAAGAAGGTTGCAGACCCTTACTTTTAGGATGTGACTTTTTAAAAGATTTTAAATAATTTTACATAATTATATTTCTCTACCTTTACCTCCTTCTTCCCACATGCACACAATTTCCTCTACTCTCACTCTCTCCTTACAGTGACTCAGCATTTCTGAGGCATTCAGGCCTAATCAATCCCATTAACTAGACATATGACTTACATTATTCTGGCCACCATAGTCAAGTTCCACAGAAAGGCATCTACTGAATAATATCCATACTTATGGAGTGGATCCACAAGAACAGTAAAAGAAGACAAAAAATGTTATTTTTTTCCCCCTCAGCTGTCCACTGTATTGATATATAAGCCCATCATATCTGCCTTTACTTTTTCCCATGCTAAAAAAAAAAAAAAAGTCAATCCTAAATAGACCTTTACCTAACTATAAAGGTATTTTGGCTATTTATTACCAATGTGGAAATAATCAAAATTTCACAAGCAGGACTTATTACAATAGAGCATTTATTTTAATTCCGGGAAAGGATAAAAGCAAGTACTAAAAAAATCCTCCCCCTAAATCAAAACCCTTGTGTATCTTTCACAATCAATTGCATTCTGTTTTGTTTATGGGTTGTTTGGGTTGTTTTTGTTTTACACCTCTGGCAGACTTTCCCCTGTCCCAAATTATTGCTCCACAGAGAAGGTTATAGTAAACAGAACAAAATAACTAAAACAGAACAAAATATTTATTATTATATTATTGGTAAAATAGATAAAAGGTCAAAGAAATTGCTTCATGCAAGGAAGGACACAAGAGGCAAGTTGGGGGTGAAGGTGTCAGGTATGATGATCTGGAAGCAAGACATGCAAAAATCCATCCAGACAGTGAACATAATCGACCCTTTCCTTCTATTAAATAGATCAAAACAATAGAAATTTCATTCCAGAAGAATGAAGTCAACATAGTGTCACTCTCCATAAAGGCCCAAGATTAAAGAACACTTCTGTGGGGAAAAAAATGCAGTGTTAGCATTCCCTGTGCTTAAAAGGGACACAGCGAGTAGAAAGAAGATCCACTTTACACAATGCTCAGCAGCAAGCATGCCCAAGGAAATCAATACCCATTCTGTCAGCACCGATTTCTGCAGAGCTTTACCCCAACAGGTAGATACAAGGTAGGGCATAGGAAGGATAGGCAATGGCAGGAACATTCTTGTGGGCAGTGCTGGGTAAGCAAAGAGATGGGTGGATATTCTCCTTTATGGCTTCCCAACAAAAAAAAAACACATCTAGAAACACGAAGAATTATTCCCAAAGGCAGGTCTGCAAGCACTTGTAAATTCCTTTCTTCCCACACCCCTCTCCAAAGAGAGGAACAGCAAGTCCCTAGTGTTTCAAGTGTATTTAAAAAGTGGTCTCACTTTAAAGGGGTATTAGTTCTGAATGTAGTACTCTCTTCAGTAGATCATTTCCAACAATCAAATAGCTTTTCTGTGCCATCCATAATGTGTTGGTGTTTTTAGATGCATCCAAAAGCACCTCCTGATATCCATGTAATAATAAGCTAGGAAGAAACCCCTCTTCCTTTTAAAACTACAAACCACAAACTTTCAAAACTACACAACTATCCCATCTTTTTTTTTCAAAGATCATTCAGAGCCTCCATATTAATTCCACATCTGAAATGGCACATAATCAGTATCAACAAAAGCATACATAATGCATATGAAATTCACTGTCTAAAATCTCAAGAGAAACACAATTTAACAGGTAGGAACTCCATTATAGCTAAGTCCTTCAGTAATACCATACACACTGATCTGCTTTGCCATCTCTTGTCTACCATGGTAATCTCTTCCTATTCAAACCCTCTTTACCTTCACTTTACCTTTTATCCTGCAGCAAGGAATTAATTTTTTAATACAAATTTATAAAAATAGGATGGAATCATTCTAAAGGGTACATCCTGAGCCATACAGTTTAGATACATTTACTTTGTTACCAAGTTATTCCACAAAACCAAGGTTTGTTCAATACCACACAATTTCAGGGAAAAAACCCAACAAACAACTTACTATCTGCATCTGTACAAAATGGAATATTAGATCTTGTCATTAAAAATGAAGAATGCAAGTATTTTTTGACAAAAAAGTAACACTTTACAGTCGTCTTCAGTGGCCATACACTGGCAGGAAACCAATACTGCATTTATTAGGTAGTGCATGATACACTCAAAGCTAAGTAACTCGGGCTGCAAGTTCAGGATTCTAAAGAAGCTCCCTATGCAGGCATTTCTGCAGTCTAGAGCTATTTGGGAAGAAGCATTTTGTTGATGATGGTATACCAGAAGTGAAAACACCAGAATCTATGCTGATCAGACAAGCCAGATTTGCAAAATTCCCATTCCTTTTATCTACAGTTCAGCTTCTGAACCATCCTGAAATTGAAAATAATTATTTTTACGTTAACACAAGGGAAATTACATTCTTGTTTAATTACATGTCCTCCTTTAATTCCCAAAAATGTTGGTAAGGACCACCACTAAGTCTAGAAGATCTACAGATCTAAACACACACAGTTCCACTGTGTCACATATCACTGTTTTGAAAACTCTACAGATGAGCCTCTTTTTACTCTACCTTGTCATGTTTCTGCTGGTGCCTTGCCCTAGTATCGAGGATATGGTAAGGGGTCTCAGAGTCTCTGTTGATGTAATAGATTAGTCTTGAAGGCAGTGTGATTTCTTTCTGTATTGCATTGCTGTAGCTGTTATTTTTACTGGTACTGCTGTTACTCTGTTGAAATGTATTCTCTTCATCTGCCAGTTCTCCCTCTATACCGCTTGCTGTTTCATTCCAGTGCAGGCCTGGGGAAGAAAGATATGCCAGCCATGAATTAGATGGCAGAATGTGTTTATTTCCATTAAAAAGCTACATATTTGCTTGCAGTTTTCTAACATTTTACTAATTACTCAAGCAAACAAAAAGATAGCTTACTCATTGAGCTAGATCCGATTAATTTTTCACACATGAAATGGTTTCAGAAAGAACATTATTTATTTAATTGCATATATATTTTCATATGCACACACAGATTATAGATATTTTAATGCCTCTCAACCTGCAAAAAAAAAGTTAATGGATATGTAGTTAACCCCTCCACCCTTTTTGATAGCTAAATTCTCCCACAAAAAAAAAAAAAGAAAAAAATCTACCAAAGGCTAAGAATACTCTCCATGTTTCTAAGACAAACTGAATTCAGAATCCATGTGCACTGAATGCTAAACTTCCTATTATGTAAAGGGAATTGATTTCTACTTCTTTAACTTTGATAAGAGCCCTTTTCTTCAGTAGCAGCTTTTCAAATGAAATCCTGTATCCCTCCTCATTAAATTTTCAAGATACAGTCAATCAACACGATGTAACAACATAACAATATTACAGTGTAACAGCAGCGTAATAACACGATGCACAAAACGGCTACATTTACTTCCCACATGTCACCTACATGCAACCAAGAGCAAATACACAACAAAGCAACACACGAAAATCCGACCCCGAACTGACAAATCAGCAGATCCCCCTCCACACGCGCCGTGACACACACAAAGCCCACCCAAGCTTTTTGTGTCGCATCCCTCAGCGGTGGCTGTCCACGCACAGCATCCCTGCCCAACACACTGCAGCACCGGCACCGCACGTACCTCTCTTTTGTGCGAGCAAGCAAACCAAGGGAATATTAGCCGAACCCCGGGTTTACACACGCCGACAGACACGTACACAAAGCTGGAAGCGGGAAGGGATGAAGGGATGGTTGAGGGTAAATGGATGTTGCCGGGGTTTATGGCGGGGGACCGGGGCCCGCACACACCTCACGCACAGACCCACACAGACACCCTCGCCATACCCACCGGCGGCCGCCGCAGCGAGGCTGCCGCAGGGAGATGCTGCCGGGCGGCTTCATGGCTCATAGCGCCCCGGGGCGGGGGGGCAGCGCGGCACAGCCCTCACGGCCGGCGGGCTGTGCCCGGGAGGC
>VXAY01003985.1:91315-127644 GCA_013399855.1 Oxyruncus cristatus
GATGCGATGGGGCGGGGCGCGCCGCGCCCGTCACGGGTCCCGCCGGACAGTACCGCCCGCCCGCCCGCGGGGCGACCGCCGCCAGCAGCGCACACAGCCTCTCCCGGCCGCGGGGTCCCGCGGGTGCGCCCGGAGGGGCTGAACCGGGGTGCTGGAGCGGGTCCGTGACTCCCCGCACGGTACCGCTCGGGTACCCACCCCCGCGGCTTGCACAGCTGCGAACAGCCCGGCTTGGGAATGATTATAAAGAGCTTTCGCGCAGAGTAAAATTACTTTGAAATCCGGCAGCCCTGAGGAAAGTTGAGAAGAGGCTCCGGAGACGTGAAACATCGGCGGGGTCAGCTTGTTCTCCCGAGAGCAGGGGTAAGCGGGTCTCCTTGCCCCTGGCGGCTCTGCAAGTGAGCCATTTCCCAGACGGCAGTCCCCAGTGCTGCAGAGGGAGGCAAGGGACCCTTCCCAGGAACAGCTCCTGCTCCAAAAGTTTTGTGGAGCTCCAGGCTCCCTTTTCTCCCTCCCAACGCCTCCAGCTCTGAGCTCTGTTAGCTTGCACCCCACCTACTTCACTTCTTCAGTCCCTGTGACCCCACTCATCCTTACTGACTGCAGCTAACCTGCAATGAAGGGAATGTGGAGGTGAGAACCAAATGTTACCAAAAAAAATGTGCATATATTGACAAAGAAAATGGACAAGTGTTCAATAAACAAAGAGGAGGACTGCAGTGAGGTGCATAGTCAGACTGTGACCTGATGTAAATCTGCTGTGGCCTGCTGTGTTCAGCAGCAGACAGCCTGGACATGAACAGAGGGATTAATGCATTTCTGTGCAGTGAATAGTATCTCTCATACTTCAGTCCAGCATGCCTGGGGTGAACCAGCAATATGAAGAATAGTTGCAAAGATAAAAATAACTTCAAAGAGATATGGGAAGATGAATCTGCTGCTTTGTATTCATTCCATGACTTAAGGAATCAGAAAACCTGAGTTCAGAGACAAGTTTAGATATGGTGTTCTTAGCAAACATTTTGCCCAGCAGACTTCTAATATCCAAGAATAGATATGTTTTATTTTGGTGCAAGTCTTGCTGCTGAGGAAATAAAGATGTTGTTCCTTTTTTTTTCTGTTTTTCTGGATATTGCTTTGAATTTGTCAGCTTCTTCTTTCTATTCTCAGTTTATACCACATGGATTTCCAGAAAGATAGGAATTTTCTCTGTTTTGCGTAATTTTCTCAACATTCCAGCCTGAATTAATTATAATTGTTAATTTAGAAAATATAAGCAAATCAAACCTACCATGCAGACTACTTCATGGCAGTAGTGTTATTACTTTTTTTAAAAAATAATTCTGAATTCTCATGCCGGGCAAATAGGTGCTGCTTGTGGAAACTCAAAATCTAGGTGTGTAACAGCAGACAGACACATAGAAGTGACAGACCCCTGAGATGGCCAGGTGTGAAAAAGAACAGAAAACATCCCTTAGGATTTCTCTGGGTCTAGGGAGAAAGCTGTACCAGTTTTTATATAAAATGGTCTCCCTTAAGAGTCATGTTCCCAGACACTTTGCATGCAGCCCACCCAGCCCAGCTGTTCCTCATCATTACATGTCACTAGAACATTTCAACCAACAGCAGCTCCTGTTTCTTCCCCTAAACATATAAATAGATCAAAGGATCGGTTATGTCGGTGCATCTAGATCTAAAATAAATAAATACAATTAAAGAATATTTTAGAGCAAAGAACAAAAGAGTAGAATGACCATGCAGTTAACAAAAGAAATCCAGAAACTAACTTTCACTACCCATGAAAAAAAAAAACAAACAAACCTAGTCTGCCAACAATGAATGCTAGAAACACTTGCTCTCTGAAAAAATCAGTTCTTAATTTTGCTGGCCAGATTTTGAGGGGAGGAAATAATGATTGCCTCTTTCTACCAAGGTTGTCTAGGGTAAAGATTTTCTAAAGTTCTTTTAACTCACATACAAGCCTGTAGCAGAAGTAATCACCTGAATAAACATATAAAGCAGACATGCCTACTCTCTCAGGCCCTGGGCATGTAGCTCAAGCTGTGCCTCATAAACCTGCTACAAACCTTCAGATGGTCATATGCAGTTCACAGAGCATAATCAGCTCAAGATGAAGTACCCCACTAGGAATGACAACTGCTTTTTGTGGTTTGCTTTTTTTTTTCCTTTAAACTTGCTTTCAACTTTGAAAGCCACTATGAAATAATCCCAGATAGATTGCACTGCAGATGTCTGAAAACAAAATACCAGAAGCGTGGATTATCATAGCAGCATCTGTACCAAGTGAAAGAAATTGAAACATCCAAGTCAGAGGCACACAGGAAACAGCTGACAGCCAGAGCTTCAACACTGGCTGGGGAGCAAAGATATTCAATGCAAGGTATACACTTGCTTTAAATCAGGGTGATAAATACACTTTACAACACTTCTTCAGATGACTACCCAGAGCTTTTCAATTCCTTCCTCCTTTATCAGAATGGAGGTCAGTGAGCACATGGGATGAAATTTCATAATGCTACAATTCAAATAAAAAAGGCTTCAGATGCAAAACTGCTGATCATAGTCTTGGCTGTTCATAATTGACAGTCAGCTGGCAGATGTTAATCTGGACTCTGTTAACCCAGTCATAAAGATACAACCTTCCAACACGAATCAAATATCTTTTCTGATATCGTCTGACAAAAAGTCAGCATATCACTTGACCTGGGAAAATCTCTACGTAAAATATGTTTTTAAAGAACTTGTTCCTTACCAGGGTACAAACAATATTGATCTTGCTGAGTAAGCACAATAAGAAGACTGTGTCTTACTAGGAAATAAAGAAAATATCTGGATCTCAACATTAGTCTCTTATCTAAATTTATTTCAAGAATCATGTAACAAGTCCTGTAACAAAAAAGTAGGTGGGATATTCCTAGATATTCCTCACAGAGAAAAAATGGTTTCTGTTTTAACAGAAAGAGGAATGCTTCTGTTGCAGATGGAATATGAAAGAGTCAAGTTCAGGAGATGCAAGCCTGGATAACTAATTTATCAAAAAGTCTTTGGAAGGATGCCATAAGAACACGGGCTATCAAGTTTACAATAATGATGATCATCACAGAAGAGTAAAGCACTAGCATAGTTTGTCACTTGGTAATAACAGGTGACACCAACTGGGAAGCTCCAGACTGACCTCGGGCAATGAAGGGTACAAATGCCATGGGGACCAGGCAGCACAAACAGCACAGCAGAAGCAGCCATTGCTGAACTCTGCTCTCAAGGAAGGGCAGTAGTCAAGCCTGATTATGATTTATTCATATTACTGTAGCACTAGCAGGCTCAGCCGTAGGCCAATGACCTGCTGTGCTCTGTGCTGTACAGACACAGGACAAAATGACAGATCCCTGTTAAGAGAAATTTCCTTTTTATTTGCAATAGCAAATAACCTGGCCAGTGCTGTAAATAACAGAAGAAATATAACAGCTGTGAGAGGGGTACCAAGCACACTGCAAGTCTAAAAAGCGGTAATTACACAGGGGACATTTAACAATAGACCCTCATTAGCTGGCACATAACTAATCCACACAACCTGTAATCTGCATGCAAAAGAATGTGGTAGCCATTCTCTGTTTCTCAACAGGGGGTTAACAGCTAAGACAAAGCTGAACTGAAATTTCATGCCACCCATACTTCCTTACTTTATATCACATGCAGTGTAAGTATGGATAATTTATACTTTATACTTAGAAGAAAACCTGATAATTGCAATGAACAATGCATTGCATTAGTATAACTTCTTTTCTTAATCATACATGTTTGAATACTCACCGATTCTCCATGTTCAGCTATTCTCAAAGAGTTCCTCAGTCAGTAGAGTGAAAAAGAATATTGCTATATGAAGGGCTGTTAGAATATTTTTTTTAATTATATGACCATCTCTTGCTACACATCCCACCACCTAACAATGCAGCAGCAACCCAGTATTTAGTCAGAAAAATAAGTACTTTTCATTTAATCTGTTTCTTTCAGCTTTAAATACTTTTTAGCAACTGAGGAGGTGTGTGGGGGGAGAAGCAGTAAGTGATACAGTAACGTGACAAATACATAAGACAGATTCAGGAAACAGCATTGACTCTAGATTCTTCAGAAGCAAGCACCACTTTCCAAACTGGAGATCTAACAGAACTGGGCTTCCATTAGTCTTCACTTTTCCATCTTCTTTATTTCAACCTAAAACACTTTAGGAGGAAGAGCTTTCTCCTGTTACTTACTTCGTAGTTCAACAGAGCTCTAAACCCACTTTTCTCCTCCATGTACCATACTGAAACTATGTACAATATTGGGCATAACACAATTTTAAACAAAATAAAATACAGTAAAAATGCCAGTTTTCTTTCAGAACTGTCACTCATTTACCAAGATCTGCGTGCACATCATCATTAATAACTCTGTTCACCAGAAGTACTGCCCAAATGAACTCTTTTGCAAGTACTCTGTGTTCCACTTCAGAGTAGAATATACACAGTAATTAGGATATATTTGCCAGCCCCCTCCCCTCAACACTGTAAAACGTTAATGTTGAGGTCAAGTGAATAAAGTAAGATTATAAAAAGAATGTATCTTACCAGTGTTCAGTAGGAAAGGAAAGGGAACATAGCTGGGCTGCTAGTAGCAAATGGGTCAGAGGGTTCATTAATTGCAGTTCAAGTTGTATCCAGGTGAAACTTGGCATCAATCATTTAATTCTGATTGCAGGAAAAATTATTTTAAACAAACCATGACAGACTAATTTCAGAATTAATTCACTGTGTCCTCTTGTATAATTAACTAAGCATTCATAGGCAAAGGATTTTACAAGTTGTTTAGTAGGATTCCTCAGCAGTGTTTAAACAACTGCATATAGGTAACTGTACACAAGATACTGAAGTGAGGGTTTATGCCACTAATGGAAATATTACTATATTAAATGTCCAATTATTCACCATATTGTCCAAATAATTAATGAGAGATACAGCAGCAGCAGAAACATGCTGGTCAGTGAGGCTACCTAGAACATGTTTGTCAACTGTTCTGATACAGGTATAATTATCAAGTAAAACATATGCTGCCAGCAGGAAAAAAAATGCTGCTCTTTTAATAAGCAAGCACTTCTAACTGTGGCTGTGACAGCAGCTTCCTTCTTGCTAGCTTGTTTCGCTTTTGTGAGGTAAAATGTAAAAACAATGTCAAGAAAGTAAGATGGGGTGGCAGGGGAAATCTTACTTAAATATGTACTGTGATTTTTATATCCTTCAAAATAAATACATTAAGTTCATATCCCAAAGACTTGCCACAGCTGATCAAACATTTCTGAGTGGTAGGTTCTAAAAAAGCTAGATTGCAGCTATTCCAGTGCAGCTTTGGAAAGGGGGGGGGAGGATATCATCACTCATTCTCTGACACACTTGCACAGGGGAGAAGAGGACTGCAAGAGATCTCTGGAGTCCTCAAGTGCAGCCCTCAGCTACCACTGGCTATCCATTGTACAGTTCATTCCATACATTGTATTTCAAAGTAACTGGGGGGTTTGCCCTTCTACTACCACTGTAAGGCTGTTTCATAAGCTCATGGTTAGAATCACTAAGTAAATCCTCCTACTTCCCAGCCTAAATTTATTCATGCCCAACAGAAACCCATTTGTTCTCGTGCCAGCGCTAGCACTAATAGCTCGTTCCCCCTGCTGCTAGAAATGACCAGGCTCTCGATGCTTACAGCATCTAAGCCCAAGTGATAGGTGAAAATTTCATGAGACTGAAGTTGAAAACACCTCTCGGCACAGAGAGGCCCCAAAGAGTAAAGGCTGCATTAGCTTGAGAAGCAGAAGGAATATAGACATGGCAGCACAATGCATGTTTGAGCTATTAAACCTCCCTGGGAAAAGGAGCTTACTGCCTATAGCTACTACTACTTGGAAGATGGATCACTGGGCATGGACATGCAGAATTTAAAGGTGTTATAGTTGCTTTTCTAACCTTCACCCAAAAAAGAATATATTCTTCCTTCAATAATAGGCAGGTGCTGAGGTGCTGCTTAGGTACAGAGTCCTGTCTTGTATACAGACATGCATTCAGCAGAAACACCTGTGCTGATGCTGCTGTCATCACTGCTGTCATCCTATGCTATAAAAGGTAGGTAAAAATGCTGAGAAGCAGCAACGTTCATCAGATGGGGAAAATCCCGGTGTTTCTATAAAATGCAGCTCTACGAAACAGGGGGAAAAAAAACCCGGAAACCGTTATAACCAATTAGGCATCCTGCCTTTTCTTCACAGACAAATTTGGACCAGATTCCCTGCTTCTTTCCTAATTAGGCATAGAGATGAATCAGACATGAAACATGCCATCTTGAAAGATTCCTATTTGAGGTTGTATCTAGGCTTTGGCACTGATTCCTCAGAGAGCTTAAAACATTTAATCATAGTTTCTCTAAGAGGTGGCCTGAACCTCTAAGAAAAATCAGTGCAAAGTATTATCAAACTGTTGCACTGAAGCCCTAGGGTGTCCCCAACATATTTGAGCTATAAAATATGTTTTTTCTCACATAAACAACTTGCAGCGTTGGACGTGGATCACAGATCGGTGTGTTATGATCCCCACACCAAAGACCTGCAAAACTAATTTCCTTATACGTTTTATATACAACCAAAGAAAGTCCTCTTTTACCTTTTTCCCACCAATCAGTCTGGACCTATAGATTCCCAAATTTTAAAGAGATCAGTCACAGATTTGGTCATTCTCATGATTCATCTGCTAAAGAGAGCATCTGGTAACATCAACATGGATGTTTTGTAACATTGCATCAAAATTATGCACAAATCCTAGTGAATGTTTTGCATAATTTCTGCTGTTAGTTCCTTGAGCAGATTCTTGCTTCCTAAGGAAGCTTGAGTAAATTTTCAGTCTCCCAAAGCGCAGAAAATCACAGTCTGACAATATTTTACTGATTTACTGGACTCAAACTGCCAGCGCTACAATGCGGCAGATACTTCAGGGGTTTGCTTCTTCTGCTTTATCATCTTTGCACAAATGCACATAACACCCAAACAGTCTTTTCTAAATGTAGTATGAACCTCTCAGGCTTCTTGTTAATTTTCTGGACAAAAATCTCAGCCACAAATCTTTAGAGCACAAAAAAAAACCCCAAGTCCTCACAACCATGGAAGTGGATACTCTTCTCTCACATCCACAGGAGCCACACAGCCTGACCATGTGGATTGTCATGTAAATAACCCACAGTTCGGGGATGTGAAATTATGTCCTCTACCCCGCTGCTTCCATTTTTCCTCTCACCCACATGAACTCACACTTAGTCACCCTTATTATTTCTTTATAAGCATATGTTCCCCATGATTTTCTGGAATTGCTTACCCCATTAGTTAACCCTAAGTTTAAACACACATTATTATTTGTTGTTACTATGGAAATGTAGCAAGATTGAAAAAGTACTAGTTTTCCTATACTCCCCTCTGCCAAGAACAGGTGTATTATTCAAAACCCATAGTTCAAAATCAACTTTTTCTATTATTATAAAATTGCTTCTTATGAGGAACTAATCAATTTGCTTTTCCTCTCAAAATTCCATCCATATCTTATGGCTAAGAAATGCTCCAACATTAACCACTTTTCAATTTCCCATCTCTTCATCCTGTTTTTCACATGTGGGCACCAGAAGCCCCATAAATAAGGAAGGAGGTCATTTCCTTTCTCAAGGTTCTTGCCTTGAGAAGCCAAAGGCTTCAATGCATAACGATGCCAAAACTACTTGCTGTAGATGAGTAAAAGGGGCATGGCACAGTTGTCTGTGTGCACACACACAGGCATCTCAAAGCGAGATGTCTCCAAAAGCAGTTCATACCTCCAATGAAGGTTTAGTTGCACCATCTACAATATCACAGTTAAAGAATTTCACATAAATATGAAGAAAACTGTAGGAGTGCATTAACTTGCAGCAGAAAAGATTTGCTTACTGCAAGCAACTCCAGAAAATTACCTGCTCCTACTCATAGCTGAAAGGGACCAATTTGCTGATAATCAAAGCACTACAAGCATCAAGTGCCTGAACAAGAACCAAAAAAAACCCCCCCAAAAAACAAAAAATCCAAACCAAAAATCTCACTACTGATTTAATTGCATTTCAGACCAAACCTATTCTCATATCAAAATGCATACACAAAACTTGGATCATAGGGCTGCAAATTTACTCACAGAAACTTGAATTATTCTTAATTTTTATTTCAGTTCTCATGTGCTGATACTGCAGTAGAGCTTGGATTGCAAAATAATTTCTTAAATAAATAAACAAATATGCTTCAATTGGCAGAACTTGAGGGATTGAAGCATTCAGCAGCAGGAAACATGCCCAAAGGTACAAAGCAGATTAACTGCACAGTCCAAAGGACAACCTGACCTTTGCCAGCCAAAGGTAATTCAAGGCCTTTCCCACTAGAGAGTGCTTTTCTGCCTCTTTTTATTAAACATTATTTTAGCCCCATCCAAAAATTTATGTTGCTCTCCAACACAGTTGCATAATCCTTGAAACTTCCATTTACCAAAGAGATCCTGCTGAGCACAAAATGCCTCTTTTCCCTCACTCTGCTTATAGATAAATTGACTTTTCTTTTAGAAGAGAGAACTACTTCTAAATAGTCTTTGCCATCCATCGATTTGATGACTGTTTAAGCAACACAAAACTATTTCACAACATTATACCACCTACAAACATTAAGATGGAAATAACAATAACTGAATGGATACGGACAAGGAGTGTCACCGTAATAATTTTTTTTTAAATTCTTTGAACAAAAACAATGTAATCAGAATTATATTATCTCTTTTCTATTATTTTCCTAAGTAACAACCACAAGAAATTGCACAAATGCAATTCTATTTCTGGTTCAGGAAGTCTGGCCACTCAACAGTACAGTCACAACATCACCCTGTTTTGTGATAGCTAAACAATGACCCCATTTTCTTGAGCATAATTGTTTTAAACTCAACGTTCTCAATCTACACTGCAGTGCAACAACTGGACCAGTGTTACCTCCTAGGACCTGCACCTTTCTCTCTGGTTTTCAGATGTATTTAATAATTTCTACTGCAAAAGAAGACCTTACAGATGTGGGCATATGGTAACAGCCCTCAGTCTTGGCTCAGATAAGCATAATAGGCTTATAGTGAGATTTTAAATGCAGGTTTCTGGAACCCTTTTTGGTCTCAGACATATGGGTAAAGGCAACAAATTGTAGAACCAAAACTAGAATCTGTACTGGAAGCACTAATGTGCTTATCCAGTCAGGGTAGAAAATGTTATTTGGCTGATATGAGCTGTCATGCAGCTGAACTGAGAGCTCAAACTTAAAATATTCATCATCATCCTAGCAATCTTCCCCCTCCCCTCCTCTTCAAGAGAGCAATGAAGAAACCGTCTCACATTTTCAGATGTAACTGTTTTACTGAGGGAACATCTTTTGTTGCCAAGCCTGAGTCATCCCTACAGACTCATTTCTCGAAGAAGCGTGCACATAGAACTGACAGCTGATCACAAGCCATCTCCAACTTCCATAAAATCGTATAGGTTTTAAAGCAACCTAGTAAAATTAAGACACAGTAACCTTTCCTTTATAGTGGCAAACATTAATAAAATTCTCTGTTGCTATAGTTATGAAGAGGGAAGACTTTTTTATTCATAAAACTAGGTCACTGAGGAAATAACATGCTCACACAGCAGGGGAACGCTATCTAAGTGTGCAGATAGCATATTTCTCAGTTTGTCACTGCAGCTTGGAATGCCCCATTTGCCTCTCAGTTGCGCCCACTGCAGTTCTGGTGCTGGACCTTGCAGGGCCCCCAGCAGCAGTGACACAGGTCAGGAGCAATGGACCTGAGAGCTTACCCCAGCATGGCTGTGAGCAGAATTGAGACCTAGTGACAAGAGAGCCAGCACAGAAGCTTTAGCAGCTGGTATGTTTAGAGTATTAAGATAGCAAATAGCATGTAAATAACTTTAACTTCTAAAAAGCACAGATATTGGGTAAATAACAATCTTCCTTCGGGATTTCTTTTTGGCTGATGCCACCATACCAGCCAGACCAGGTCAACATGGCCCATGTAACCTGTGGGCAGGGAGCTTGTCCCAGATGGCTTACTGCCACAGAGCAACTCCAGATGCTGGGTTGCCATGTGGCATCCACTTTCTGGGGACAGGCTTGGGCAGGGATGGGGGGGCTTGTTTGGTGAGACTCAGCTTGGCAGAGTAAGTTCCTGGGTAAAAGACTCCAAGGATACACAGGGAAGCGTGCTTAAGCACCACTCCCAAGACCTGCAGGGTTCAGATCTGAAGGCCACCAGAAACAAGGAGGCCCTGAGGTGACTGACTCCCTCCCAACAGCCCAGCAGGCTCCCCACCACATGCTCACAGGTAGGTATGTGGGTCAGACACTGAGCTCCTACTCTGGCCCCCTGCCACCTCCAGACTCTCCTTTGGAGGAAATCTCACTGCCAGTGAAGATGCTAGTCAGCTTCTCTCTGCCTTTTCCCAGTCCCTGCTGCCAGCCAGATCAGGCAGCAGCAGCCCCACAGCAGACTTGCTGTTGCAGCCAGGCCACCTTTCACACTCACTGCTGTGCTGAGTGATGGGGCAGGGGCAGAGAAGGGCTCAGTAGCTGTAGCAATTGCACAAGGGCAGCCAGGTCTCAGCAGGTGCTAAGGTAAGAGCTGTATCCTTTTGTCTTTCCTGTTCCTTGGCTTCCTGTCATGTCGCTGTTGGAATTGAGGCAGCTGCAAACAAGGACTTCGGGTCAGCACTAGGGGTGCCTTCCCTATTTGGACAGCTCTGGAAGGACCTGGAAGGACAGAAGCTCCTGGGTTGTTTTCATGGTGGAATGTCTCAGGTTTCATTGAGTGATATTCCAGTGTCAGGCAAGTGGTGTTTTTCCTGGTCTCTTTCTGGCTCCTCTGCTTCAATATTTCATTGTCAATTCAGTGGAACTGCAAATAATGAGACAAGAAGTGCCAAATGCTCATGTGGTAACCCTCCTACCACGTCTTTCACAGGTCTCAGATGGCTGTGTCAGGAGGAGATAGAGATATCCTTTGCTGCCTCCCCTGAAAACTGACTCTGTTTTGATGGAAGCAGTTGTAATCTCTTCCCACTTACCCTGCCAAACCCAAGCTCCACCCAGCATGAATCCTTGGTATGATCTGCATTAGGCCAACAGCAAGGCCTATTACTTTTCCAATTGACAGTTGAAGATAGTAGAGATTTCTTACCTTTTTTCTTTTTTAGTAAAGACGTCCTCAAGCAATTTACATGGAGATTTTTCCATTACCTTCTCCAGCAGACATTTCTGTCCCAATAGGAAAAGCGGCTGAATATCTAGAAGGCTCTTTGCTCCAGGCACAATTAGCATTCCTTGTGCCGAGAGGGAGAGGATTAGACTCTCCCCAACCATCTGCCGAATATGCCTTGCCAATGTCACAAGAGCATTTTGCTATATAAACAGCACAAAGCACATATCCATACACAACTTTGAAATTTAGTAATTTTCCATTGAAAATAAAATCTGGTTTTGCATCATGCAAAAAGAAAAAGTGGAAATGCAACGCAGCACAGTAAGACACAGAGAGTGATGTTATTGAATGTTAAATTTTAACTTTGAGCACACTGACACTAGTAATTAAAAATGGCCAAGTAGTGCAAGTTCTCAGAGATTTCACGAATCACCTTCATTTGCTACTCATTCAGCAAATAGTTTCGTGATTAACCTGCTGAATAGGAAAATTGGAACAGGTATGTGAAATATAAAACAGAGACTTCTAAACTTATTTGGAAAAAGTAATGCTGTAGGGCCTTGAAGGAAGAGAGGCCCACATTCGCTCAACCCTCATTTGTTACACCATCCTTCACCAAAATATCTTCTGTTACAACAACAGATAAGCTGTACTCCGCAGAAAGGCAATTTCACTTTTTCGCAGAGTTTGATATATTCTTGCATTTTGTTTTATTGCAATCTGGAGCAAAACAGACCTGTTTTTTTTTTTTCAGTTACCTACCAAAGAGGATGGAGCTACAGCTCTGGAAGAGCCTGCGTCTCCTGTCAGGAAGCTGAGCTGCTCAGGATATGGCAGATATCATTCCACAGACTTCTCCACAACCGACCCTTCTCCACTAGCCCCAGATTTAGAATTGCTAGACAAGCAGGTACATTGGTATCCTCCACGTAAATCATGGAGAGCTTGGGAGTAAGGACTTCCAAATATTTAGTTGACAGTAATCCACTATACCCCCACATGTGGATCTTCCTCCTGTCAAGTCTTCAAGCAAAACAGGATCTCAGTGCTTCTCTATCTGCAGCCCCTAATGCAAGTAATCGAAGAAGCAGAAGAGAGAGATGATGTACAGCCTCTGCCAATCTATGTCCTGTGTCAAGGCACTAAATACTTATCATTAAATTAAGACTTAAATACCAGCTGTCCCCTTGCTTCAATATTCACAGCCTACTACCTGTAACCTGAAATATGATAAAAACTTACCAAGACCTGCTAAGCAGCTTCAACATCCACTGATTTCAGAAGCAGAATATCAAATACACTGTAAGGACCAAAACTGGATGGAATTTTATGCCTAAAAAAGAATTTTTTCTATCTCTAATTTTTGTAAGTCCTTTAAAATCTGTACAACAGCTCTGTTATGCTTCATGAGCCTTGTCACAAGTACAAGGTTTCACATTGGCACATTTTAAAAATAACCAGTGAGTAAGATCCTGTTCTCATTTCTATAAAAACTCCCCTACTGATGATAAAAACTGGTTAATAATTTAACAAAGTAATCCAAGTATTCTAAAAGTGGCACAGAGCCATTTATATTGAAAAGAAAATGTTTAGTTATAGGAGATTAATCTGTGAGAGAGGTCTATTATTTAATAAAGAAAACTCTTCCAAAACCATTCGCATCGACTACTAACATCACCTACCCATGGGTAACTATTGGCTCCGCTGAGAAAAGGCTGGCTACTTACAAACTGAAATATTGCCCACAAGAGGATAGTGTAGTTCAACCTATGTAAATCAGATCTAAACTCCACAACTTTATCCAGGCCCCTACAAAGTAGTAATAAAAGTCAAGCCCTTGTATCGATCCAAAAATCAGAAAGAATTGGAGGGTTTGTTTTGTTTTGTGGATTCTGGAAGGTTGCTTATCTCCACATGATCAAGGATCTCCATTTATGTTGAATGCCATATTTATTAATATTCATTTCAGGTTACCTAGGCCTGATCCTCATAAGTATCTAGCAAATACTTGGATCGGCATCCAGACCATTCAAACCTCTAACATTAGTCAGTGTGCATCTCAATTTGAAACTGAAGAAAGTCCAAACTAGCGAACAGGTTTAAAATGTTTCTCTTAAGTATTTTACCTCATTTTTCCAGTCTGGAAAAAAATAAATATGCCTTTTCTTTATTTGGTTAGTGCATCTCCACATCCTTCATGATTCATCTTCTAGGTAAAGGTATAAAAATATTTTAAAATGTTTTATGACTGATACCTATATTCCTAAATTTTAATAGTTTAAGGAGGGGGCTGTTTTATTTAATATATTATTTTTTATTATTCAGACAATTTAAATTTTGTCTATGAATATGGAATACTAAGTTTCTGTATAGCTGAAAGTGAAGCCTGACAGAAAAACTACAGTTTCGAGGCATTTTCCAGTTTGGTTTATAAATAGATGGCTTTAACATACCACTCACAAAAACAAAGCTATAGTTAGCTTGCCTGAGGCAGCTGCACAGCTGGGAGAACATACACTGGCAGCTTAGCTGTGCAGTCTCCTGTGTTGTGACACATGCTATCAAAACACCCGTTAAGAACACTGGAAGAATTAGCATTTTGGTTCAAGGCAGAATGATAGGGAAGTGGCCTTTGATTTTACACTATCCAGCATGTAAGCCATTGAAGAAAAGCAAGCTAAATACACTCTTAATTGGAAGCAGCAGGTAAGAAATTGTAATGTGACTGACCTTCCTGGGTTAGGCAGGTAGACTCATGTCAAAATTACTGCTCGCTGTAGCTGTAAAGCTTTTTCACTATTGATAAGCGTGTATCAAAGTAATTCATGTATTTAAGTGAAATGAACAAATATTCTTGGGGTATGAACAGTGGAGGGGTACATCCTGTTTGGGACCTGATCCAGGCTCATTTCTGACACTGAAGGTTCTTGTGTTGACACCAACTGATTTCAGCCCAAACACGCGGATGAATATTCTGCTATACCTGCAGCACTCTGGCTCTGAATCAGCATAAAACGTTACAGATTTCAGTTGCAGCTCAGAAGTAGGTCCCCTTGAACTGGCAGAAGCTTGCTGATGACACAAGCTAGCTCTTAGATGATCTGGGCTCTAATTTACTGGATTCATGTCCTATTGTCCTCCCTTGACTGGAACAGACATAGCAACGCTGAAGTTTATTTTGTATGTATTAAATTCAGATATTCAAACTGCAAAATTAGGATCCACATCCAAACTTTCCAAAATCTCAATTATTTCAACATAATTTGTTTCAAATCTATCTTTTGATTAGATACTTTCTAGCTGACAAATAAGCTCATTGTACAATATTTGTACAAGGCACAAATATGAATGGATAAAACCTTGATATCACACAGTGAATGGTATAAAGACCTTTCACATATGCATATATTTCAGTATGTGCAACAATTTTTTTTTTACCAAGTGTGTTTCCAGATCCTTAATACTTCTTCTAACATCAATTTTCAGTGTAGTAGACATATGCATTTTGCAACTGCAAGAGAAAAATCTCTTGCCTTAAGTGACATAATAACAAAAGGCCGAAAAAGAGCAAGTATCCTCCCATGCACTGCCTACAAAATGGTCCCTTGACATCTCAGATGCTACATGACCTTCACTTACATCAAGTGGATTAAGTTTAAATATTTACTTTAAATAACAATACAAACCACCACAACCTTTCCTTACTGAAGCATTTACGCTTAGCAAACCTTTGGAATTCATTATTTAGAAAGAAAATTTTTTTCCTTGAAAGTACAAACCTGAGACTGTGATATAAATTATATTGCTCTTCACTTTTAATTTTTTGAAACATGAAAATAAAAAACAAGTCAACTTGTGCTTGAAATTCACCACTCAGTCCTTTTAAGTCCACTGATAGTCTGAGCATTTTTTCTATCAAGACGTTGCTAAAAGCACAAAATAGCTCTTTAAAACAGCGCTGAAGAAAGGAGAAAAAGAACTCAAACCCACCACAGCTTAAATACTTCACATAAAATTTCAGAGTGAGTTACAAACTCATGTCTTCCCCACTGCTTCAGCTGTAATTAAGGAATTTGGAAAGGTTCATACAAACTGATGACAGTGGAGCTCAGATTTACAAGTCACCATTTGGCAAATGTTAATTCTTTCCCTGTAAATACTTAAGAGAAACGAGTATATTTACAAAGAAAAAATACAGCACTCTCATCCTATCTATGAGGGACTAGGAGAAAGAATTTAGACCAATGGCAAAGACATGCCACAGTATTCAAACAAATAGAAAATGAAAACAAAATGCCCCCTTGAAGATAAATCAAAGCATAAAATGAGGGACAAACAATGCAAGCTCACACAGCAGCATGTTTGTAACTTCATCTCTCTGATACAAATCTATCAAGTTTTTCTCATATCCAATTTAGGAGAGAGTACAACAGCAAAATGTGATAATCTAACATTACTGTTTTAGTCGTTCTACAGAAGTTTTTAATCCAAATATCTGTATCTTACAGGGTAGAGAGAGAGATAGTGATAAAGTATAAAAATACTACTTAATGCAGCCTGGGTCTTTGCACAATGCCATTAGCCTGCTTGGGAGAAAGCAATGGCAGCACAAGTCAGCAAAAGAGGACTCTTAAATCCTGTTCTTCCAGCCCTTCTCATCAAAGCCTATTTAATGTAATTATCAGCAGTGGGAAACCAAACACAAGCTCCTTACGAACACAGGCAAGAAATACCATACAAAAGAAAGAAGCAAAACAATGAAAAGCTCATAGTGTAAACAAGCCCAAAAGAAATAAGCCACAGCAAGTTACCCTGAATACCATGTTTGTAAATATTTATCAAAACAAATTAATACTAACCCAAGTAGAACAAAATATTCATCTCAATGTAAACCAATACAAAAGTCTCAATCAACAGCAAACAGAGCTAAAAGCAAACAGGAAAAAGACAACACTGAAAGAATGTACATAAGGACTGTATAGACTTGTAACAAATTTATAATTGTAGCATACAAACATGAAGTTTCAGATTTGCAGTCAGCAAACCCACATAATACTCAAAATACTCAAAAGAGAACCAAAAGTCTCATGGGGAAAAAGAAAAAAAAAAGAAAAAAAAAAACACCACAACAAAAAGAAATCAAACAACCCAACTCCTACAGGACAAAAAGAAGGATAGAGCCTTAGAAAGTTGGTTTAGAGGATTCATTTTGCCACAAAAGCCAGGTAAACCTCAGGAAAACCAAAGGTCCTCATTAACACAGGTGTTTGTCACTGCCACCTTCACCTTTATGAGCTGGGCTCTTCACTTGAAGAAAATCTCCCCTGGCACAGCTGGGCAAGGATTTCAGTGCCAGCTATTCCCCCCAGCCACTGTGGACTGTGCCAGCACCCCAGGGGACACACAGCACGAGCAGCAGCCAGTAAAGAGACATGCAGAGCATGGTGGAAGGACAAGAGATACTGAGCACAGACTGAAATACAGGAAACTGTTTAAACACAGAGATAAAAACCTTTTCAACTGTGAGGGAGTGGGTGGTCAGATGCTGGAACAGGTTGCCCAGAGAGAAACGTCCATGCTTGGAGATGCTCAAAATCCCTGGGGATGTGGCCCTGAGCAGCCTGCTCCAGCTGAGCCTGCTGTGAGCAGGGGACTGGAGCAGATGGTCACCAAAGGTGCCTGCCAACCTCAGCCCTTACTGTGGTTCTCCAAGCTTGGAGATGGTGGGAACACAAGACTTGCCAAACTGTAAGCCAGATTTTTGTTGTTTCCCCACACACAAGAGAATGTGAGTGTCTTACACGAAAAACTGGTTGAAAGTGGTTTCAACTATTTTTTTTCTGTGAATTAAAAATATTTGCTTTCCAACATACTGTAGAGCTAAATGAAATAAAGGAAACAAGAGGAGTTGACCCACTAGCTGCACTAGGGAGCTTAAGAAGGATGGAGTAAGCAATTAAACAAGACCGAAGGACTAGGGACAGACAGGGATGCTTGGCTCCACTTCACAGCTTCCATGAAAAGGCAGAGGTAGTTATGAAGGCATATGCAACAACTACAGAATTACATAAAACTGTATCCTTGGTACAGCCAAATGACACTCATTGCACCCTACTCTGAGAAAATAAAGATGGAGAACTCTGCATTGCAGATAAATTCTTATTTTAAAATGGAGGAGTGTGAGGGAGGAAAATAGAAATATGTTAAGCACAGAAAAAGTGAACAGTCAGTATAATTGAAAATAAAAATATGTAAAATACTACTTCATTAGTGTTCTCTTTTAAGCTCTACAAAGAAAAAATATTGTGTTTATCAATGACACAAATACACATGGAGATTCACAAAAATACACATGTATCAATGTATTTCAAAAAAATACATTGAACACTAATGTCTAAAATAAGAACACAGAAGATAATTCTTGGTAAAATTGAACACTTAGGAGTTCTTTACATCCACAGAAAGTGCTGTATGAACAGTAACTAATTGTGGTAGGTGAAAATATGCTGACTTTGACTCCAACATTATCCTGACTTCAGATTCAATTAGAACTACAGTGTCTTGCCAATAACTCAGGAAATTACAATTTGCTAGAACAGACCAGAAAATTAAAGCATTATACACATTTAGAAATCAACAAAATATGTGTCACCAAAAAGCTAATAAGTTTATTTTTAATTGTATGCAGATTGAGTCTAATGCCAATAAAACAAAAAGGACAAGTGTTTTCATCATCATTTGGGCAGCTGATTGATTACTCATCATTAGATCTGAATTTTAACAGAGCTCCTTTTGGCATATGGAAAAATCTGCTGGTATCGATGTCCTGCCTTAAAACTTTTCTTGTTAGCCTTCAAAAAGAAGCACGTGCTCAATCTCTGTTCTAACCCCCTCTTAGCAGTGGCTGAAAGGACAACACGAGCAGCAGTAAAGGGAAGTGTTATCCATGCATTAAGCAAATAAAAGTAACATACCGGAAGAAAGCGTAATGGAATCTGAGCTGAACCAATACAGGAAGTGGATTTTGACAACTAAGGTTTAGACAAAACAGAGATAAACACTGAAAAAAAGAATGAAAACTGAATGTTCATTGGTCTAGTTCAAATGTAAAATACATATTTAAATCTTATGCCTCACTTCTACCTCCATCTTAAAACTTCAGTGTAATAAAAAGCAAGTCCTGCACACGCATTGCATCCACAAGGGACGCAACATGTATGCCGAGGACTCTGCCTTCAGCTTCGCTGCTAATTCTTACAGCACGATCTCCAGGCCAGCAGTGTCTAAGCTCTCTGCATGAGCTAGCAAGGGTGTATGTTGATTCTGCAACTTGTTTGTACAATATTAAACGTAACTAAGTAAACTATAACCAACATTGTCAGATGCACCAGTGCCAACAGTAACAGTATTACACAGCAAATATGAGAGGCTGACCAGCTTTAATACAATAAAGTACCTTTATATTTGAGGATGTGTGATATTTAAAAACCTTTTTATGAACGCTAGCATTTGGGAAGAATGGTTTTTTAGTTTTCCTTAAGGGCAGAACAATGACAAAGAACGAGGCTAGCTTTAGAATTGCTGACACAAACTGCAATAGTTTCATCCAAAATGCTTCTGCACTCCTAGAAAATAATTATATCTTCCAGAACCACAGAAACACAATAATAATAACACTAATTACTCCAATGAATCCAAAGCAAACTAAAACTATGCTATTAATTTCATCATAACTCCCAAATATGCTAATTTGGACTGGATCTCCATTGTACACTCTATAAGCATATTGTTAATTGCTTATATTTACCACTAAAGATAGAATCATAGAATCAGACGGGTTGGAAAGGACCTCTGAGATGATCAAGTCCAACCCTTGATCCAACACCACTGCAGTTACTAGACTATGGCACTAAGTGCCACGTCCAGCCTCGTCTTAAAAACCTCCAGGGACGGAGATGCAATCACCTGACTTAAAATGTGGTTGCAGTATCATGTTTGAAACTCCAGGTTTAGATGGTTGGACAATTTTGTCTTTAATTCATCATTATTTGATAGCACAGTAGTAACTTCATTCAGCCAACTACATTAATACATAGCAATCTTCAAGTATGGATTGAAAATTGCCAAGTAGGAAACATGGCTATGCCCTTCAGCCACTTATTGATCCAGATGACACATCTGTGTGCACTGCTCCTGCAAAAGACCACGCTGGTTTAAACAGGCACTGTTACAAACAGCAAACGACTACTAAATTTAAAGAACAAGGTATTCTACTGTTCAAGGTATTCTATCTACCAGATATTCTTAAAGGTATTGTTCCACATAGCTTTGAAGACAGTTCTGCACGCATCAAATTGGTCTATGATTACGGAGATGCTAGGCCATTTTGCATTAAGCAGAAAGGTGCTTAACATTATGATCCTTCCAGCCACTGCCCTCATTTAATAAGTGCATGTTCTGAAAAAAACTGTTACTAAGCTCTACAAGGATGTGGTTTGCCATGCAGTTGGGGCTTCTTGGTTTCATGCTGCCAAATTGAAGTTAGACACTTCAAATGTACCTGGTGCTTTTTCAATGCCATCCTAGGGTGTCATTGCTTCAGTTGCCACGGAATAGGATGAATCTGGGCTTCACTCAAGTCAACTAAAGACTTCACTGAGTCAAGATATCATACAGTTGTGAACAGCTGTTTAAATTATGACTGTCTACCTTCACAGTAGTAGCTTATTCCATAGCACTCTCTGGAGCTCTTTACACAACAAATTATAGCAAATAGCTCCAAGTTAAATTTCACTTCAAGAATAAAGAAACTACAAAAATGCATATTCAGTCTTTATTTTATTAAAACAAGATTTGTTCTGCTGAAGGAATGAATGAATTCATAACTGCAAACCAAACAAACAAGGAACAAAACCTTTGTTTCTGGGCATGCTCAGAGCTATGCTATTACAAATTTTTCTGACAAACATTATCAGGAATGCTGTAATTCATAGCAGATAAGTCATTAAAGGCAAAAATTCCGGGATTTTAGTTACATTAGTGAGTGAGACAAATTTTACTTTTCCTATCTGTCCCCAAACACTTCTCTTTCCAGTATGAATTCAGATACCCTGTTCTCAGGCAGAGCTGACCCTGATGGACAAAGAAAGGAAGACCGCTAAAGAAATCAAGAATCATCATCCTGCTCCTGTTTCCCACTACTCAGTGAAGTAAAGCAGACTCCTGAGCACAGGAGCACACGTACCAGCCTGCCTCTACTTTAGATTAGGACACCATCCTCTTATGTCTACCTGCGACTTACTTCCAAAGAGAATACGCTGTCCTGTAATTTAGCTCTTTACAATATTAAAAAGTCCAAATACATGACCGAGAAAAAAAATGGAAACAATAAATGTGAAATTAAATGAGCAGAAGATACAAAGAAAGAACATCCAGCAATAGTACTGGACAAGTTTGTAATAACGCTGTATCCTTACAAACTCACAATGTGTCAAATGACCACAGACAGCAGGGATAGAGAAGCAGATAACAAATTACAGCATCAAGTAAAAGTATTACAAAATACATTACCAATAACGAGAACATGAAAAGCACAAAAACACATATTCTCATTTGGGCACAAATTTTGCATGAAAGTTAAGCAAACCTTCAGATTAAGTTAGACTCTCATTATAAACAGAAACGCCTCACTTTATCCGAGTCCCACAGAGGAGTATTTTCATAATACAATTACAAGAACACTGGATGCAAACTTTTCAGAAAGAATAAGAAAATAAAAAATCCTACCAGAAGATTAACTGAAGAACTGCTTGGTGCGTGTCAGACATTTAAAGTTTTGGGGGCTTCCTATTCTATGTTTGTTTAGTACCTAGCACAGCATGACTCTGGCTCACACTCATGGTTCACAATACTAGTGAATAATAAAAATCTAGCTGCTTAGAATAAGATTGTTTTAAAAGGCTGAATGAGTACTTTGTGTGGGGAGAGAATTTTAAAAAAATATGAAATTATTAAAACCAAAAAACCCTATGAACTTGCAGAAGGTCAATATTGCACATGCACTGAAGAAGAAAATAACATTTTTCTGAACTATTGTAAAATATCCTGGTTCTAACTGCTGTCAATTAGAATCAAAGAGCATGACTTTAATTCCTCTTTAATCCAGTTACCTTTTCTTGCTTCTCTGTATTAACACATGCAAACATACTGACAAGACATCTTTGTCCACTAACATCAAAAAACCCAAGAAAAACTGACCAAACAAAAATCAAAACAACAAATGCTCCCATCAGCTTCAGAGAGAAAGTATTTCAGCTCTCAATTTGCCATTTGTGTAGACTTCACAATCACGTTTTGAAGTTTCATGTTGCTAATGAAACAACATGCTATTCAAAAAGGGCAGCAGAATATGCATTATTTAGCTAATAGGAAAGTGCTTGTCTATTCCTCAAGATCCCAGAAAACTTCCCTTTTCTCCTTCTTGCACATGATACTGTCTCTGAAATATTTTGTTTTGCACCTATGCTCATCAATTCTCTTTCCAAAGCAGTTTCTGTATTTTCTTCTCCTATCACTGTCTCTATTTTTTCTAGCAGTCATTGAGCATGCACAGAAGAGGTTTCTGAACACTCAGAAGTGAGGCACAGAATAACATCCAAACCACAGTAAACCTTATTTTGACACTGTCAACCACAGAAGTTTCCAGACTTGAACACCAAATCTTGTCCTTCTAATAAATTTTTACATTTCATGCTTTTTTTCACTTTTCTTTTTTTTTTAAAGGAAAATATATAGCTACTTACACTTTTATTTAAATATAGTACACTTTTATTCTAAAAAACCCACCCTGACAAGGGGGTCCATTATTAAAAACAAAACAAAACAAGGCATTACAGTCTAAAAATATTAGTCATTTTATAGACCTCAGGACATTTTTATTACTCAAGATTTCAAGGAAAAGTTGTGTACTGGAGTAAGACAAACTTACAACGAATGAGTATGGAGAACAGTAATTTGACTCTGAACAAATACGCACTAGTGATCTTAAAGTACAATGTGCACTAAAACCTATTCACACACAAAACAATTCATGCTCTTCATGTGTAAAATACTGTGAAAAATAAGATGGAAGAAACTGGATAGGAAAACATTCGCGTATCATAAAAATATGTTAGAATGGGACTTATCTATAGAGTTAAAGCTTTGCTTTAAAACAAACTTTATTTAAAAATCTTCTTTTGCTTTATCTAAAAATTAGCCTCTCTATAAAAACCATTCCTTTAAAACTTTGCTTTAAAAACATCAGTTTTATATTAGACAAAATATTAAATTATACAGGCACAATTAGTTATGAGGGCTATAAGAACTTACATTATAACCCTTCATTTTCCAGTGACTTGCAATACAGTCATAAGATTCTGCGTCTACTGACAACCATAGGAAAATTCATCCATAGAAATAAACTTTTATTTAAAAAAATAAAATAAACAAAAACAAATAAATCTGTCAGAACATATTTGACTTGTAAAGGAACTTCCCAGCCTTGACACATGCACATCTTCTATTTATCTTGGGAAATACACATATAAATTAAAAAGATCCCAAAAATATTCTTTGAACATGTGGTTTATGATGACAGCTTTAACATTTCCTTCACATACTGTATATTAAAATAAACCATTTCCAAGTCCACCTTTATCTCAGTCCAAATCAGTGACCCTTAACACTTCAGAAAATGAACCAAGAACAGTTTTGTTTTCTGAGGGGAAAAAGCACATACACTGTGTTCACTGGCAGAAACAGCACAGTCAGAGCTTTTCCATGTTTTTCTCATGTTCTGAAAAACGTACTGTACCGCTACAGAAATACAAAGACCTCTAAAGTAAAATAAATTATATAATATACCAAACTGAAGATTTAAAAGCCAAAGTGCTGACTGTGATGATGTTTAACTACGTACTTAACTTACCGCAAATGAACAATTAATCTTGGGGTTTAGAGCGAAGAGACACCCACAGGACTGGGGATAATGTCTCCTGAACACATTAAATAAGCTGTCATCATAACAACTATTAAAAAAAAAAAAAACAAACAAACTAAACCAAAATACCACGGGGATTTTTTTTGCCATAAAACCATACTGGTTGGAGCATCAGTGACCAAGCATGAATCTCTATGGAATATAATTTTAATTCACCTAAATATTTTTAAAAAAAATATTTGAACCCTAGTACATCTACATGGGTGCTACTTTAGGTTTACTTATATATTTTACTGAAGGTTTCCACTCTAGTCCAAAAAAATTTAACCAATAGTGCACCCAATTAAAGTCAAAAAAGCACAGAAACCTGAACTTAAGGATGACATAGGCTGACATTCCAAAACAACCCAAAGCTATTTGTTTGCATTATTACTTGTCCATCCCCCTCAAACTAAGGAATGTGAAATTCACCTATAAACTTTATCAATAAGCTACTAAAAACAAACAAAAAAAACCGCCCAAACCTAAGCCTATATTTCTTTTGGAATTTGAAATTTCACTTTAGCCACCACCATTTCAACAGCCCCCTAAAGAGATTTTCCTTACCAACATGGTCCATTATTGCTTGATGAGAGCCCACAGTGACTTTTCCTCTAAAACAACTGCTTTGGACATGGTTTCAAGAAAAGAGTCAATACAAAACCATGTAAAATTACATTTCATTTCAAGAAAGCACTGAATGGATCTGAATTGTATCATACTGTATTAATTTTAATGCCATTCCACAGGCAAGTATATATTACGTGTTGAAGAAGGTGCGTATATACACAAACACAAAATACATACAAAGAATTCAGCCCAAATTGATTTATCTTCATTTCATTTCTGGCATAAAAACTGAGTCATTTTTTGCACTTTAGAATTATGTGAAGAAATTAAATTAGGCACAATTAATTAACACAGCTTCTAAATTACCTTATTATAGTGCACTGTCACGCACTAATAATACCATAAAACCAATATGATACTATTCAAGGTCATTTTGCTGATGTACAGGTGAAGTCTAGTAAATAGGATTTTAAGTGCTTTTAACTCAAATCTACAACTTCTGCAGCTTTACCCAGTAGAACAGTGCAATACATTATGTCCCCATATTCCAGGAACAAGAGCTGAGTTTACAGTTGTATTTGTTTCACATTAGACTGGCTTTGCACTTTCTGGAGCTCTAGCACTTCAACTGCGTTGTCCACGACCTCCTTTTTTCCCCCTTCCTTTTTCCAGGTGCTGGCTATAAAAAAAGAAAAAAAAAGTTCTTTTGGTAGCTAGCTCTCACCTGGCAGAACAAGACAGTTTCGAAGTAATGGTACAGCAGTTGTTCTTCGAGAGGGTCGGTTCACAGTGCTAGGATGACCCCGATCTCCACTTACTTCCCAGTTCCTGACTTTGGAGGAAGCTTGCTCTGGTTTCTTGGGACAAGATTCTGATGTGACTTTCTGCCTCTTTTCGGGAATCCCTGTTACAATTGTTGAGCTCAGAAAGGCCCTTTTTGGTTTACTCCTCACCTTTAATTTTTTAGCATCAGGCTTTTCTTTCTTAGGGTGCTTTCCTACTGTAGTTTTTCTTGTCTGGCACCTATGAATGGAGAAAGCAGATTTCTGGGCACGAGGATGAAGTTGTCTTCTCAACCCCTCTTTTTGCTGTTTTTTAGTTCTGGAAGTTTGTTTGCCTGTGGTTACTCTGTTTCCTCTCCTCCCAACAGTACATGTGACAGACTTAGATCCTGAAGCCTTTCTGGAAAAAACTGGTTCTTTATTAGTGCCTTCTTTTCTCTTCCATACTGCCTTTGGATTCTCCCTCTCTAACCACTCACTCCTGATGGAGGTCAGAGGAGTTTTGGTAATTCTATTAAATGGAATTAATCTACAATCTCCTTCTACCACAGAGTTCAAAGGTGAAATGATCAAGTGTTTAAAAGAGTTCTCAGAGTGACTAGACACAAGGCAATCTGTTCTTTCTGTGGAAACAGAAGATCCATCTGCCTTTTGACTTGAGGCTGCATCATTCCCTTTATCTGGATCTGTCAGGAAAGATGCTGAAGATGAACTATAGTAGTCTGACCAATTGAGTGACTTTGATGGTGTGCTTTCTCCCTGTGCCTCTGCAAGTTTTCTCATGTTTGCATCAAAGCTGAGACTTCTGAAAAGCTGTCGAACGTGGGAGGGCTTTTTGGCCTTTTCTCCAACTGTACTCTTTGGAGGCGTTTTCAGAATTCGATTTGTCAGTGGGTCATAATACTTGAAAGAACACTGTTTGTATTTATACCTTACAGAGTCCTTGCTATCTGCGGAGTTTCGATTTTTCCTCATTTTGGAAGTATCTACAGGTTTACCTTTACACTGTTTTACCTCTGGGCATGAGAGTACATACACCACTGTCTTGGGCTGTACAGGACTCATAATCTTGCTGTAGGACTCTGGAAGTTTAAGGGCACATAGTCTAGTTTTCATGTTTGGAGTTTTTTCATTCTCCAACCACGCGATGCTTGCTTTCTGATCAGCTGGATCAGATTCTCTTCTAGACATTTTCCTTTTTGCTACAGGGTAGTTCAACAGACTTGTTTGGGTGCCGTGGCTGACTTTAACCACCTGGCATCTTGAAGCCAGGCGCCATGTCCTTTTCCTAGGCATTTTAAGTATTTGTGGGTTGCATAGAGTATCTGAGGCTAAAGACGGGTTATCAAAGTCAGAGCCACCGCTTAAAGCATCATTAAATTCTGGCAATGCTTTAACTGATGCACCTTCTGTTCTGTTACCCTCAATAACGTTGATCCTTTTTTCATCCTTCTGCTTTTTTTTCTTCATTCTCTTGCCTGTGCAGTTGGCTGACGATTCACTGTCAAAGTAGCAGCGAAAACGACCCTCCCTGAAATCACGCACAAGTTCTTCAATTTTTATATCATCTTCATACATTATTTGAGACCAAGTCTTTCCCACAAAAGAAGGAGGCACATGAGGCAGAGCTGGAAGAACTGGTTCTTCAGTATGAACTATGACATCCTTTTTCACCGTTTCTGTTTTCTCTACTGACTCAGTTTTTAAAACAGAGCAGAGCTGTGTTCCGTAGTCTTTATCTTGCAAACTTACTTGGACCTCTTTTAGGAATTCTATATCTGTTATAGCTGCCTTGGGTAAGTCTGTTCCTGCCTGCACTGGTGCATCACAGTCAAAACTCATTTCAGAGCCCTCTAAATTAGTATGGTCCAGAAGTGATGAAAAAGTTAAACAGGGATTATTCTCTTCTTTGATATAAATTTCTTCAGATGTAGTTTCATGGCAGTATTTCAAAATTACATCTTCAATAGTTTCATCCACTGAGCTTCCATCACCTCTGTTTGTCTTCACATTTTTGCATCTTGCTAATTGTGGGGATGTCCCAAGATCTAGGGAGCTGCTGATACCCACAGTATCCCTGAGATGGAGATCAGACACCAAGGTTTCATCCTGAGTTCGTAAACTATCTCGCTTTGAGAGAGATTTACCTGAGGTAATAAATAAAGAATTGCTGTGGTTGCATGTAGGATTCTGATGTGAAACTGAAGGGCGTTTTGGGTGAGCCAGGGCTGGAGCAGGATTCAAGCACGGGTTCAATAACACATCGCTATTGCAGGCCTTCATTGCCCTTTCATCCCATCCACTACGGAGAAACAGATTTGATGCTGCCAAATCCCTACCGTTTTTTCCTGTTTTAGGATTACCAGAAGAACTGTGGATTATAGGACTGATGGAAAATTGTTGAGGTACAGGGCTCACAGCTGTAAACTGACCTTCATGGCTATGGTTTGCGGTTTTCAGAGTAACCCATTTCTTATCGCTACAGATGCCAGTAGATTGCTGGGATATTCCTGGAACATGTTCCTGGGCTCTTTCTAGTTTTTGAAAAACTGCTTGTGTTACAGAAGTCTTCTTTGTGCCCTCACGAGACAGGCATGGAACAGAAGAGTGTATTTCACCAATGGACTCCTTGCCTTTGCTGGAAATCTGCTGTTTATCACTGTTCTTCTTTTTCTGTATCTCTGCTGGGGACAGACAAGAAATCCTAGGAGCCTCCAGAGTGATGGGGAGTGGCATGTCATCATATGTTGGTCTAAAGGGGAGGGAGAAAAAAAAAAACCCAGCTTATATAAATACTGTAAATATATATAAGATTTTTCAAACAATAGCAGTGGTTTTTTTTTTTTAAGAGTAATTACCTAGAGTGCATCACTTCTAATGAACAAACTCGAAGATAATGAATTTTCAAAAATTATGGAGAAGGGAGAGGGAAGAGGGAATGTTCCACAAAGCTAATTCTGGCATTAGTCTGTTACCCTCTCCATGCCACCATCAATTACGGATGCCCAAACATAGATCACAATAATTTTATAAATACAGCAAAGGAAGAGAATGTAAAGGTATTTCCTTTGTTTGAAGTTGTAGCTTATAAAGAGTTTATTTCACTGGTCGTACTATCATTATTAAAATTGAGAAATTGAAAAAATTCTTTTGTAGAGAAATGGAACACAATAATACAACACAGTATAAAACCTCTATTGAGTATAAATGCCCTTTTCCCTATAAAACGTGGCTGCCTGATAGGAACCCTGCACATGTTGCCAAGGAATTCCATGCTTACTGTTTCTCACAGACATACCACAGCTTCTGACTCACTTCTTTAAGAAGCCAAGTTATGATTATTCAGCCCCACTGTGACAACAGATTTTTATATATTCTGTAACCGCAGTTCTGTCTTTAGGACTGCCTCAAATACAAGGGTTTGTGTCTTGTAGAATTAACACAACTGACAGACAAGGACTATTTCTCTCATGCAATACAGGAACACACAAGGCGTCACTAGGTAGCAGCTGGGCAAATCCAGTGAAAATAATTTTAAAAATAAGTAAATGTAACTGAAGAAGAGAATATTATGTTTCATTTGAAAGTTATAACCAGACCTTGTGAGACACAAATGGATGCTTATTTTAATACATGGCAGACATCAGCTAACAGAAATATCACGAATAAATTTTATTGCAGAGTAATTTCCTTAGTTATATAACTCAGAGTACATACAGGTCAGGGTTACAGGACTGACTGAGCAAGAGAAACTTCGTATAATGAAACATTAAAAAAGAGGATTATTTCTACCACTGTATGAATACAAAGTAATCAAATACATTAGATGATCAAACAATGCCTGCCTATTGAACCGCTGTGACCAACTGCTGCATGAATTCTTCCCCACCTAAGCTCTGACAGAGGACCTAAGGGGAAGGCCAAAGGCAGTAAAAATAATCCTTCAACTTTTTCACTTAAAAGTTCTTCCATCTCTGTGTGAAACACCTGGCATCTGGACACTCCTGAAAGACTCAATATAGGACTAAATGGATTTTGATATAAATAAAATATAACAAATTTATATGTTTCTAGCTCAGTTAACAACCTACATCCACTTTTCAAAAATAAGCAAATGTCTCCGGGATGAAGGAAACAGAACTACAGTTTTACACAGTTAGGTTTTTCTGACAGTTTTGCTACAAATTACCCCCAAAAGCAGAGTGAAGATTTACTCTTTTAAATACACAGTATTATCTCTTTATGTAAAAAACTTACACACCAAGAGTTTGGAGGAAGGAATGATTTGGAGGTTTGTGTGTATCTGGTTTTGGGTTTTTTTACTGGGGGAGGGGCAGAACAACAATATCCTTTGAAATTCAGTATAAGGCAAAGCTCTGATGAATTTTTCCTTTTTCCACATAACTACTAGGTATACTGGTTCTGTAGAACTAATCAAGACTCAGAAATATTTCCATAATCTTTTAAAATGACACTCTAAAGATCCCTTGTGTGAATTCAGCTAAATAGTAAAAACAGGTATTTAAAGAACTGAGTGGAAACTGTGTATTAATCCAAGAGTTTTAATGTGAAAGAAGAGAATCCAATTCTTACCTTGGATATCAGTTAAGACCATGACTTTTTTTTCAGAGCAGGACCACAACATAAATCTATTCACGTTCAGTTTTCCATCTTTGCTTTTCTTCCTCCAAACTCTGTCTAGATTTGGGAATACTCTTCCCTCTTCTTCCTCCAACTTCATCTAGATTTTGTACATTATTTTTCTCATTCCATTCCTTCTTCCAACAATTTAGAGGAACATTGGTAGCTTGTTTTTCCTAGTTAGTAGGTTTCATTCACCAAAGGAATAACCTTGTATTAGTGACACCTCAAGAGAGGGCTTTTTGCATTTGGATATTGCCTTAAAGTGAATCTTACATTTTCTCCATGGCAAAAGATTGTGGATATTCTTAAGAGGGTGGGATTGAATTTATTTATTGAAGATGGAAGGATTAATTTATTTATTTGCAGGGATGTGTATATGCCCTGGGCTAATTTGGCATAGACATGCATATTAGCTTATTTTGTCACATCTCTCATAGTATCAATGAGTGCATTGAGACAAAATACCCTTCTACTTGTTTTCAGGGTTGCATACTAAGATAACTGCTGGGATCAAACTGGGATTTTTGTCTGCCTTGCAAAACATAACAAATGAAGAATGAGATTTAATTTATTTTCCTTCATCTACAGAGAAATCTTAACACGTTAACCTTCTTATCACTCTTAAAACATGCACACGATAAATAAAGAGCACACTTTTCAAAATCTGAGCATTAATTAATTGGCCAATTAATATAATTCAAGTACTAACTGAACATCTGAACTGCAAGGATGATAAAATAAACATGTAAATATTTACCAGAAATTATCCACAAACAAAAATTATGAACTCTTTCAAAACATACCATAAAATACACTGCTAAATATATATATTAAGACTAGAATGATAATACTGGTAATAAAATATATAAAGCTCAAATTATAAGAATTTGTAAATGCATATGAGATTGTCTAGTCTGCCATTACACCTGTTGACCCATATATCCTCTCTTTTTTCAGGTCTTCTCATTTAACTGCTATCAGTGGTGTTGTCTCAAATCCTGAACTAGTGAAAAATTTAAAAGTGAAGAGACAACACAAAAGCAACACACATGCATGATGTTTATCTGAATACACTTTTTTCTAAATTATCTTAACTGAAAAAGTTTCACCTCAAATGGGCAAAATTTACTGCTCAGCAGTATAAAAGAAACAGGAACATGTAATACAAGCATTCGAACAACACACACACACACACACACAAAAAAAAGCCATCTGTATCATACCTGTTGTCATGGTATCTGTGGGGATGATGCTGTAAAACATCTTGCAGGAAACGCTCCATCAAGCTACTGGTACCTGTACGATTCCTACAGTATGTGGTAAAATGTCTGTGCTGGGAGCTGAAAACATGCTGGTGAAAGACAAAGCAGATGATTAGTCTAATACTACTGTAAACACACTGGCCTATTCCTAAAAATTACTTCCCAGGTTAAACCTTTGCTATGAAAATATTTAAATAAAACGAAAAGTCTTCAGCCTTTTCTACTTTACAGCCTTGATTAATAGAGATTTTTAAGCATGCTTACTGAAATATCTTTCTGAGTTGGAACCTAAGTTAGTGGTTCTGGTAAGTGCTGACAAATCTCTTGTAATTAGTTCAAATGCTCTCACAAATCTCACAGCTGCTCACAGGTCTCTTACCTAGAACAAATACATTAAATGTTTCTATAAATGACTTAAAATATTCTTGAACTTCGTAAGAGTAAACATCCTATAATTCACTCCAATTAACAAGGATTTTCATAAGTGTAGAAGATTAAATAGGCTTCTCCTTTCTAATTAAAAAGTCTAAAATACAGAAGACTGACAGAGCTGTAGAACAGAAAACAGTTGATCAAATGTCTTCAGCCTTGATATCAAACATATTACCATAACCTTAATAATTTACAATATATACAGAACTCAAGATTAAAGACACAGAATTAAATTTAATGGATCCAATGCACAGCAGTGTGCCACTTCAGAAAAGAACACTGCTGCAGCCATGGCACTTCACTGGCACCTTTTAACAGGTAACAGACAAGAAGGGAATCTTTCTCAGTGAACACATTTTGAAATTCAAATTGCTTATTTTTCACTCAATATCGGTTGTTCAGTATAGAGGTTGATATTGCCTTTTGGTACCCCTTGCTATCTGTTGCTGAATCATGCAGAAGCCATCTCACCTGCTCCAGATTACTGTAGTGCACGTGGCAACAGTTGCAGTACCCTTGTCTATTTTGCACAGTGGATACTCCAGGCCCTCTTGCGTGTGAACTGAAAGAAGCAGGCAATATTACCAACACATGGTGGGTTATTTAATGCATGTCCTTAACACGGAAATTCTAAGTATCTATAGTACCACAGCAATGGAACAAACTTGCAAGATAAACGTTTCTATTTCAGAATTGCAATGACAAGTAGGACTACGTATTTTAAAGTATTCCCAAGCAAATGTCACTGGAGAAATTTTTTCTTAAACGCAGAACAAAGGACAACGGCTTGAAGGCACAGGGGGCTGAAATCTGAAAAGAACTGCCTCCACAGGAAAAGGCAGAGTCATCTTCTCATTCTTCTGGTTTTTAGTATTTTGGAAAAAAAAATACCAAAGACGCCTGACACTCTCACATTACTTTTAGGCAGTTCAATGTACCTTCCCCACAATTTTTAATAGTGGTTAGTATAAGATACACAGGACTTTCATCACACACTTACTGTGCCTCACTGTCATCTTCTATACAAGATAACAGGTAAAGCGGGAAAGCAGATTCTTCCCAGTTTACCTTGGGAAGCAGTAAGCTAGACACCAGTTAATCGTCACCTAACTTACCTGCTACTGCTGTCCTGTCGTAGAGAGCCTTCAGCACCATGTCTTTGGATTCCTACAGAAAGACAAAAACAGATCAAAAAATAAAACAACCAAACACACACACAAAACAAAACACAAAAAGCAACAGAGTATCAAAGAGATGGAGAGAGTTTACCTGCAACTAGCTACTTCTCTTACATTGCATTTGTCAAAACTACTATTTTAAAGGAAGATGAAAAGTTTAGTAAGTCCAAGAATCCTTTTGTTCTCAAAGTTCATCCAAGAGCTTCATAAAATAAGCTTTACTCTTTCATGGTTGAGATGAGCGGGAATTTTTCTGCTGATTTGTCTGGGTTCAAAACTAGGCAATCTACACTGGTATTGCTACATCCGTGATCACAGAGATAAAATGTAACATGTCCTAAACAGCTTGTAACAGGACAAGACAATTACAGCTACATGGAAACTCTTTGAATGATTCAGTAGTCACTCCTTCCATCCAAGTTCTTTAATGGAATTTAGAAAATCAAATTATGCAATACAAGGTGAACTAATGCTTATACTGATGATTACTATATTTTTTAAAAGAGTAACTGTGACAAAAACATCTACTTTGAACTTCTTACCCTGTGCTGAAGAAGCAGAAGCTTCATCAGATCGTCTGATTCTGTCAAACATCTGTAAGCAACAAACAAAAAAACCCTAAGTTATAATAATAATTAATATTACATCTAACAATTTTAGCATTGCTAGCTTTTGCAATGTTAGTTTTGGTAGAAGGGTCTAACTTCTGATCTAATTAATGAAGTCAAATACTATACTCATGAACACAGCCCAGACTCTGATAGGTTATCATGCAATAACCTTGTCAAATTCATTTAATTACTTAATTTCCTAAAATGCCTTTACAATTAAGAGATACATGCTAATAAAACCCATACAAGACCTACACCACACAAAATAATCATCCAGGCTGGAAAAGCAATCCTTATTGATCAAAAGACCTGCAACTCAACTTTGAAACTCACAATTTTTAATTAAAATATGACTGCAGCAACATGTGGTTACTTGCTTCAGGGCATCCAAACCCAACGGGCTTCTGAGTGTCACACAGTCCCTTCACATTAGGGAATGCAAGCACAAAATCTACATACCTTAGACTCACCAGCCTTCTTGGTCCACCAAAGCTGACTCCAGACTAGCAAACAATTAATGTTGAACAGGAGGCCATTTGCAGTGCAGGACACTTTTCTTTTTTCATCCCATCTGGCAACAAGGAATTTTAAGAGCCTTTTAAAACAGAGTTAATAATGCATGTTTTCCATGCCCTAAGGTATGTAAATTTTTCTGTACCACTTTGCAAACATGCCACTCGATAAAATGGATAAATCTTTCTGAAGTCTGCAGTACATTCTTCTTTTTAATATGGAAGTTGTTTTGACAGTCTTTCCTACATAAATGTTAACAACTCCTTCTGGAATAACTTTGTTCCTTCTTTCTTCCTCATAGCCCCCAAGTATTAAACATTACTGTCATTCTGGATGCTAGCACTCATGAAATAAAGTATACTGCTACAATAACTGAAAACAAATTCCTTAATATTAACCAAATTGCAACGAATCTAGTTTGTACATCAATCATGAACCTGCTCAGAAAAACAATGTCTTATTTTGCTTATGTTACATGAACTAGTTAGATAGTGCGTATTACAATAGAATGGGTGTTCAAAGCATTTTCTAATTTGATCATTATATACTCTAAGAAGTATTATCATTAGCATTACAGACAGAAAGGAAAACAGAAAGGCTACAATTACTTGCACAATCACTCTCACCAGCATCACCATATTCTGCTTCACAACTCAAAACTTAGCAAGTCCAAGATCTGCTCTTCGCTTACCATTTCTGCAATTATGGGATGAAGTTTCAAATCAACCACTTTTATTTGTTATCTTTTATAAACGGTCTTAACAAGATTCATTCCTTCCCTTCTCATTTGTTGTTCTCATATAAGCAGAGAAGTTGCTCCTATATGAGACTACATACCATCAAGCTTGACTGATGTGCGGTTTGTTACTTGTTTTCTTTAAACTTGTTTTGTTCTTTCCCAGACTATGAACTGCTCATTGTAAAATACCTAAGCTTTTACAGCAGTTATGGTCAGAAGGAGTACCACAGCAGCTCAACTTTAAACAACCCCCCCCCAAAAACCACAACACAATCCACACAACTGAAACACCAGACTCATTCTCCTCCCCACAGTGTATCAATTTATGTAAAAATATTAAAAAAAAACAAATAGGCAAGAGACCCCAGCTGTTCTTATAAGCCTTCTCATCAGGCAACTGAGAAAAGCTTTCTTGATAGAACAACTTATCTCAGCTGTCCTGTTATGTGTCCTATACACAGCCAGGATCAAAAAGAAAGTAAAGGAAAAACACAGAAGACTACCTTTCACGAATGATGCTTTATGTAAAATAACTTGTTCTATGTGCTTGAGGTCTAGCTTAGAGATTTTTTAAGTCTTACTGTGCACACAATCTTATGACAAGGCTTAAAGTGTGGCAAGAGCACAGGAACCACAGAGGAGGCATAGACAGGGCAGTCAGACAGCAGTTCCACAGTCAGCAGTGGCTCCACCACCACTCATCTCCATCCACTGCCCCAAAAGGGGATTAAAGCACCTTGATATACAAATGTTTGATTTCATCTCAGAGACACCAGGTAGTGGGAACTGCAATGTGCTGGAGGATAAGACAGTTTGTTACTCCCTTATTTCAAGGACTAATTTCAGTGGTGATGTGCTACGGAGCCACAAGGTCACTCAGCTGAAAGTACAACACACATTTAAGCTGAGTTATGAGCAAAGTAACTCTAAACAGGACAGAGCTATGAAAATAACTAGATTAAACTACTCCAGTCTGGATCTCCTTGTCATCTTTTTACAGTTCAGGGAGATTCAATAGACCAGATTTTCTCACCTGGAGGGGGGCTGTGCTAAGTAAAAGCTGTAAACGCCCAGCTATTGCTTAGTAACTGACAGAAAAACATCACAGGAAGATCTTTCAGGGATATTCCCCGCTTGTACAAAGCTGCCAATAGAAGAAAACACTGATATAAGGAGAATAAGTTTTTTTAAGAACACTAGTGTACAGGACAAAGAACTAAGTCTGAACTCCACACATAGCTTGCTTACCATCTGAAGTCAAGTTCAAACCACAAGATAGTAATGTGAAGGAAATCTGTTATGTAGATGCCTTATTTAATTTGCCAAAATCTGGACAGCCTAACTGTAACCCTTACTTTTTCAAAACAGAAACTACAGCTATAAATCCACAAATGATTTTTCAGATGTCCAGGCAAAGACTGCAAATTTCTACATTAGCTGAGATACTTTCCACTATAAATATCATAAACTGTTGGATTAAAAAAGTAAATTATATTTGTTACATATTTAGCTTAACCATTTCATCAAAAAAAATCCTATAAATTTTAACAGATGTAGAAACAACTGGACGGACACAGAAGTGTCTGACTTGGTAAATTTCTATCCAGGTTACTTCAGCAGCTGTCTGCAACATCAATGCTTCATTCTGGGTTTATTGAATTACGCTGTGTATGGCAGCCAAAGAATGAAAAACCTCAGATAATTATATTTAACAAGAAAAATGCACAAAAAGGGCAACCAACAGACATGAAACATACACATAAAAAAAACAAACAAAAAAAAAAAACACACACACAAAAAAACCAAACAAAAACCCCCAAAACAACAACAACAACAACAAAAAGCCAAACTAAAACCAAGAATAATGATGGTCTAAAGCAGTTGTTATGATAATATCTGAGTATCAGAGATCGGATAAACTCTCCAGACAGCGTCACTCTTGCACTGCAACAGGTAAAATAAAAAGGGTAAAAAGCCAATCAAAACTGCTCCTCGAAAAACGCCTCACAAAAGCATCTACTACTCCTTCACCTGCGAGCGACTGTGCTGGGGAGGCAGAGGGAGAACCAGGGGGAAAACTCTCCCCTAAACAGAGTGACTTGCCGTCCCACAGCACCACCACAAACAGGGAGGCTGTAACTCATTCCAGGAACGGCCTTTGCCCCACGGCCGCACCGCACCGGCCCGCAGTCCCGACCCCGCCGCGCCGTGCCCGTCTCCCCTCGCCCCATGTCCCGCCCGGCCGCCGG
>VXAY01003985.1:127690-139375 GCA_013399855.1 Oxyruncus cristatus
GGCCGTGCCCGGGGCAGCCCCGCCCGCCGGGACCCGCCGAGCGCTGAGGGGACGCTCAGGCGGCCGCGCGCGCGCGCAGCCCGACCGCTCCATGGGCTGCTCCCGGTCCCCCTTCCCAGTGCCGCCTCACCTCCATCATTCCCCATTAGCTCTTCGGTGCCGCGCTGGGGTCAAGGGACGCCATCCTGTGCTTCCTGCTCCGGGTCGGCGAGCCGCGCCCCGCGAAGGGAATGGCGGGAGCTGCGGTTCCCGCGCAGCCGCTCCTGCCGGGAGCGGAGTCCTGCTGCCCTCAGCGCCCCGATGCGCCCGCCCGCGCTCCTGGGGCCGTGCCGTGTGTTAGCGCAGCTCGCACCGAGCCCGAAAAGCCGCAGTTCCTCCAGAACACTGCGGGGCGGCGTCTTTTTGTCAGCCCCCGCCGGGGTGTTTCTGGTTGGGAAGTAACCCCTTAGCTAAGTTTCACTTCAACAGCCGTAATAGTTGTTTTCTCCTTCAAAATGTATTATTCCATGTGCTTTAGAGCAGGCTGTAGAAAATACCCTTTTAATTTTTGGCTGTCAAAAGTAGCTTGTTTCTCACGGTGTCCCTTGTTTAGGTAGATTTTATCAGAAAGTAACAGTCTGCCTTCATCAGGGTTAATGATGCTAGATCAGCTTTTCTTATAAGTGAGCTCGAGAATGCGATGTTAGTTCAGGTTCTCTTATTTTTAGCTGTAGTTTTTTGAACGTTTATCTAATCTCCCGTGGGAAACCAGCTACTGCATATTTCTCTCATGCTGAAGCAGCAGGATTTTTTAAGCAATCCGAGCAGACCCAAAGTCAACAAAACACCCTTATGTGTGAAGACAGGTGCAGATACAGGCTTGGATTGTGCAATGGGGGGAAAACAATCTTGAATGCGCCTTAATATCGAAAATTTTGAGAGGCTGCTCTGTGATTATGAAACCATAGCTTAAAAATGTCCACCCACGCTCAAAAAGTAATTCAACACAAATCTCAAATGACAGATGAGCAGGAGAAGGCTTCTCTTTAGAAGGGCTGAATTTAGTTGCAGTTGAATTCTTTTGATATGTGCAGAGGTATGAATATATCTTTATTGCTGAAAAATTATTATTATAGAACTAAAGTTGCCTGGTGATGCCTTGTTGCCTAACACACAATTTGGAAAAAACTGCAACTTTCTGTGGAGAACATTTACATGCATGAAGGCTCAGGCACGTACCCAAATTATTGCGTGTCAGCACAGCTGCATTGTTTAAACATGTGGCAAACACATACGTAGACATGTTATCTGACGTTAAAATAGTTTAGTTTTATGGTGGTTTACAATAGGCTAAGTGAGTTACTGTGGCTCGGCTAACCCTTCGTAACTTCTTGAAACAAAGTAAGCTTGGTTACATAGCTGAGGCACTGACGTTTCTTTTCCAGAATGGCTGATGTAAAACAGAAGTTCTTCTTAGCAAAGACAAAGCACTATACAGTCTGTCTTATAATGCCATATAACTTCTCCTCAGATTATTCCTGAATATTTTTGCAAGGATAGAATGTAATATTCTATCTCTTGGACTGTCATTCAAAGTTAGCAGAGCTTAGGCTTGTGTTGCCAAGTATTTCTTGGCTTTCAGCTCTTTCTGTGTTTATGAACTTGAGTTTGCACCTTGATTCAAACTCAGGTAAAATACTGAGATACTCTTTTACCTCAGTCTCCTCTTCCCCCCTAGGAAACTACTTCTCACATACATGCAGGAACACTGAGTAGGGTTGACAAACTTTCTTTCCCCTTTAAAAAATTTTTCTCTCTCCTGGTCTAAGCCTCACACTTTTCTCTCTTTGCTGGTGTCTTACTCATCTGTTGAGTTTCTATAAAGTGCCCCATATACCTTTCACTGCTTTGCTTTCTACTTTTACTTTGATTTGTTATGTTTTTCACTTCCATTAGCCAAATATAAGACAAAGGTGTACCTATTAAAACATTAAGACAAATTGACAAATGCAGACAACAGCTATTTTCCTCAAGAGTCTCAATTTTCCTCAAGAGTCTCAATTTCTTCCAACAACAAGACTGTGATGAAAGAAAATCAAGGTTGGTAAAACTAGTTGGCAGGAAACTCTTGGCTCAATTTTTAGTTTGTTGCATATGTACTTTTTACACTGTGATGTTATAAGCCTAATTTATCCTTGTATTGTTGTTTTGGTAAAATTCTTCAGAGGGTCTGAGCTAAGTGTTGACTGACAGCAGTTGAGGTTTGGGGTTTGACCCATGCAGAGATTACTTTTTCCAAATGTTCACAAAGATGGATTTTTAGTTCTAGCCTGGATTCTAACAAGCATTGCAACTTTCAAGGCAGTCTGAGTACCTGTGTAGATTTTAGAGAACTTCACATTATGATTAACCTTGGGGAAGAAGGATCTTTTCAACTTTATAGTAGAATGGATGTTCCATAATGCCTGGCACTATATTAAAACCTCTAATTACTGTGAAGTAATTGTTGTCTTTTTCTGAAAAATTTTATGCTGGCCACTGCCCGATGTCAGATACCAGTCTAACGGAGAAATTACCTGATCCTCTATGGTATTTCAATTTTCCTCCTTAGTATAAATTCTGTGATTATTAAATAAAGGTGTTCCAAGTAAAAGAAAATAATTCCTTGCCTGTGTAAAAGGCAAGCATAATCTCTTCTCAAAATAGAGCTTCTTGTTTTCTTTGCTCTGCTTTACTCAAACTGTTTGCTGGGTTTGGCAGACTGCTATTACACATTGATTTTTCTCTATTAAAAGCACTTTTCTCATTTTCAAATGAAAACCATGTTTTTTTTAAAAAAATAATGATGGTCTTTATTTTCTTTAGTATGGCACTGGAATTAAATGCAAACCAGAAAGACAAGCAATTCTTAAAATTCTTTTTTTTAAAGAGAGTCCTATCTTACAAGAAGACAATCTTATTATGGGCATTCTGCTCACACTCTCATTACCTAGAACTGAACTTTTGTTGTGTACTCACAACAAATTTTTTTAAATTTTATAATAAGGGCTTTACCTGAGTTAACAATAAAAACATCCTCAATATGCAGGATATTAGCTTAACCCCCAAACTTAGAGAATACTCTAAAAGCTGTTCTTTCTATTTTTCATTCTCTTGCCAGAACTACCTTCTTAAGATGAAAAACTGACAACTTAGATTTTCATTTTAATTGCTTAATCATTTAATCAACCAAAAAGTTGTGTTATAATTGAAACAAGATTGGATAGTGACCAAGAAAGAAATTTCAAATATCTTTTAGAACTGAGAGGGTTTTAAAAAGCACTTTTGAAATATGTGGACCAAGAATTTTCTCCTAAGATTATTATTTTACTTCCTTGTAATTGGGTCTTGATTTTTTTAAAAGGTTACTTGAAGCACTTCACAGTGTGACTCTTTTTGCAATATCTTATTAGAAGCAATTCTTCACCTTGTCTATTTTTCACTCTTCTTTGGAGGCCATGCTGCTATTCTCACAGGCTTATGTTGTCAGAGTTTTTGGGGTTTACACATATTTTTTCCACTAAAATTCCTCACTCTATTATATTTCCCTATACATATACTTTGGAGAATACAAAGATTTTTATTATAATAGTGCTGAGTAAAATTCTGAGATATGCTGATCCCAGACTGATTTATTATTCAGGATGTTTTATTAATTGCTGTTAGAGCTTCTGTTGCTCTTCATTTGCTGGCAGGCCATCCAGAAGGAACAGCTGGTGAGACAACTCTAAATGTCTTTGAACAGTACGGCTACAAAATTTATTCTAATCCAGTCTTTTCAGAAAGTTTCTGCATTATGGGCTACTAATGATCTTACATTAGATTTCAAATTCATACCCTGGCATTGCTGCAATTGTTTTAAATCTCCCCATTACCTTAAAGCAACATGTTTTTAGGACTCTCTGTTCCAAAAGAAAATGTAAAGAAATTAAATCTGCAGCTGAGAAGTTTGAAAGCTGAAAGAACATTCTGCTTTCAGAGAACATGTGTTTCATCATAAAATGCCAAATAGTTTACTGTTACATTCACAGTAATTTCTGTTTTCAGTTAATGATTGTTCAGTCGGTTCATCTCCCTGAAATAACTCTGCCTATTTTTTTAGGGAAGTAACACAAAGAAAGGTCAGAAAGTGGGTTTGCAGTAGCTTGTAGGTCACTGCTCATGAATTGCAGGATATTCTTTGACCTCCATGTTGTGCATGGAGTTTTTTATAGCTTCAAAAATAACAATTCCTTAGAATTTCTGTATTCTATTTTGCCATTGTTTCATAATTATTTTCAAAAATAGCACTGATTTTAAAATTTTTCTGATTGATATAGTCAGCTTGGCCTTTGAGAATTGCGACGTTTTCCTGTAGAATTGTTCATTACTTGGAAATTTGCAATAATTTCTGACATGTAAGTACTGGAAGATACAGTGGAAAGTTGTAAAATTACTCCCTTTTCCCATGCTGAAGGGAGCTCTGCAACCTGAGAGCCTTCAACTCTGAAGGAAACAGAAAGACCAAGAGGTTCTTGTGTTAACCACAGTCAGATGCCGATGCCATGACTGAAATACAATTACACTCAGAACAGAATTAGTCTCATCTGCATGGCGCAGTGTTTTCATTAGCATGTTTTAAACCGTCCTTCGTTTCATTATTATAGATAAGGTACAAAAGGAATGTGGATTTTTTAATCAGATGCTAATGTGAGAGTCTTGAAGTCATTTAAATAGGTATGGTAGATGACTAATACTCCCTTCTAGCCTACCTCACATTCTTTCATAGTAGGAACTCCAAGGCATTTTTGCATAAGTAAGTATTAATTCCCATTAGTAAAGCAGGGAATAATGTCTTTCTGACACAAAGAGATAATTTTCTCAAAGCTTCTTGGAGGGTTATTAATTCTGTTTTTCAAGAATTTTCAAACTCCCAGAAGTTGTGAACCTGCTTTGACCCCGCAATGTTCTGAATTAAATGTTCATATCCATCCATTTCAGTGGAACTTTTTTGATTTTAAATAGACATCAATTTAAGATGATCCTGAGTGTATAATACTTCTGCAGCTTCCTTGTCTGTAGTGTAATTTATAGGAGATGGGGAGTTCCAAATATATATACTATTATGTTGAGTCACTGCATGTTCTGCAGTCAATTTAAGGTGGGGTCAAAATGTATTCCCAAGGCAGTTAAGTAAGTGTTATTTTCCTCTGCACTGGCTGTTCTAAATCATGTTAAATTTTTTTAATGTTCCCACAATAAACCGCATAAGATATTTTCTTACATCTGAGAGCAAGCAGACTCTCTACTTCGCTTTACTCTGGGAATAATTTAAAGAAAGATTTCTTTATCCTTTTCAGGAAAAAAGCAGAAAGTTAAACAAGAGAAGTTCTGTGGTTTTCTTCTCAGGGACAAAACTTAGTTTTAGGCTAGGAATGCTGATAAGCAAAAACATCAGCCTTTGAAAGAAGCCTCTTTCTCTCACAGTTTGAAAATATAGAGTTTTTCATGGAAAAATTAGAAAAGAGAGAAGAACTTTTTGTGTTTCTTCAGCATTTCACACACTATTACTTTCAGTCAGAGTTTAGCCTCTCTCTTTTTCTGATCCATCAGTAAACCAGTGGTCTATTCTGTGTTGTTAGATTCTTTGTGTTTCTAATACTGAAGTAATCCAAGTTCAACTTCTGGTTTGCACCGAAGCTACATACAATTAGTGTAATTCCCCTTTGCCTAGTTTTTCATCTTTAAATGGAGAAGTAGCAGTTTTCTTCTACACAAGCTCCCCTCTCTTCTCTTGAAAGAAGGGATCCTTAAATATCCTTTACATAAAATGCTAGTTCTAGTCTCTACATTCATGTAAGTTCCATATTGAAGTTCCTGCTAACAGCTGAATTTGGGCATGTAGTCTTCTCCAAAAAAATAAATTGCAAAGTAAGAAGGATTTAAAATTAACCTTTGTGTGTCTTGATACAGTTTAAGGAATAGAACTAGAATGGACAAATAAATATTGGAGGGATTAGCTGTTTCTTTGCTTAGGCTGATTTCCTATCCCTTGTCCTCTGAGCCCACTGCCCATGTATTAGAGATGGTGCTAGTTTTGCTTTCATTGAAGCCAATGGAGGAGATAAGATTGACTTGTACACTGAGCCCTTAACTAGCAAAGTGTTTTTCAGAGCTTCTAATAATTTGCTTTGCCTCTGTCACAAGCAGGAAGTTTTATTGGGATTTATCAGCTCCCATCGCGTTAGAGGCTGAGGGCTGGGTAGGGTTTAGAAGCAAAACTGTGTTCTCCTCCTGAGACTGATCACAGGGGTAGTGGGTTGACCCTGGCTGGATGTCAGGTACCCACTAAAGCCACTCTCTCACTCCTCTCCTCAACTGGGCAGAGGAGAAAAAAAACAGTGTAAGATTCATGAGCTGAGATAAGAGCTGGGAGAAGTCACTTACTGATCACCATCATGGGCAAAACTGACTCAAAGTGGTGATATTGATGGAATTTATTACAAACAGGATCAGAGCAAAAGAATGAGAAGTAAAATAATCTTAAAAACACCTTCTCCCCACCCCTTCTTCCTTCTAAACTCTACCTCCTCCCACCCAGCAGTGCAGGAGGACGGGGAATGGGGGCTACAGTCAGTTGTTTCTGCCGCTGCTCAGGGAGAGGAATCCTTCCCCTGCTCCCATGGGGTCCCTCCCAAGGAGACAGTCTTTGATGGACCTCTCCAGTGTGAGTCCATCCCACAGGCAACAGTTCTTCCCAAACTGCTGTCCCATGGGTCACTCCTCCATGGAGTGCAGTCCTTCACCAATGAGCTGTACCAACGTGGGTCCCACACAGGGGCCACAAGTCCTGCCCAGGAAAAACCTGCTCCGGTGTGAGCTTCCCTCTCCATGGACTGCAGGTCCCCAGCAGTTCCCTGCTCCATCTTGGGCCTCCCACGGGGTCACAGCCTCCTTCATTCATCCACCTGCTCCAGCATGGGCTCCTCCGTGGGCTGCAGGGGGGTCTCTGCACCCCGATGGTCCCCCATGGGCTGCAGGGGCAGAGCTGCTCCACCATGGTCTGCACCACGGGCTGCAGGGCCTCAGCTCCGGCACCTGGAGATCCTCCCCCTCCTTTTGCACTGACCTTGGTGTCTACCTTGTTGTTCCCATGTTCTCACTTCACTCTTCCCTGGCTGCAATTTTCACTGCACAACAACCTTCTGTTCTTAAATCTGTTATCACAGAGGTGTTACTAGCACTCCTAATTGTCTCAGCCTTGGCCAGCAGCAGGAGGCCCGTCCTGGAGCCGGCTGGCATTGGCTCCACCAGACAGGGGAAGCTTCTGGCAGCTTCTAACAGAAGCCACCCCTGTACATCCCCCCCGTTACCAAAACCTGTCCACAGAAACCCAGTACAACAGGAGAGGGCAAATACAGAGCAGTAGGCAGAAACTTGCATTGGCTCTCCCTGTCTCACATTTATTTCCATGGATAAATAACTTCAATCCCTGTGGAGTCAAGGTCACCTGGTACCTTTCATAAAATATGGTTACATCCACTAAGCAGAAAACTAATCTGACAAATGTAGCTGACTATAAAAAGCAACCTCAAAAATACAAATTAATATATGCTGAAAACACCAAACTCAGAACATCTCAGAACATGCTCAGAACATCCATAGGTGATTGAGTTTGATTTATATTTGATTTGCACCAGCTTTGCAGTGGTGTTCAGGAACCATTCTTCAGTGCAAGGAGCTACTGTCCAATTTAAAACTTTTCCATGTCCATAAATCCTAAGGAATATCAATGGCTGGTCAGTATGGTAAAGAGTGATCAGCAGGCTCCATAATTCCACATGTGCACAAGTGTTTTTCTTGGTTAAGATTTTGAGTAGTAATGCTGCAAAGCAACAACCTTGCTTGATCACACATGAGTCCTGTATAGGCACCCTGCCTATTAGCATATATTTTCAGGGACCTGCCCCAAATTTTGTACCAACCCTCAGTTTTGCTCTGCATTTTTTTCAGGGAATTAGAACTCTTCAGTTTCCCCGTTTGCATTTTGTTAGTGTTTAAGACCGTCTGTGTCTCTGTGAGCACAGTAGCCAAGAGCAATAGTCTAATTGCAGAATAGTGAGGGACTGGAACCTGTGATTGTTTCCTTCATGCAGATCTGCTTGTTTTATGCATTGTAATTCATCACAACAGTCTTCAGCAACTTAGCTGTGAGTTGTTAATAGATGAATGCAGAATGAGAGACTTAAACACCCCTTGGGTCACCAAGCTGTGTCCATAATATGTAGCACCATAATGTAATCCTATTTGTACTGTGGATTTGGGTCTTCGATCCAAACAACTATTACATAAAAGGTGGATAACTGAATCTCCAGACTTGACACTTTAAATGGAAAATAAGATCTGTATTGGTTGTGAGAACAGTTGTAGGCAATTATGCTGGTTACTTGGATCCTGAGTGGGTGGAGGCAACTAAAATCCTGAAGAGGTGTGGCTCAAATTTATCTCTGTGCTTTGGGTAGATTTTGAGACACCTGACTCAATGCAAGATGCATGATATTAAATTCTGGCTTCACTTCTCGGATCCATCTAGGTAACTCTGTAGTTCCTGGCAACTTGTGTGAGGTGAAAAAATGCAAGTTGGTTAATCCCTGTATCAGTACTAAAAATATGAAAATATTTGTGAAATACATAGTGAAATAGCTATAATTTGCATAGCCTTATTTTTGTTTCTCTAATCTCTATAGCTCTCTCTGAAATTATTTTTCCAAACACATTCCTTTGTATGGGAGGAGATAGCACTTTGGCTAAAATGGAAAAATTCTGTTGTCAGGTTGGCTGTGTAGCTATTCAATGACTATAATCTTAAGCACTCAATGATATATCAAAAGTTTCATTGTCAAGACACCCTCTGAAAATTCCATTGATTCCAAGTGTTATCTGAGTGGCAGGTATAATCTCTTATTTAAATGTCATATGAATATAGAATTTCAATAGCTGTGGTCTGAAAGATACATAGAAAATAATTCCTACCTATTAGTGGAAAATGATAAAAGATGCAAGTATTAAAGGAAAATCTGGGGGGGTGAAAGCCTATTTCTAATAGTAGTTTTTTTCGAGTTTCATTCTTTATTTAAAAAAAAAATTACATTAAAAATATATAATACACTAAATTATTGTCCAATATTCATTATTTCACATAATGCAATGCCCCGCTGGCTGTGTTTTTGCAGGAGTTACGTGAAGTGCTGCTGCTTGAGCTGGTATGTACATACACACATATATACACATATAGCAATTCACTTATATGCTTGTGTTTTGACCTGACTAAAGTAACAGATGAAGAGTTTTGCCTTCTGCAGAAGCGCTGGGTTTCTTTAAGGTGGTATACATGAAAATCTTTCAGATCTCTAATATCAGCATAGAAAGAGGATGTGGACCTTCCTAGATGAGCCAAACCTCCCTTCCTGTCGTGGTTTGTTTCAACGTGTCGCTGGAGAATTTTGTCATAGTTGCTGACTGTGGTATATCGTGGGCAGTTAAGTCCTAAGTAAACATTACAGCTTTACCAAAAGGACAGGCATGAATAGCCATTAGTTTCACAGGAAGGGAGGAAATGACCCTTTTCCTGATTGTCAGGTAGTTAAACTCGTTCTTTCCAGAGTGGATTTTAATCGATGAGGTATTCAAACAGTGAGGACAAAGGAACAGTGAAGAACTGCTTTTCTAAAAAAAAGACCGAACTGTAAACAGCAGTAAGTAGTTGCTTTCTTGTGTTGTCCACCTTAAATTAACCTTAAGAAAACTAAATATAATTTGTTTGACCTAATTCGCAAATTCATGGTTGATACGACTTAATTGAATTAGTGAGCATTGAATTTAGTCTGGGGTGTTCCTTAGTGCTGAGTCTGTCTCCACGTACAGATAGGCAACTTGGTAAGGTCCCAGCAGTGGGAATAATTATCAGAACTATCAGGCGATTGTTGGCAATCCAGGTAAATTACAGCTACTTTTGGGGGTTTTATTGCTCTTTACTTTGTGTTTTAATTAATACTGGTTAATACTGGTAAAGTATTTCTGAAGGTTTTCCCCCTGTATATTTTTTTTCCATACATCCTCTGCCACATTGTTTTGTTTCATAAGGTTAAAAAGCCCCCAAAGAATCAGAAATGCTTTTAAAACGAGACCCAGTTTATTCACTGCTGGACTACCCGATATCTATTATGTGTATGTAAATGCTCTCCTTTTGTTCTTTTTTCATCAGGTATAAAGTAGTATTTCTCTGCATTGCAAGTTCCACGTGCACTGTATGTTCATGAATGCATGTCCCTCTTCAGTGCTGCTCTGGCATATTGCCATACTTAATGGAGACTCAAAATTCCAAGACTTTGATAATTTACACTGTTGAAAAAGCACAAATGACATGGCAGAATAAAATACAACTGCCAAATAGAAAAAGGAGAAGACATGAAAGCAAACAAGGTACTTTTTTTTTTCACTTGTTTTCTTCCAAGCATCTAACTTTCACAAATATATCTGAAAAGATCACACTAAAAAATAACTTATGCCAATGGTTAATGGGTTGCATTAAAGTTTGTATTAAAAAGCCATGTAATTTGTGCCTCACATTTTCACTTTTTCTGAGCGTAGAGGGGATTAAAACCAGGAAAGATTTAGTGTCTAATCTTACATTCTTCAGGGATTTAAGATTCCCGCTGTGGTTAATCAGAACTGTAGGTGACTAAAATGGTGTATTTAGCTCTAAACAGAAAACAAGCAGAACAAAATCCTTTCAGATTAAATGCAGTTTTGTCTGTAAAAGTCTGTTCTCTTTTCTTTTTTTCCTCCCAGGTGTGTTATATGTGCTGGTTGTACTGTGCAAATTGGGTAATTGCTCATCAGAGCAAAAGTCCCTTTCAATGGAAAAGGAGCAAATGTAGGTAGGACAGATAGGTAGTAAAATTATTTTAAATGCAGTAATCTGCTATTCTTGGAAAAAAAACCACCTCATTTCCTATGAAAACTTTCCTCTGTAAAATATCTTCTGGGCCCTTAGCATTTGGGATTTCATACTTGGTACAGTGGTAAGGAAAGGTGAGGAAAATAGCCATGAGAGGTTCAATCCTCCATAATGAGGATGAGCTATCATCACCAGTATATGTTAGTCACAAACCTGCTTTAGTTTATGGTGAAGGAAACAGCACCTTAAGGACAGTTCCTCACTACCCTACACTGCCAGAATCTATTGCATTCTCCAGAATGCTCCCTTCACCAAGAAGGTGAAGAGCATTTGGCAGATGTGTGACTCTACTTTCCTTGCTGGTTTTTTTTTTTTTTTTTTTTTCTTGTGTAAGGGTTATCTACCCGGTAATTTCCTCTTTTGTCATACTGAAATAGTACTGAGCAAACCCTTGAATTAACTGCCTTGCAATAACTGGATTTGGCAAAGTACCTAGAGACACACAGACTCATGTGCCATTACAAGCAAAAAAACCTCGGCAGATCTGCTGTTACATGGTGCCTATATTTACCCTCTCCCAATATTTACAAAAGAAGAGAACTACTGTTAAGTGATTTTATCAGTGAATCAGTTACCTGGAGAAAATGGGAAATCTTTAAAATGCAAGACATAAACAAGTGAGGTCCTTGGCTTTTTCAGTGTGCTTTCCTCAGCCAACCCCCCCCCCC
>VXAY01003985.1:139405-161061 GCA_013399855.1 Oxyruncus cristatus
TTCATCTCCTGTCACAGGAATCACGTCCCTCTGTCCTTTTGCCATAGTCCAGGGCCTCTGTGCCTCACCATAACATAATCTCCATCCTCCTTTCATAGAATTAGAGGTTTTCACACTCATGTTCAAGCTATCAGTGTTGAAAGTTATATTGGCAGAACAGGAGGAGTTGTCATGGAGGAAAAATGAAGCAGGTTAGTTTTTCTAGAAGGAGGTTTTGATTAGTGTTAAGAGAATCAGTGATCTGTGAACTATAAGAGAGGAGCTTAAAAACTGATAGCCTTGCTCACCAGATGCTGAAATCCTGGTTTAGCTAATCTCACTAAGCACTTCACTCTTCTGTGGATTTTTTTTGTTGGTTGTTTGATTTTTTTTTCTTTCTAATTTTCACTGAAATCAATAGATTCGATATCTGGAAAATTTGGCACTGACAGATTCAATCAGTGTTGAACATGTTACATGTTTTGCATTAGTGATAGAGGAGTACCAATGTTAGATTATTGTTCCCACTAGAAGATTTGATTTTGGTAGACTGATAGATACTCAGCTGATTTAAAATGGTATGATGAGTGTGGTACCATCAGAGTCAAGTGAATCTATGGTAGGTTGAATCCAGTGGAATAATATTTCCATTTTGCTGACTGAGAAATTGAACTACATGGAGATCATGAAGCCTGGCCACAAAAATTCAGTGGGCTCTTTACAGAATTTGGAACCAAGCCCAGCCTCCTGAAATCCAGTTCTAATTTCTGACCAGTGTTACACTGTCTGACAAGGACTTACTAATCAATGTTTTGAGGAGCTCACTTCTGTCTTACATACAGAAGGAAATTAATCTATTCATCCTAAATACAAAATGAATGTATCATGCCATACAGTTACAAAATGATGCTTTCAGTGTGACTTTTTAGGCATCTTACAGCTCATTCAACATTATTTTCTATAAACCAGAGTGCTTACAAAGAAATACTGTTCAGCCTCTTCTCTGCATAACAAAAAGCAGCCCACAACTGTAAGGTCTCTTTCCATTCATCAGTCACCACATCTGTTGCTTGCTTGGACACTGACCAAAATGATTCATTCACATGTCTAACATTTATTTTTGGTGAAATCCTGGGATTATACAGAATGGCAATATTTCAAAAATGGGTCTAGAAAACCAAGGGAAGTTGGAAACAACTTCCTCAGCTGAAAACAAACACGGCGTTATATCATTCTGCAGCTTTATTAGAGGGAAGGCAGTAGCCAAGTGAAGCAGCTGGAATCACACTGAAGTCACTCTGAACTCTGCAGATCATTTCATTCTTCCTTCTGCTACAGAGCTCACGTCCCTGATTTACGGTGCCTTTTCCTTCAAAGAACTAAGAAAGGTAGGTCAATCTCTCTTATATTTACAATTTTTTTCTCCCTCCCTTCTAAATAATGTGTCTCTACAGCTACAACAAGGCTTGCAGGCAAACGCTGTAAGGTGGTGTAGCACATACTGGCCAAAAGAGCTTCTTGGAAGAAAGACTGTGATACTCATGTATTTCAAAGATTATTTTGAACCACTCCAGCAGCAAGAAAAGATATGAAAGTATGCATTAATTTAATTTTTAATGACTTCTGAATATGTTTATACACACTTCAAGGAGCTTTATCCTGTCAGAGAATGGTAAGTTACCTTGACTTAAATCTCTCTTCCCCACCCCCATCCCTTGTAGTGTGCTGGTTTTTAGGTTTTTTATTTGGGTAAGGATAGTGTGTCTCCCAAAACTATGGAGATTCCCAGTATTATTAGAAAAAAGTACATCAGTTCTGATCTGAACAGATTCTAGAAACTGGAAATCATTTCAACTTAAGTAGCAGATTAACAAAATAATTCTGAAGAATTACAGCCATGCAGAATTAAATAAGGTTTCTAGGATCTCAGCTGGAAAGTGTGTGTGTTTTCCCTAACCATTGTGGAATAAGGTAGGTTGTGGATCTAGTTCATTATGTGTATCGGCTTGTTTCCTAGAAGTGACAAGAAGATCTGAAGCCTTGTATACTACCACACAGTGAGACAGGGAGATTCCACCTCCTATTCAGACTTAGTGATAATGGTGTCATTGTCACCTGTTGCCTTCCTAGTTGTGATCTTGCAAAGCCAAACAATGTGGCAGACCTGTTTTTCTAGACTTACACAACATATATGCATTGAATTATGTCTATGTTCATATGTCTATGAATTAGAACACACCAAAACACTTTTTTTTTCCCTAGCTGAATGAAATTGTATTACTGAATAAATGTTTATTAATTCATAGCTAAGGAGAAGAGAGTAAGGGTATGTCAGGGTAAAGGAATTTGTCAGAGCAGGTTTGTAGAAACCGCTTTCTGGATTAACCTGCTTGTGATACCTTACTTTCACTAGCATCATATTATTGTTCTGCTTCAGCAGAATTAGGAAATGCAAATATTTTGATAACCCAATTTACTTTTGTTTAATGTCACTGCAGCTTCTGCCCAAATTTAAAATATTATCAATCACTTATGCCAGGCAGACAGGATAGAGGTCCTACCAAGTTTACTTCAATCCTAGGAATCCCTATATGTGCCGTGAGTGACATTAGAGTCCACTTCTATAGCACTTAAAATCTCTGAGTGTAGTGCAGTGGAAGTTACTTGAGCCTGGAGAATGGTTTGAATTCTTGAACTGCCTTTGTGGAAAGGGATCATAAGTCAGGGGAGCTCTGTATAAGGATTCTTAGGCAGGATCTGATCACAGATTTTACTGCACTGGTGGGGGCAGAAGAAAAGTGTTGATGAAAATAATAAATTTCTATATACTATACTTTATACATTCTTTTAATTTTGAGAATTTCTTTCTCTGCTGACAACCTAATGAGCAGCATCTGAAATGCTTAGATTTCTGTTTATTCCTGATAGATTGATTAAAGAGGAAATTTAAATCTGTTTCCTAATAAAGCAGGTTGCTGTAAAGAATTTTCTTCCTGTGTTTCTTAACAGACACTTGAAGTTTGTGATCTGTTTGAATGAATAACTCTGCTATTCCAAGCACTAAGCGGCAGCTAGGTTTGCAGGGGATTGTAATATATTGAATGGTCTTGTTATTTGCTTATTTATTTATTTTGTCTTGTGGAATGTGTCAGCAGTTCAGCTGTCTCTCTTACTGTGGTGGCTGATTGTCTGGCTAATTTGCACTCATTATTTCTGATAATGGTTTGATTTGTGTTCATTTAGTCTAAAGCTAACAGTTTTACAACACTGCAGGGCTCTGTTGATGCTGGCTTTGCAAAAGAGAGTTCAGTGGAAGGAACAGCTTCTTGTGGCTTGTTACCAGAAGAAAGGGATTGCTGTGACTGGGGTGGGCAGTGACCAAGACACATTGGTTTTAGAAGGGAAGATGCCATAATGCAGAGATGAACTTTCCCACATTTGCTACTACTTACCTGGTGTTCTTGAGGCTCCTGAGACTAAAAGAAAAGTTATGTGTCCTCAAAAGAAACATACAGATCTTCCAGAGGAGCTCAGCTAATTCTGTACTCTTTGTATCTTCATTATGTTCCAGAGCTTGAAAACATGAAGTCAGGAGCAAAAAGCCCTGTATCAGCCCCTGGCAGAAAATTGCTGCTGACTTATTGCAGCTCTCTTATACTTGGCCAACCATTTTACTGCATTAAAGTTCTTTAGATAAAACTGAACAGACCTGCTACAGATACAATACTTCTTTATTACTGGGCTCAGAGGGAGGCTAATAAACCTATTGCTACAAGTCAGGTTTGTTTGCAAGAATTACCTGTAAAGGCCAGCACACTAAGTCTCTGCTTCTTGGCAGGGACATTAGCTAGCAAAAAGTTTGCAGCATTTTCCTGTTTCTGTTCCCCTACCCCGGCTCTCTCATCCCTTTTTGATACTTCTTGAAGGATGTATTTCAAGAATCACAAGGCACAAATATGAAGAACCAGCATCTTTTCCCTGTATCCACAAAAGATACTTCCCTCTTTGTTCTTTCAGCAAGGTCTGAATTCTGCCTTCAGCTCTACCTTTGAATCTACTGTTTGGCTTTGGCGAAGATATTTCTTCTGCTCTTTCTCCTACTCTTCTTATATCTGTTTATTTTGTTTACTTATAAACAAAGCAGGAATTGTCTCTCATTATGTGCTTATAGTGCCTAGATCCAGTCAGGCTTTGATCTCAAAGGCTGGGGCCTTTGGGTACTTTCCCAACATAAAATACTTGCTTCTTTCAGCAAGTGTGAGCTTGGCGCAGAAGTTTTATTCCCTTCTGAAGGCTTTTAGATGACAGAGGGAAAGGGGGGTGTACTAAGTCCTGTACCATCAATGTAATATCACTTACTACACTCCCATTCCTTCTTTCTGGTGAACCTCTTTAATGAGCTCAGCCCCACGTAATTTTTAACGAGATGTTTTGAAAATGTTAAGGACCATTGCCCATTTAAGAAGCCCAAGTAATGTTAACTGAGGGGTTGTGCTGTATCTGGCAGAGTCAAGTGAGAAGTGATTTGCCAAGCTGATATGGGAAGCCTGTAAAACCAGTATTTCCAAGCCCCTTATTTGACACCTTAATCATAGGTGCCATCTATTCCTATCAGTGCTAGGAAGTGTTGCCAGTGTCATATTAGGGAGATGGATAAGTATCCAGTCCTTCTGATATTAACATTATGAATTTTTCCATTTTGCAGGAATACAGGCTTATTTTACAGTGCTTATTTTAGACTTGATCTTAAAGTAAATAAAATAGTTAGCTTTGCATTAGTAGGAATATTAGAATAACACTGATACAGAAGTAGACACCCTTAATCTACTGTACACATTGATTCTAGTATATTAACGGTGAGGACATAATAAAATACGCTATCCAAAACATTCCAGCTGATAAGATATGTACTAGCAATATTTTGGAATTGGATGTTCTGATTTATCCATGCAAGAGTAGGTGTCAACAGTAATGTAATTATAGCAATATTACAGTCATGCAAGAAGAAACTGCTGATGTGCACTAATGAGGAGTAGAATAAACCTAGGAGAAGAGAGCTCAATTTGGAGGACAGTACATAACCAAGCATACTGTTATAAATGACGGGGAAATTTAATATTTCTGAAATAGAATAGGATAAAAAAAGGCATATTAGAGGCATGAGCTGTGCTAATTTTCTCTGGGGTTAGTTCTAAACTCTTCTTGTTAAGAAGAGTAAGTGTAGTAAACTGTAAGCTATTTTTTATCTGTTATTTGATAGATATTTTGTATCTTGCTGGAGAGATTTATTTTATTTTTTCTGTAATGACCTGTTGTTACTCTGCAGTACCTTTAGGATGGCTGTTGTCTAACATATGTTTAATTGTCCTTAATCAGTCTGCTGAGACAACAGTTGATAATCTGAAAGAAATATCTGCATAGTCTTTATTCTTTACTCTCACTTCAACACTTTCTGTTAGGAGGGAGTTGTGGTAAAGTGTGTGTTTGCTGAAGGAGTATGGCTGTGCAAAAAACATGCTCAGAGCTGCACGATCATGTAATGGCACATGAATGCTAGTCAAAATCATCTCTCATCACAAATATATGAGGCAGTTGCAAAATAAAATTTCCAAGTAATTTTTGCATGAAAACCTTTAAAAACCATAATTAATTAGAAATGCAAGCATTCATTACCTCACACATCCAGTCACTGTGAAGCTGAGGCAGTTACAGTTTTTTTAATTGGCTATCTCTCTTACTCTAGGTATGTAGTCATTATGGTGGCTTATAGCCACCACTGGCACTTGTGGAGGAACAGAAAACACGTGATGTCTCCCTGGAACAATACTTCGTTAGTGTGTGTACCTTACATGCTGAGGGCACAGCCAGTATGATATGTAATGTACCTGCTGGGCTCTGAGAGGTGTGCTTAACAGCTCTGAGGTATGCCCTGGGTCTGCAGAGACAGATTAGTGTATGTGACCAGCAAACAGTGGAAATCCAGGTTCATTTTCTCTTCAGTGCAGAGGAAACAGATCAGAACCTGTAAGGGCTGCCCAGGTAAGTGCTGTCTCACTCCAACACAATGGGCATGATGGCACAGGGGAGAGTCTCCCTGCAGGAAAGGGAAGGTCTCCCAGAGGTGAAGCCGTGGTTTCTTCACTTCATCATGAGTGAAGGGACAGTGTTAACTTTAAGAAAGGAGGATGGGACTGTGGTTAAACCACTGGGCAGGGGCTCCAGGTTTAGCACTTGGTTTGATCAGAGGTTTCCTGTAGGTCACTCTCAGCATTCCTGTCTGTAAACCAGACTGATGATACTTCTCACTTGAACCTAGTTTCGGTAAGGGTTATGAATGTTGAGGGGTTGAGACTGGTTATGTAAATACTTTGGATGTGCTGACACATACAATATAAGATGATATTTTAAATCTCAAGTGGCACTGTTTACCTAAACCTCTATTTTTACCTACTTGTAGGAACATGAGAATGTTTTTTTTCTGCAAAAATGGGACTACCTTAAGTGTTCACACATAGCACCAATCCTTTTCTTAACTCTAATCTACTATGTTTGAGGTCAAATGATAGACTTGCAGTGGCTACAGCAACTCCTTACATTCAAAGGTAATATTAAAAAAGGTATTTTTACTTACAGCTGTGTTAACAGAAAGGAATAAGAGCAGGAACAGGCACTAACTATGTAGTTGTCAGGTGCCCTCCCCTTCCCCAGTGCGTATCCTGAGGACACCTGGGTTTCTTTGTCATCTTTGGGAATAGAAAACCTGGTGCTTGGATCAGCATGAAAATAAATCACTTTTGATGATATGCAGTTGCTGGTTGCAGGCATTTATCAGTTACCTGATTGTGGAAATGGTAAACTGCTTAACTGCAGCAGTTGTCTGGATGATTTGTTATATTAAGGTCAGACCTCCTGTAGATACTTCTCCTACTACAGCAGCCTTATTTAGAAGTTGGATTTTCCATTTGTTGGTTAACATTTCTGTGTCGGCAAAACTGCTGGCCTGAAATCACAGCTTTACCAATATTAGCTGCCTCCATGCTATAGGGGTTTGTTAATCTCACTGTAACACTCACTTTGTGTAAAAGGTTATCAGACTATTATTGTCTGGTCAAATGACTTGAATACCACAGATGAAGTGGTGTGTTATGACTGACAGTGTCATGTCTGGCCTTGTTCAAAAAAAAAGCTGGGTTTGGCCTTAGTTTTAGGAGATGTCTAGCTAGTACATTGCATATGCATTTCCATCACTGCTTCACTGAGAGACATAATGGTGGTTATTTGCATTATTTTCTAGTCTGCTAGAACAAATACATCTATCCTGTGCCTTGAAATGGTTTCCAGTCACTTGTCATATCTATCGCAACCCATTCTAGTTGTTGAATTCATGATGGCTTCTGAAGTAATTAGGTTACCATATGTCTAATGACCATTAAAACAATGGTCAAAAGACAGTTTTTCATGTACGTGTCTGTGAAAGAGAAAACATACACACAAGCCTTGATTCTGCCTTTGTGTGTAGTACCTTAAAGTGCTTGTGGTCTGGTAGCTTTGACTGCAGGGTCAACTTTAGGCTTAAACTGTAGCATAGCTATGATTTAATTTTGTAGTACAGGTGTATCAGGCACTTACTGCTATAAGAATGTTTCTGTGTAGAGGCAAGTGGTTGTCTTGGCTTTGCTCTTTTAGGGAGAAATATGAGTGTATGACAGTTTGTAATCTCATCAGTATTGCTTGTGCGTTTCAGAATCTTTCTTATGTCTTAGTAATATATATATATAAAATATAAATATATGAATATAAAATATAAATATATAAAAATACTTATGTACCTCTAATGACTTTGCTTCGCCTTCTGAGTTTTAAAATTTATAGATAAACTACCCCGTGAATTTCATGTTTTGTTTTTTAAGCTAGATAAACTCAAAACTTGTCACCGCAGAAGTTCCCAGAAAAATTTTTGAGGGCTTCAAGTGGATTCAATGCCTAGACAAACTTGCTGATGCACAATATGACAAGGAGGCTTTTTTTTGTGAAACTAGTTGTCCTCCAACATTTGATGCTTACAAATGACAGAAGTTGAAGCAACTCAATCAAATAAGCTTTCCTTTACCCATAAATAATACACATGGAATGTGATATGCTCAAAATTATTCATAAAGACATTAAAAGGAGAGTTTGTGTAATATATTTATTCCCTCTATGAACTGAACTGTTGAGACAGCCAACTCTGCAAACCACTGTGTTCCTAATAAGTCAGAACTCACTACTGTGACCTCTGAAACCAATCTAGCTGGCCAGGGGCTCTGAACACTGTTTATCACACCGAACAAATAGATTTGGGGACTACCACTCAAATATTTGTGTTAACTTTTAACTGACATAGGCAATGAATAAACTCTTCCCTTGGACCTTTCCTTAAAATTCAAAGGGAATGAGGACCAAATGTGAGAGGAGAGGCTGTGTTATACCCAACATGTGGTATAAACTGCCAGTATAATTCAGTTCGGTCCTAACTTGTGTGGTGCCCAGGGAACTTTGAACCCCCGTGAAGACTTTGCATCAAGTGAAGTGGGTGCAAATTGCAACTTTTTTGTTTGTTTTCTTCTATTTTAGACTGAAAACCCAATGTAATTTAATTCCAAAGCCGTTCCACTGACCTCAGGGCTGAGGTGTAGAGAGGTCAAACGACTTGCCCTGGTCAAACAGGATGCATGTGGCATAGCCCTGAATAGATTCCAAAGTACTGGTCCCATGTCATAACAGCCATTCTTGGTGTGACAAAAGCTATTCTATTTTAGGCAGATCCAATAATTTGTCCAAGTTGTCATTATGCCTTAACTACATAGTGTCAGAGAAAACAAACTCTAGGGACTTTAAGTAAGAAACTATGAATATGTCAACTGAGATCCAAGTTTGTAATTCTCTGCTGAAATTCAGTCAAAGACATTTTGTGCAACACATAGTGAAGTCTCTTTCCAGTAGTTCTGTGGCTTTGTATTTTAGAAATTTTCCTAATGATTTGTATTTCTTGCTAATTCTCCTTTCTGTCCCAGGATGTAGAAGCACCAAGTGCTAGTCTGTGATACTCCTGTGAAGTCGTTTAGCAATTAACTTCTGTTTTACAGAAGGAGACAGGAAATTAAACCTCCTGGTCAACTATTTTCATAATTAAGCAACTGAATCAGGGAGGCTTATTTTTCAAAGCAGCTTGTGACCTCAGCAAACAGGAACAGACTCGTCAAACCACTGCTCAGCATGCACTTTACACAGGGTGTTTAGTATTTAAAATAAAATTTAAAAAAACGACAGGATGAAGTCTAAACTTGGTTATATTAATCCATAGGCAATAGAACACTGTTCTGTAACCTGTGGCTGCCCCCAAGTCTTCTTGGCGGACCTCTAACCACACTTTCCTGTTTATTAAAAAATATTTTCCATGCACTGGCTCCCCAGGCGAGTAGGGACTGAGCCAGTGAACTGCACCAAACCTCCCTTACCCTTTCTAACAGTTGCCTGAAAGCCAAGAAGAAACTGCTATCTAAAAGTATTGTTTTCTCTACTGACCCTCAGTTTGCAGACAGGTTCATGAGAATTTTTTCCAGCTTGGAAATTTGGCCATTTGTCAAAGATCATACAGGAAATCAGTGTCAGAATGAGGAATACAATTAAATTTCCTCACTTTCAAGACCTCGACTTGAACTGCAAAACAGCTCTGACTCTGAAAAGCTATTAATTTCATGTATTTGAGATAGTGTGTTTTAAGATCACAAAGAAACATCCCTGCTGAATGATGGTTAACAGAAAAAAAGTCTGTATACTTATTGGTGTAAACCAGAATAGCTCCCTGACAATCACCTAGTGCTTATCTTTTTCAGAACAGGGCTTAACACTCTGAGTCCTTTTATACAAGTGTCATGTCAGTGGCAGAGGTAAAAGTTCCTGTACTTTGCAAATGTAATTGGCAGTCTTTGCTGAACCCCAGCCACTGAGTTTAGTTGCAGCATCTGTTCACTGGGAGCAGTGGTAAACAATGTTCCTCCTGCTTTCCTACTCCCACTGCAAAAGAGGCAAAATATAAGCTTGGGAAAATAATTGCATCTTGAAGATGTGCTCTTTCAATGGAGTTTTAAACTACTGGAGGCTTGGTAAATATTTGGCATTTATTTATGTATGTTTTCTTTCTCCTGCTATACATCATCTTTGAAATACTACACATAAAATTAATGTTGTTGGGCGATAGGCAAGTGTTTGTCATTGTCATTATGGTTTTTTTAGCAACATTAGGGAAAAAGAAGTCTGTGAGGAAATGTTTGAATTTAAGTATTATAATGTTGTGCTAACTCTTAAAAGCAAAATTGGTAATGACTGAAATAGAGAATGTTATTCAGCAAGAGTTTAAAGAGTTGAAGTTTTTTTATTGTTTAATTGCATAAATGCAATTCGTAGATTTTGCATATTTGAAGGTATAGTTCTTTATACAGGCAAAACCACTTTAAAATCCAATTATTAACCTGGCTGTCCTCTAAAACTGTCCAAATATAATGTTGTTCCAGATGTTAGTGATACTGTTCCATGTTTATACTATTCTCTCAGCAGCTGTTAAGCTGTTTGAAAAAATTACTCAGATGGGTGGTAGTGGTATTTAATGCAGAATCCACCCTCAAAAGGGTGGATTACATAATGTAGGGGTAATTACATAAATGTAGCCCAAAAAGTATCATTTTATCAGGACAGCAAACCAAATAACATTCCTTCAGCCTGATGTAAATTAAAAAGTGCAAATGCTATCATAGCCTCTTGACAGAACAGGCTGTATTGACTCTTACTACATATTTTTTTAATTAAGAGATATAAAATTACACAACCTTTTTTTTTTTTCTTCTTCCTTGTCCATCCATCTACAAATGAGAAATCTAATCCTGCTAATGCGTGTGCACATGCGTAGCTTCACTTGTGCGAGTAATCCTTTCAAAGGGGGAGAACTACTTTTTTGGAGGAAAGGTACGTGCACGAACGCAAGCTTGCAGATGTGGTTCTGCAGGCAGTGTGCTCAGGAGACCCCTCTCCTGTTGTCCTTAGCGTGCTGTAACGAATGGAATTACGGGAATGCGGGGCTGAGCTCCAAAAGCGCGGGCTGAATTTCGGGTTTCGGAATGGAGATAGCGCTCAGAAGTGTGGCGGTAAGATCATTCATAGTGCAGCTAATGGACTGGTTGTATCCCGCTCTCCGGGACAGGCTGTCAGTGCAGCTGAGTCCAGCCAGACAATATAGCTTTAAATGACAACAGAATTCGGCAGAATAATTGTTTTGACCACTGCAGATACTTTTGTCAGACTGTGGCCACCTGTGGTGTGCTGCAGCTTTGTCACTTAAATTCTGACTGCCTTTTTTTTTTTTTTCCCCCCGAACCTCTACTGTCTGTTTTTTCCTTAATATACTTTTGTTTCTAGAGTTTTTCTTTTGGTTTATATTCCACTTTCCCCTCTCCCACTGCCTTCTCTCCCTCCCACAGAAGAAAATTCCTATGTGAAAAATCATGTTGTACTTTTAAGTTCCAGACGCTTTTGCAAGAGAAAAAAATGGAGAAAATTCTGAAATTTCTGTTTTAAAAAGAAAAAACGACACACGTTTTCATCCGTAGCTTTCACAGTGTCTGTTGTATTCATGGAAAGCTTTATATTCTTTCATCTATACATGTTTCTCAGCTCACTGGTGGAAGAAATACTACAGTTTTATGTGTTATCCCTGAAATATGTTCTGTATGTTTCCTTCTCAATATCTTTTGCTGCATTAAGGAAATCTAATACGTTGAATATGCCTGAAAATCATCATTTCTTGATACAAAGTTACATGATAGAGATGAATAAACTCATGAACTTTTAATTGCTGGAGAAATCACTGTCATTTTGTGAACTATAATTTGAGGCAGGGGTGGTGGGTGTAGTTTTATAAAAAAATGCCTTCCTGGTGTTTTAAGTGAACTTTTTTGCCTACATAGATGTCTGATACTCCTCTGATTTTAGATAGATATAATCCATAAAACTCGCTTCATGTAGGAACAGAGCAGTAAAGTATGAAACCTGACCAGAAAAGAATAGCAAAATCATTCTTTTGCTATCATTTGGTAAAATTTTGCATCTGGTCACCTAGAAATTTTACTGGTGATACTGTGCTCAGTGTTGTCACTGAGAAGTCAATGTAAGGAAAACAGTTCCTAAAGATTTCAAGTGTTGTTTTGATTTGAACATTCCTTAAAATGCCTGTGATGAGAATTCTTCATGAGCTTTGTGCTAGCAACTGACAGATAAAATGTGATAGATATGTAAGTTGATGTTTTGGGGGTTTTTTATGAGCGAGAACTTACAAGAATTGCAGTTTACTATTTACAGCACAGAAAAACATTTCTCCTTTGAACGTTTCATTTCTTTTCTTCCCCAGAAAGCAACTCTGCAGCATGACATTTGAAGATTTTGAGAACTATTCTTATTTCTACGACCTGTCTGAGGAAGATGAGTCACCCCAGTCCTCCCTCAGCATTGCCCATATTATTTCCCTTTTCTTTTACAGTGTGGCATTTCTGCTGGGAGTGCCAGGTAATGCCATTGTCATCTGGTTTATGGGCTTTAAATGGGATAAATCTGTTTCTACCCTCTGGTTCCTCAATCTGGCCATTGCAGATTTCATTTTTGTTCTCTTCCTGCCCCTCTATATTACGTATGTGGCAAGGGGCTTCCACTGGCCTTTCGGGAAGTGGCTGTGCAAAATGAACTCATTCATTGCACTACTAAATATGTTTGCCAGTGTTTTCTTCCTGACATTCATCAGCCTTGACCGCTACATCCGCCTTGTCCACCCAGTCTTTTCCTACAAGTATCGGACTGTGAGGAACACCCTTGTTCTCAGTGGGGTCATCTGGATGTCAGCTGCAATTATTGGTGGCCCTGCCTTATACTTTAGAGACACAGCTACGGTTCTCAACAATGTCACCATTTGCTACAACAACTTCCATGTGCATGACAGAGAACTTATTTTGCTGACACATCACATTCTCATTTGGGTGAGGCTTGCATTTGGTTACCTCTTCCCTTTAGTGACCATGGTCATTTGCTACTCATTGCTGATCGTCAAAGTGAAGAGGAGAACTGTATTGACTTCTAGCAGGCTTTTCTGGACCATCATTGCTGTAGTTGTGGCTTTTTTTGTTTGCTGGACACCATATCACATATTCAGCATTGTGGAACTGTCTGCTCACCATGATGAAAACTTGCATGACTTACTACAGGATGGCATTCCCCTCTCCACTGGCCTTGGTTTTATCAACAGTTGCCTCAATCCAATCCTCTATGTTCTGATAAGCAAAAAATTCCAGGCCCAGGTCAAGACAACAGTCTCTGAGGTGCTAAAACTGGCTCTGTGGGAGGTGAGCCGCTCGGGAACTGTCAGCGAGCAGCTGTGGAGCTCAGACAACAGCCACGCGCCTGCACACTATTGTGAAACTGCCCAGTGACTGTTCTTGTCACCATCGCTCTCCAGAAGAGCTGGCAGGAGATTTGGAGGTGTTCTTGACTTCACATCTGACAGTCAGATGTGCATCTTTGCATATACAGTTTTTTATAAACAGCTGGCTTAATTGCACTTGCTGCTTTAATTGAAAGGTTTTTAACGGACACATCATTTGAGTGTGGTGTCCTTGCAATGCACATACAGCCTGAGCTGAAAGTTGTCAGCATAAGTGGAATTACTCCAACTGGGTTTTTGATGAGGAATGTTGTTTTAGTCCCATTGTTTTGCTATGGTTTCATACCTCATTGATATCAAAAGAGCACATAATAAAAATAATCCTCCTTGCTATCACTGATACCTCTCTTGTTTGAGGCATTCTCATCCAGGAGGTTGTAGCCATACATCAGTGGGCCATGAGTCCTGATTGCCTAGTGCTGCCTCAAGTAGGAATCACCCAGTTACATCCCAGCTAAGTGAAGCTATCCCAGATAAGAGAAGTGGCTCCACTCTGCAGCTGGAGAAGGATCTGAAGACAGAGAGTACTGAATTGCTGCCTCCTCTTGTCAAAAAAGAAAAATACGGAAATGAAATCTGTCTTCTCCTAATGCTCTTTATCTTACATCCAAATTAAGACAAGAGACCCTGTGATTTCTTGTCATGTATTCTTGTGCTTTTAGCACTAGCTGGGTGTGAAGTACTGAACAATGTTTCATATTGGTATTAGGTTCATTTGAAATGTGCAAAGAATTAATGAGAATATTTCTTGCAGAAGCTGAGATTAAAGGTCCTGTGCCATACTTCTTCCTCTATGTTTTAGTTTTTGGGCCTACAAAGGTTTACAGAGGTTGTTCTTTACTGCCCTATCAAGCAAAGGTAAAGAAATTATATAACATTTCGTTTGCCTTAATGTCAAGCTTCAAAAAATGGGTGGAGTGAATTCAACAATATTCTGTTACAAGTCTGTAGCCAAATTTGGACTTCTTTGCTGAATGAGAGGCAAGACAGTTCATCCAGGAAATGGAGTCCACTCCCATAAGAAAGATGAAGTAGTCCCAGTTATGCTGTATTCTGTTCCACCTTGTTGCTTGCTGCAGGATCATATGCACCAATGCAAATATATATACATACAGATATGCTATGTGGAGTGAACCAATTTTTCATGCAATACCACTTAATTAAAAAGTTGAATATGGGACGAAACTCCACTAAAAGTAAAAGCATAGAGCTTTGGGTAAATTTGAACTGCTATTGGCTTAGGTATATAGAATAAAATTGCCTTTCAGATAATCTACCTAGTTTCTACAGCCTGCCAACACACACTAGTAGCATTTATACTGTAATTGAGGCCTTATATGTAAATAGATTTGCATTTGTATAAAATATGTATGTGTATGCATGACCACACCCAGTACTGGTAGCTGTACAAATAGAAACAGTTTGACTGTGGTCTTTAACTATTTCTTTGGGCTCTGATTTCAGAGCCTGGGAGAGTCAGGCAGGATCAGTGGAATTTCAGTGTATTTCACTTTGGGCTGGAAAGCTGGTAAGCAGCACTCTTCCTTTGAGTCATTTGCTGCCTGGTACATAGTTACTCATCATAATATTTTGACACTGTGCTGCTGAATATGCCTAAATGAAACATCTTGGAGTTTTTCTTCACATGTTCCCTGACATCTTTCTAGGAATGATGTACTTTCCTGACTGTAGTCCAAGTGAAGTAATAAAGTTTTGTTGTTCCCAAAGAGTGTGTTCATTTGCTTTTCTTAGCAGCAATATGCAGTAACTGTCCTTTCTTATAACAGCTCCTTCCCAAAGATTTTGGAAGATGAAGCAAGCCCTGACCCTTTCTCCTACGGGAATTAAGGTTTCTAATTGCATGTCAGCTATGTGCACACATATTCCTACACGCAGTACAGAGGCTGATTTTCAAGAGGGAGAAAATATATATATGCTGTCTTGCATAGATGATCGGAAAGCGTGCCCTGAAGCAGACAAGAGAGAGAATAGAATTGAAGAAGGCCAAAATCAGCCTTGATCTATGGAATTAAGGGGATAACAATTTTGCTATGTAACTACTACCATTCACACCAAGATCAGTTGCAGAATTATGTCCAAGTCATTTCTTTAAGAGTAATGGAAGATACCTAAACAAAACAGATAATGCTCTAAGTTTCTGTTTCCAAAGTGTCTCCAAGAAAATACCAACAATTCTCTGCTTCTTGGACTGAAGGATGCTCGTTCAACCCACCACAACAGAAAAGAAAAGCCAGAGAAGGGGATCTATCTGATCGTGGTAAGAGATACTATAGAAAGAGCTACTGACATACATTATAATAGGGAGGTTCTGATTAGTTTTATCTCCTTCCTGGACAGTTCATGTTTCTGAAGGTTTTTATGTGCGTTAGTTTTTGTTAAAACAGTTTTCCCAGTATTACCATGTATCATACATTTAAAGTATAGAAATTTCTACTGATCTTTCTGTTACAGAGTTCATTTGGGATACTTGCCTTGTTTACTCTAAGATGCTGATTTTTCACAGGCATAATGGCACAATAATACACCACCACATACCCAAACACTACACAAAAAAACCTCATGTAGATATATGTGAATTGCGTGGAATTAATTCTCTTGTCCAGATGCCGATCTATTTTCTCACTGGGGAGACTGTGCTCTAGGGGTTTTTTTAATTTTGTTCCTGTGCAGCAACTTTCCTTCTAACCTCAGGGAAAAAGCAAATCAACAAACCCAAGACAAAAAAGAAATCCCAGCAACTGAAGAGTTTGTACATGCACGCTTAGCAAAAATGTAGCACACACACAAATCCAGCCTACCTGGTCACATGGATGGCTCATGGTGCTGTATTTTAGCAATGTTACTGTCTGTAAATTAGATCATTATATCCAGTTAGAGCTTTGATTTCCAGGCCAAGGAAGGAGTTTACAGGTAAGCAGCACACTGAAGGGGAAGTCAGAAACAGTGATGGCCAAGGATAATAAAAACTGTATTTTTGTGGCAGAATTTTTGTTTTTCTGGTGAGACACTTGCTAATTTCTTGCTTCTAAGAGCAGCCATGACAGAATTGCTAAAACTAAGCTACATGATTTAGCAGAAGCAACAGCTAGAGAATTGCCACAGACGTGGTACTGTGCATTAGTTATACACAGGATGAAGTTAGCCTTTGAGGAGTTTGTGGAAGGTGGTGAGTGAGCCTGTAATTATACTTATTTCAAATCTTTAACCATGCTTTAAACCTCTAGCAGGCAGTTTTTATTTTCTGAGACAAATTATAAACAAAGCTCTTACATTATCTGAAGCTGGTAGACCTTTAAACAAGGAGAAACAGGACCTGCTGTGCCAGAAAACCACACAAATGCTCTCTGAAGAACAAAAGGAGTTATCTAAGATGCTGCTGCCAGGCTTTGGCACTGAGCATCTTAATCTCAGAGACTAACGTGGCACAGCAAAGGCATCCATTTCATGGTCTCAACAAATCCTGTCAATCCAACGGAAGGCACAGAACTGTGACTTTATCTAGAAGCTTCACAGCTGCAACAGCTTTTACATTTGTATTATTCCTGTGGAAATTTTTTTGAAAACTATTTCTGATATGTTCTGCAATCATTAAAAAAAAAAGTCAGTATCAAGCTAGAAACCAATCTAAACCCAAGTAAGCAGCTCAAACTGGAGTTAATTTTGCTACTTTATATATACTTTATATATTTGCATTTTATTTCAACTAATTTTTTTTCAAGTGTTGTTTTTAGCCAGGAGCATGCGTCAAGTTTCTTACGTAAGTAAAGCTGACACTGCATTAGCTGCAATCCGCGGGCAGCGCTTCCGTAGATCACTCCACACGCTGCCCGGCTGGGTCGGACACGGCTGCCACCAAGCTCGCAGCGCCTCCCAGAGGCACAGTTTATGGTCAACATTAGTTGCTGTACCAAGAACCCCTGGGAAAGAAGCAAAACTTGGAATAGTTTCACTGCAAATGTCTCCAAGCCTCAGAGGAAAAAGGAGTTTCAAGTCACACAACACATGAGAAGGTACCAGGGTAGTCTCAAATCCCATTTCTAGTGCACTGCAGTTGATTCACATCTACCTTCATCTTGCTCTCACCAAAGCCCTGTTTTAGCCTTCAACGAAAGTCATGGTACGTTCGGTTAGTCATCAACCTTATTAAACAAAAGAAACTTATACTACTGTTTATCCATTAAAAAGTTATTTGCACTTGGACTGAGCCCTATTCTTTTCCTTTAAAGCCATCCCTCCTTCCAGACGAATCACAGAAATTTCCAAAGATGCAATTTCCTCTGCAAGTGGAGCAAAGAACACTCCAGCATTTTAAAGCCATGTTAACCCTGAATTGATGTAAAATGTAAACGTTCTATTTTCTCTGCTCATGCTCTTGGGTACTACAGTGGGGTGTCAGAGCAACCTTGAAATTCAGTTTCACCTTCTACTTTACCCATTAACAAAATCTTACATTTGTGAGTCAGATTACTCTGTAATTTTGAATTAAGCACAGACACAGCACATTTTCTGCAACAACATTTATTCTAGATATATCAAGACTTAAATCTTATTGAAAGCAGCTACATCCATTGATTGTACATAATCTTCAAAAGCTGTTATTCTCTCTTCCAGCATATCTGTTCCAACTTTATCATCTTCAACAACACACTGGATCTGAAGCTTCTTGATACCATAGCCAACAGGTACTAGCTTGGCTGTAAAATAAAAAAAGGCATTTAGTACCCCTCAATTGGTGGCATCTCTTAAAAACACAGATCTAATCTTGAACTGACCAAAGTAGTTTGCAGGAATACAAACCATCATTTGTTCCACATTATGGACAACACAGGATTCACTAGAAGTGACTGAAAAGGGTTTCTCTCTGTGGACACCCACCTCATCTCCAAACCACTGATGTGGGTATACAGGTGTGTTTGCTCCATCAGGAATTGTACAGCGAGATGCAGGATAACAGAATCTTAGCTTTACAGCTTTTAAAATCTGTATTTGATTCTTAACCAGGCCACTGCACTAATCACCTTTGCTGACTATGTCAAGATGCTGAAAGTACTGTGGTATGGCAGTTCCCACCCTGTTTTAGCTGCATTTTCAGGCATCAGCAGGAACCACAAGTCTAACTTCTCATACAATGTATCCTAAGGGACCACACTCTCTCCCTGCTCTGGAATTTTCTCATACTTACAAGATCCCCAGACCAGGCCATCTGCTTGAATGCTTCGAACACACTCCTCTAGTTTGGCCATGTCTGTCTCATCATCCCAAGGTTTCACATCAAGCAAGATTGATGATTTGGCAACAACAGCTGGTTCTGGGGGAAGAAAAATCACCTTTAAAAACTAAGAAGTTTTCTAACACTCATGAATAAACTTGCAAACTAGTTTTACTATGTGAGAAACTTTTCCAATTCCATCAACAAGAACCTCCTCACATTGCTGTGACAGGCCTCTGGTACCAATGTATACTTCTGAAGTACTGTAGCTATGTATACCCCAGCGTTCAGTGTGTAGCTGCACTGTGTTCTTGAAAAACAGTCTCATAACAGAACACAGGTAAAGCAGCTGACAATGTTTGTTACATAGGAAGTCCTTTTCAGAGGATCTGAGAAGGAGCTTAATGCTGCGTAACAGTTTATTTTCCACAGAGGGAATACTGAAACTGCTACAGTTCTGAACAGTTCCAGACCAGTAGCTGTGGAGGGACTTGCATATTGCAGCCTTTTATCTAAACTTTGAAAGAAAATCCTTCCATTATCTCTGTTTATATAGAAAGCTCAGCCTCTGGGAAGAACAAGCAGGAATGTATTAAGCAGGACAAAAAGTACGTTAAGGTTCCCATTTACTATGGGAAGGCTGAGCATACAGGCAATTCAAGTGAAGCCAATTACTCCCATTTCATTCCAGTCAAGCTGATCTATTATTACAGTTAATTAGTGCTTCCAGCCATCCTGTTCAAATGCATGAAAATTAACCCAAGCATAAAAGATTAAGAAGTTCCTGGCATACATACTTTTGGACTTCTTTGACTCATACTGTGCAAGACGTTCTTCCCTCAGTTTCTTTGCTTCTTCACTTTCCTGAAAGAGAAATCTACAGTTACAGAAAAGCACCAAAACCCCACATCCCCCAAAGCGTTACCAAACTGACTGGCATCTACTCAGACAAAAACAAAACATCACAACTGTCAGCCGAAAGATGGTGATTTTTTGTTTTATTCATCATGTAACCAGTCAAAGTTGGACAGTTCACCCCATTGCAACACAGTATTTTCCAACTCAAGTGTTTACCCTCCAAGCTTTCCTGTTCTGCAAAGACAGCTGAATTTGAGTATTTCAAGTAGGATCTCTTACCAAGGTCACAAACTTAAGTAACTTAAACTAGCTAAGGTGAAAATCTGCACACCTGGGTAATTTCAAAAAAGCCCCAAGCATAATACAGAAAGTACACAAGTACCTCCTCATCATCAGATCCAAAAAGGTCAATGTCATCATCATCTTTGCTATCTGTGGCTCCACCTGTTGTGTCCTCAACATCAGCAGGACCATATTTCCCCAAAGCCTTCTTTACTCCTGGCAAGCTGAAAGAAAAATGCAGCTATAAGGAACCTACTCAAATGTTGATACAAATACCACCGGTTTGTCAATGCACCTACAAGTGCATTTGTAATGAAAACACTGTGCTAAAATAAAATTAAAATCTAATCCTGCTATTTGAGATCAGAACCTTCCCAAAAGACCGCCCCCAATGCCCCTGACATGGCTGCAGAATAATCTGTGAATATCGGATTTGCTGTAGTCTCATCAAAACTGGCACGATCCTGCCCAGCACTGCTGCTCCAACTAAGCACATGGACAGGATAGTTTTCTTACTGGAATAATTCACCTGCAATATAGTCCATCTAGGAGGAGTTACCAACTTTTTGTTCATGCTTCCCTAAAAATATTCTCAATCAAAAAATACTAAGTGACTGAAAACATGTTTTTCCAAAGTAACTGCTACTTTTCAAAGTTTCAGTTAACACTTTACCCTGAACACTAGCCTTAAACAGCACAAGAGGGACCAGAATGCCCTGAATTCACTTTCCCCTGTAGCTCATACAGTTCTGTGGTCTTAGAATAAGCTCATAGTTCTGTGAACTGCTGTTACTAGTCATAAAACTAGCCTGTTTCCAGAACTGTAAGTAGCTTCCAGAGTGGATATTGTGAAACAACTTCAGGATCTCAGTCCCCTTCAGAATTATAAAAAGCTTCACAAATAGGGTGGTGACTGAAACTTCGGTGGAAACTTTGTAAGTTTCCTATAAACACGACTGAGGCTTATGGAAGGCAGCGTAGCCACACTGACCCTACCTATCCTGTACCTTTTTAGAGGCCTGCAGTCTTCATGGATGTCAATACACCACCTTTTATGAACATTTAAAGTCACTAAAAACGATAATAATTTGCTTTTATATCTTCTCTTCTTTATATGTACTTCTGCATTGCAAATCACAGATTTTGTTTAATCTTCCAGGACTAAACATCTCAACATTGATGTGCTGTGTATTTATCTATAATGATTCCTAGAATACTTACTAATCCATTTTGGTCTGCCTTCAAAGAATTGATTACTGGTAAGTAATTCCCAGCTTTCAGCACAGTTATCCGTATAAACAGCAGCAACAAAACTCAAGCCTTTTTACAAGCTTTAGCAGAAATGTCAGCAACTGAACAGAGACGTAATTTAGGCGAGCCGATTCTAAGCGAAAAAGGCAATATACTGACAGAAAAGGTCTGCCCTGCTTCGGGACCCGCTCGTGTGCCAACGGCAACACAAAATGCCACGTGGTGCTTCTGAAAAACAGTTTTGTAAAAACTCAAAAAAACAAACGCAGCACTCTGTAGGCCAGTTCGCAGACATACTGCAGCTCAGCAGTTTAAACATACCTTGCCTTCTGCTTTTCGTACGACTTAATGTGATTGTACCAGCGGAGAGCATGGAACAAGTCCGCAGGCGGAGGAGCAGCGATCGCTTCAAAGACTGCGATGTCAGCCTGCGAAGGGACGTACCTGCGAAGAGCGAGCCCAAGTTAAGTCCCTTGCTCGGGACACGCGGGAACACACAGAGCAGCAGCTGCCGCGGAACCTCAGGGCCCCCCCCCC
>VXAY01003985.1:162032-190051 GCA_013399855.1 Oxyruncus cristatus
GGTGCCGCCGGCCGGGCCCCGGGGACGGTGACACCGACACCGGGCCCGCCCCGCCGGGCTGCGCTATCCGGCCCGTGGGGCAGCGGGGCCGGGGCCGGCGCTCCGCTGCAGGCGGAGAGGCCGCGCAGTGCCATTCGTGTGTGTCATGTATAGATTGTTTTGGTTTTCGTATCTTGGCGTTTGAAGGAAGTAGCTTGTTCTTCTGTAACTGTAGCTGTTGGTGCATACGTACCTTTTTGCACCTGGTAGATAGAAGTGTTTACTCTTATTTAAAACCCGTCAGCAAAAGTTTGAACTGATAAAAACAGTGCTGTTTTCTCTCTTACCAAAGCACCATGCTTCGACTGCTTGCTGTCCCCAGGACCTTAGCTGGGGTCACCCAGTCCTCCAGAGTATGTGGTAAGTCTGGTTTATACGTGTGTCTGTGGTGATAAATGTATGTATGTGCATTAATCTATGTGCGGTTCACTTACTGAAGGGCACCAATGCATACTTCATCTGTAGCTAAGGAATTGTGCTGTTTCTAGAAATGGGGTTCTCTCAGCACTATATGAGTGTAAGATAAGGGAATGTAGGGTCTGATGGTTTGCATCGAGTAGTAACTGAAAGTTTGTTTTTGTTTTTTTTTTTTGTCCATGTCCTTCAGGGCGTACAACTGCAACAGCAGCCAGCAACCAAATAGAGGTGTTTGTGGATGGCCATCCTGTATTGGTGAACCCTGGAACCACAGTACTTCAGGTGTGGGGACAACAGGCATTCTGAACATTCTTGGATTCCCCATCTCACTTTTTGCCAGGCTGTTCTGTTCTATACAGCAAAAAAACACCCACCTTTTCATTGTTTCTTGCAGTTCTTAAGGGGCACTTTTACTGACTGGGATGCACTTTCACGTGACAGAAATCCACTGGGGAACTCATTGTTTCAAAAACAAAAATCTGCCATGGTTGTCTGGAAAAAGATGCATGCAGCATCAATCCCAGTGGCAAATATTTATGCAAGGCAATAAGAGACTTTGATAAATTCTGGTTGAAATTCTGTCTCTGAACACTATGTGACTTCATAGTCTTGCAGAACCTGTTAATCTTACATCTTGTTACAGTGATGTCTCTGGTAAATGAGGGATTGTCTCTTTTTAGTTATTAGGTCTTATGATTCAGATCCTTAGCTGCTTTTATTATTCTTGGTGTGGGAAGAAAGGAAACCTGGACCTCCCAGCCTGTACTTAGCATTGTTGCTTTTCAGGCTAAAATTTCAAGGAGAACTTTTTCCAATCAAAGTTCCTTTTAAAAAGCTGTTAAATGGGGATGCAATATAATGGGTTGCAACATTGGAGTACATAGTTTATTTCAAGATACAGCCCTCACTGTTTGGATAAAAGTTACTATTTAGGCATTAAAATGCCCCCAGCAAGAGTGTAAATTTTTCTTAAGTGCTATTTTTTTATTAGCTTTTCAGTTTTGATAATGTGATTTTTTTTTTTTTTTGGTAGAAATTGTCAGAAAAATTAGATATGTTTAGTTTATGGTGGTATTTTTGGCAGGCATAGCTAGTGCTACAGCATAGATCCCATCATCTGTGGGGGTTTTATGCAGGGAAGGTTGTCTTTATCTGTTCTCTGGAAATCTGCTGTCTCTGTGCTCCTGTGTCTTCTTCAGTCCTGGCATACAAGAATGTTTGAGTTTGGGGTCTGCTGAAGATTGAAGATTGACTATGCTCAAGTACCCTTACACAGAGTATCCATGTTGTTGAATTACCTGAAATGATTATGCCCCTCGTTGTTTCCTTTATATTTTTCAGTTTTTACTGTGATGTGCTTTTCTTTAAAGAGTGTGTGCGCTCTTTAAAAAGATAATACTATTGCTAGGGTCCTATCTATTATAGACAATTCTCTCTATTATTGGGGGGAAGAATGAAAGAGGTCAATTCTCATTTCCTCAATCAGTTACGAAGGTTAGAAAAAATGTATTTGTAATTGATATCCTGACATTGTTCTGCTTCATCACAATTTTTTATTTATGGTCACATCTTAAGATAAAAGGTCGAATGCACTGTACTCCTGACCGCTAACAGTGTTACTCTTTGAAAAGCTGCATAATGTTTTCTGAGGTGGAATTGAAAGGTATAGCTAAGACTTAATTTCCCTTTGTTTCTTATTTTTTATAGGCCTGTGAAAAGGCTGGAGTTCAGATACCTCGTTTTTGTTACCACGATCGTCTCTCTGTTGCTGGAAACTGTAGGATGTGTCTTGTTGAAATAGAGAAGGCTCCAAAGGTATTGTTTGTGTTTCATAGGAATTGCAGTTTTTTGCTGTGCTTAGGGCCTAGTTTAAATCTTGTGTTTGTATTATCACTAGCTCTTGAATTGTTGCTATTCAGCTGCTCTCATCTCCCCACTGGACTGCAGTGATTGCCTATGGATCAAATTCAGTTCTCAGATTATTATGGATTATCTTGCTCCTGGACAAGATAATTTTTCCAGGAGCATTTGATAGCTGTGTATTTGCAGTCAGACATATTTTTATGCTTTGTAATTCAGGCTTCAGCCACACATTTTCAGCTCATAGTATGTGAGTAGTAAACTTCAGATACAGCATGAATTCAGCTGTAGGATTAGTGTCTGCAGGTTTGTTCTGCCTAAGTAGAGATTGCAGTTATTTAGTAGTTTATATTTTAATGCATTGATATCTCTTCTGCAATCCTAGTTGATTTCAGGACTGAACACTGTCTTCAGTGCTGTTAAGAAATCTATGCACGTAGCTGAGGCATTTGTTTGGAATTCAGTCTTGGATTACACATTTATATTCACACATAAAATTTTTCTGCTTACCCCAACTTCAGTTCCGTAGTTTGAGCTTTGTGTCTCTGGAAAGGTTGGGTTATCACTAAAGATGGAAGTCATGAGGTGATTGAAACGTAGGAGGGATTAATTTACTCAGCAGAAATTTTTGTTAATCTTGCAGTAATCTTGTGAAGAATTTTATTCCAAGACTCTTTATAAAGGTTTTGGGCAAATAAATATCTTGTAAATGATCTACACTCTGATACATTCAGTTTTAGAGGTTTTCCAGATGTCTGCTGAAGCTGTTTGGTTTGCCTTACATGTATTACAACTGACATTCTTACCACTGTAACTACTTGAATTGAAAACCAAAAGTGTAAAATTTTCAACTCTTAAATAAATCATAACTAATTTAACTTTTTTATATAGAAGATTATTAATAAATATGGCTTCCAGTAACTTTCCTTGCAGACCTTTTTATTTGCACAACATGTTAATTTAATAACATATCTGTGTAAGAAGTGGAGGGAGGAGGTTGGGGTTTGTGCCTATGCTGAGAAGAAATATGTTGTGTTCATGCTTGCTTTTTATGGTGATTGCAGCCAGTTGCTGCTTGTGCCATGCCAGTTATGAAGGGCTGGAACATACTGACAAACTCTGAGAAGTCCAGGAAAGCAAGGTACCTTTCTTTTAGCCTCCTTTAGCTGAATAGTTTTACTATCTGCTAAATAAAGTTGACGTTAACTTTATTTTCTGAATCTAACAGAGAGGGTGTAATGGAGTTCCTGCTGGCAAATCACCCATTGGACTGTCCTATCTGTGATCAGGGTGGAGAATGTGACCTACAGGTACAACATCTAATTAAATTGTGTAGACTTACGTATTAATACTCCTGTCTTAGGTGAAATTATGCTTTCCAGCAGCCTGGATTTGTCTGTTTTCTGTTGTCTGTTCTAGGATCAATCCATGATGTTTGGCAGTGATAGGAGTAGATTTAGAGAGGGAAAACGTGCTGTGGAGGACAAGAACATTGGCCCATTAGTCAAAACAATCATGACTCGGTGTATACAGTGCACTCGATGCATCAGGTAACGTCCTTTGTTTTTCACTGGAGAGCTTACTGAGCAGGCATATTTGTATCAGTTTGTTACTTGTGAAAGAAACACCATGAGGGGTAATCAGGTTTTTTAAAATTTCTTTTCAGACTGTACTTAAGAATTTTATTTCTGGTAGTGACTGATAACTGGTTTCCTGGAGCTACCAGACAGCTGTTATAAAGGAAACAGAGATGGCTAAAACGTGAAAGTGAAATCAGAATTCTAGAGGGCAGAACTGGTCCCATGGTGTTAATGCCAGAATGGATACGTGCCTTCCTGAGCCACAGTTATAAGACTTATTTATTCTTGATAGCCTCTGGTAGCTATATTTATGCTGTTCTGTAGCCCTGAAATGCAGTACCAGCCAACTTGAGCCAGATGGAAAAGAATACCGTGTACCCAACTAGTTCTAGAAAGAACTTTTTAGTTAGGACAAGTATTGAACTCAGTCTGTGAAATTCAGTAAGTACTGAACTGCTGTGTTTTTTGATATAACTCGCCCTAGTTTTTGCAGCCTTGTCTGATGAAATTCTGCACGTGTAACGTCCTGCATGTGATGGTGCTGACTGATGCGTCTGAAAAACTGTTTTCTTCTTTCGGGTGTATGAATTAAGGCTAATGTTTTACCTTAAGAAAATGAGATGAAGGCTAAGAAATATTCCATGTTGCTGTTGTACATTGCAGATTTGTTTTTCCTTCTTTGTGCATCTGCCAGGTTTGCTAGTGAGGTTGCAGGGGTAGATGACTTGGGAACAACCGGAAGAGGAAATGAAATGCAAGTTGGTACTTACGTTGAAAAAATGTTCATGTCCGAATTATCAGGAAATATTATTGACATCTGCCCAGTTGGTGCTCTTACCTCCAAGCCATATGCCTTTACTGCACGCCCATGGGAGACAAGGTAGGTATCTTAAATCATCCTGAAGACAGAGCTTTCTGTTTGTTGTACACATATCTTATAATATGTCCATTTATGATACCAAGGGTTTTCTCTGACTTTTATTTTCTGCGGTTTTGTTGTAGGCTTTTCCATAGACTGAATCTAACAGGAATTCTGTTACTTACAGCTTTTTCAAGAAAAGAAAGAATGTTATAGTTTGTAAACTATTCTTCCCTTATTTTTACCCTAAAATGTTGTGGACTTGTAAGTTGTACTGTTGCTTGGTAAAAGATGTGTATAAAGGAAAATTCAAATTCATTAACTCAGTAATTGTTAAGGATATTACTTTAAATATGTTATGAAACCAAGCTCTTTTATGTGTATCTAAAGCTAAACCTACAGCACTTTTTGTTGTTTTGTTATGCAGTCTGTATAACCACTGGGCTATAAATAATGCACCCTCATGTTGCCAGTGCAGATCCTCTTGAGCCACTTCATTTAGGAGACTGATCCACCTGCTGGTTGTTTTGATGGTCTTCAGTGGCCCAGCTCCTGGATACATGAACATCTATGGGATGTACCTTTACACCCAGATTCTCTACCAGAGCAGCAATATCTTGCCAGAGTTGAGCAGCCCAGCTGGGTTTTCCCCTCCCATGCCAGTTGCTCTGCTTCCATCACTGCAGCCACCCCTGGAGAGCATTTGCCACCGTCCATGAGTCAGTACAGAGATATTTCTCCTTCAGCCACGTCTAAAGCCACCTGGATACTTTCACCTCTGCAACCTGACTCGATTCACTTTCTTCTTCAGCAATTTCTGCAGCTTGCTGTGTGAGGCTCCACACAGCAGCTTTCCATCAGTGAACAGCTCACATGGCTTCCTGTTTTCTGGTGATTCATTATACAGTGGAGCTTCTTCAGCACGTGCCACCTTCTTCACAATATTCTGAAATCTTTGCTTTCTGGCCAGCTCATGATCACTTCCAAAATTCCTGGGTGATTGGAGTTGTCTATTCAACCCCATTGTGTGATCAGTGTGACTGACTTAACATCATGCAGCTGATGCTACATGGACTGTAGAGGGGACACCCAGCCCCACATCCGCAGTCAGGGTGCCAGGAGGAGCTGTGCTTCTGTACCAGCCACTTCCAAGGTGCCTTGAACCCCTTCAGATGCTGCCAACATTGCAGGCCTTGGATCCTCCCTATCCATGACTCCAAAACCCTATGGATGACCTCGAGCCTCCCCTGGTACTATCTGCCAGAGGCTCCAGGTAGGGCTGTTCTTCCTGGCTGTGGTGTAGAGCATGTTTTTAACATCTTGTCTTGCCCAGACTGGCCCAAGGGCTACTCCTCTTTAATTTGTTCAAAGGCTTGTCACTGTTCAGGGCCCCATTTAAAATCATTCATCTTTTGGGTCACTTTATATACAGAGGGGTTACAGTCAGACTGTAATTTGGAATATGCATTCCCTAAAAAGCTATAAGGACTGAGAAGACTTGTGTTTTCTTTTTTGCTAATCAGTAGAGACATAGCTGTTACTTTTTTGATCACGTCCATGGGGATCCGATGACATCCATCTTGCCATTTTATGCCTGCTGTGCAAGTCTCTTGACCTTACTTTGTTTTATGGCAAAACTGGCTTTCAGAAGGATTTGGACTATTTTCTTCCCTTTCTCAAAAACTGTTTCTGCTCTGTTGCCCCACATGATGATGCCACCAATGTACTGCAGGTGTTCCAGAGCTTCTCACTGTTCCAGTGCAGTCCGGATCAGTCCATGGCAGATGGTAGGGCTGTGTTTCCACCCCTGGGGCAATTAATTCCAGGTGTACTGGATACCTCTCCAGGTGAAAGCAGGTTGTGGTGCCAAAGGGATTGAGGAAAACGCATAAGTGGTATCAGTTGGGGCATACCCCTGGGCTGTCTCTGACTCCAGTTCGTACTGAAGTCAGCACGGCAGCACTTGGCAGTGGTGTGACTTCATTCAGACCATTATAGTCTGCTATGCCAGGCCATTGGATCCACACAGGCTAGTTATCCTGGTCATCCCATTCCTCTGCCTAGCTGGAGGCAGTGACTCTCTAGTCCTGGTCATAGTATTTGCTGCTCGATTTTTGCAAATATGAGTGAGAAATCCTTCCTCAAGATCAGAAATAAGATCAGCCCTTCTACTTTGTCAGAGTAACTGCCCACTGGAGACTGGAGGAGCAGTTTTCCTGGAAGAACGTCATTTGTGACCCTCATTGTTTATCCTTAAAACTCACATACCTGTGACGGTAGGGTCAAGGTAGATTTTCCATTTCCCTTCCTCGTGTCCTCTCTGTGGTCACGCAGGTAAAGCCACAGGGTGGTAACGTACCCACTTACATCGTCTCTCTTGAGCAGAGGAAGGCTTAACTCCTAATAGCTGAGATAGAGGTGAGGAGAAGGATCTATCCGCTTTGAGTTGCTGGACCAGTTTCTCCACAGCCAAGATGAGGGAGGAAGAGAGACTTCCTTTGTATTGCCAGAGTCGGCCAGCCAGTTCATTGTCCCTTTGTCCCTCTCCGTCTCTCCAGGTCATTAATGCCACTGAGTCGGTATGCAATGATGGTGTGCTCCATACAAACTTCCACCACATGGGTCACGTGTACCTGACTTCAGCGGGATCTTTGGCTAACTGCTCGTTGTCCCCATCTTCATAAATCACCTCCAGTATGGCTAATTCCCTCAGGTACTGGATACTGTTCTCTGTGGTGGCCCACTTGCCTCCATGACGTATAACATCTTCCTTGAAGGGATACCTTTCCTTAACACTTGACAGGAGTAACCTCTAGAGGCTGAGAACTTGTGTCCCTTTTCCAATTGCTTTGTCAATACCCCTTCCCTAGAAAGAGATCCCAGCTGTTTGGCTTCCTTAACTTCTAATTCCAGACCACTGGCCCAGTTATCCTTACATTGAAAGCTGCCCGTGGACAAAGTGCTTGCTTGGATAATGGCTGAAGACTTTTCACGTATCTTGCAGCTCACTCAGGGATGGGGATTATGTGTTTACCACCTTGTTTATCAGTTCTTCCTTTTCCTCTTCTCCAGTCAATGGCTGCTTCTCATTCTTCTTCTGTTCTTCTGATGGCCCTGCTCTAGAGGAGTCTGCCTTGTCCACTTCTTCCCCCTGCTCTCCCTTAGAAGCAGCTCCTTGATCCCTTACTAAACGAGCTGCCTTCCACTTCTGGTATTTCTTCTTGTGTATAGGGGTGACTGATACTGGCACAGTTGGTTCTTTGGTGTACCCACAGTGCCTGTTGTGGGGATTGGTGTAGCAGAAGTGCCTGACATTTTGTCATCAGATCCTTCTTTTCCCGCTGTGGATACTGAAGAGTGTTGAACAGGACTGGGTAGGTCGGGGCCAGGTCCCAGCATGTTGCGGTGATTTGAGTGTCTCTGGAATTGCCAGGGTGACAGCATACTGTTTCCAAATATTTTACCAGTTTTTCAGGATTCTGCCCTTTTTCTGGGGTGAAATTCCAAGATGTTGGAAGTGCTCCCTGTCCTAGATACTTGCCCATGTTATCCCACACACCCTGCCACTCGTAACTCTCCAGGCTTGGGGCAGATATCTGGGCAGTATTCTTAAGTAGCAGTTTAACCCTAAACAAAACCTGAAACACATCCAGGAGACATAGAATCATGGAATGTTAAGGGTTGGAATGGACCTTAAAGATCATCTCTCCCAACCCCCCTCCCATGGGCAGGGACACCTCTCGCTAGACCAGGATAGTCCTTATCCAACCTGGCCTCGAACAGACGAACATGCTGGTTTGAACATCCCAAGGATATTCAAAATCCTCAAGAGCTTTTGTAATTAGTGTGGAGGAGAAGGGGAAGGTGGAGGAAGGTGTGTCTGCCCATGGATTGGCTCTCCGAGAAGGTGAAGGGTGTAATTACAAACCGTGTCCGCTGGGTGGCTCCCGGAGCACGGAGGTGGCAGCGATGCTGAGTGCGAACATCTAATCAGCCTCAGGACCAGGAATTTTGTCATTTCATAAAACAGTGTTACACAGTATGATGGAACTGTGTCCTTAACCCACCCTCCAGAGATCATAAACAGCAAATAGGGAACATATCCAGCCAGTAAGGTGTTAGATAGTACAGCTCTGAGGACATGTGCAGCAACTCTGAGACCAGCAATTATTAAACTAATACAATAAATGCTTATAACAAATTTCTTTTAACACGCTCTGATAAGATCTGTTGTTATCTCATCCTTCAGTGCCCCAGATTGGGTGCTTAAAAGGACTGTTGTGGTTTAACCCAGCAGGCAGCTAAACACCACACAGCTGCTTGTTCACTTCAGCCCCCCTTAGCCTGTGAGATATTGGAGAGAACTGGGGGCAAAAAAGTAAAATTTGTGGGTTGAGATGAAGGCATTTTAATAGAACAGAAAAAGAAAATTACAGTAATAATGATAAAAGAATCAGAATGCACAATACAATTGCTCATCACCTGCCAGCCGGTGCCCAGCCAGTCCCTGACCAGCAGCTGCTGGCCAGCTCTCCCCCTTGTTTATGTACTGAGCTTGACTTTATGTGGTACAGAACATCCCCTTGGCCCGTATGGGTCACCTGTCCTGGCTGTGTACTCCCAGCTTCTTGTGCCTTCCAGCCCCCTTGCTGGTGGGGGCTGGGTGAGAAGCTGAAAAGTCCTTGATTTGGTGTAAAAGCTGCTTAGCAACAACTAAAACATCGCTTTGTTATCAACACTGTTCTTGCCCTAAATCCAAAACACAGCAGTATACCAGCTAGTAGGAAGAAAATTAACTCTATTCAGGTCAAACCCAAGACACTGTTGCTGCTTGTATATGAAAAACTGCAAGTGGTTTATTTCTTTTAAACAGGAAGGTAGAGTCAGTTGATGTTCTTGACGCAGTTGGAAGCAACATCGTAGTGAGCACAAGAACTGGAGAAGTGATGAGAATTTTGCCAAGGCTGCATGAAGATATCAATGAGGAATGGATATCTGACAAAACAAGGTGTGTGGGAAGTGTTTGTACCCTCATGTGTGTTTATGCAAGCATTAAAGGCACTCTTTGCAGAACCAGAAATGTGAACGGTAGCACTGACTTCTGGATTCAGCTGTTAATATTTTAAAGCTATAGTGAAGAATAATTGGTAAAACATGTTTTTAATTCTATATAACATGTTTTTTAATTCTATTTCTAATGTTCTGATTTTTGTAGCTTTTTCACAGTAACTTTTAGTTGTATCACTGATTGTTTTGCGTGTTTTTGAGAAGGAAACGTATTTTTCTCTTTTCTAGCAGTCTGCAATTATTAGAAAACTTGGTCACAGCATGTATTTAGTATACACAATTATCTTTGTCTTTGCTCTTTAATAATATTCATGGTATATACACAATTATCTTTGCTCTTTAATAATATTCATGGTATTTACTTAGGTTTGCTTATGATGGTCTGAAGCGTCAGAGACTTACTCAGCCAATGATCAAAAATGAGAAAGGACTATTTGTTTATGCCTCATGGGAGGATGTATTAACTCGTGTTGCTGGTGTGGTAAGAACAATTTTCAATATAGGTAGTGTAAAATTAATTTCCCAAGGTGGGTGTATTACTGTTATTAATATCAAGCCAGTTATGTAAAAAAAGCTTTTGTCTTTAGGGTTAGAGGGGAGCATTTGATTTCTAATCCATTACATTTCCACTTGAATTTCTTATTTTGACTGTTATTTCCTGTTTCATGGATTGGACCTTCTAAAGAACTTTGTGTTAGCATGGTTTCATTTGGAGCACTGGGAGAGAAATTACTTTTATTTAAATAGGAAACTGCTTCTTCAGAAATTTAGGAGGAAGCAACTTTCACAAATACTCTGATCTACCTGAAGATATTTTTAAATTTATTTAAACTGTGCTCTCACCACTTTTGCTATCAAAGCCATTAAATCTGTATTACTTATATCTGAATTGTGCTTTCCTCAGTGCTCTCTCTGTGTAGTGATTGATTCTGCAGCTCAAATGAAGTGCTGCATGACTGCTCTGGATTTTGATTAAAAATTTTATGTGGGTGAAGTAGAATTGAATAACTGTAATTGAACTTTCCTCAAGGATGTTCTTGCCCATGGTAAAGTAGCAGGGTTTGTTACGAAAGCTATTGCTTCTCAGATAATACCTTTGAGTTAAGTTTACTACCTGAGATTGTGTTACAGAAGTTTGTGTTCTGTCTGCACTGTGGCTTCATTAAAATAAAAGCATTCATCAGTCTTTCTCTTCTCACCACACCAAATGAGAATTAGCCACATCTGAGCAATAACTCAAGTGGGAGAGACCTGCATAGAATACAGAGAGCTGTTCTTTGCTTATCAGGAGTTCTGAAGGAGCTGGAGTTGCTGCCTGGCAGGAGTCAGACACTGCTTATCATTTTTTGCTGCTCCGGGCCAGTGGTTGGCACATGCTAACATAACAAATATTTGCCTGGGCTAATGAGAATTCGCCTCAGTGGTTTCCTTAGTTTATGCTTGTACTTACTTTCTCTCCAGCTACAGGCAGTCGAAGGTAAGGAAGTAGCAGCAATTGTAGGAGGGCTGGTGGATGCAGAAGCATTAATAGCTCTGAAAGACCTTCTGAATAGACTAAATTGTGATATGCTCTGCACTGAAGAGGTATTCCCTACTGCTGGAGCTGGGTAAGAGTACAGGCAAAGTCTGTCTGTAATTAGTATGTTAATAAACTTTCCAGTTTGCAGATCGTCTCTTGGCAAGATTCTGAAATGACCAGCGATAGCAATTGCTGATGCATTAGCAGGATAAGGTCAACTTTACAGTACTCATTTATAGAGAATATTTCTGGATTGTGAGTTGATACATAGAGCACTCCCCTATAGCAAGGATTGCACACTTTAGTGTATGTTGTACTTTATGTACTGATGCTGTAGTTTAACAGTCAGCTACTGAAAGCCAGTTCACTCAGTTGTAAGTTGGGTAATTTAGTCTATTTCTGTTTGTGTTGTGAAAACTATAATACACCTATGATCTTGTAAACTGTGAAATAGAAGATTAAGTTAATGAAGGCTGTCAATAACTGTAAATGCAGGAGATAGCTACATTGTAATTTAATGTTTTGCTGTCTCTGATATTCATGAAAAACTCTTCTTATTTGGGTTAGTAATTTGGATTGAGAAATCTCTTCTTTCCTGAGCTTAAAAAAAAAAAAACCAAACCAAAAAACATTTGGAGCACCTACTGTCTTTACCACAGCTTCATTCCTTCCCTTTACTGAATTCTCATCCTCTTTCTTACATCTTTTGTTATAGCACAGATTTACGCTCTAACTACCTGCTTAATACTAAGATTGCTGGAGTGGAGGAGGCAGATGTCCTGCTTCTGGTTGGCACCAATCCACGCTTTGAGGCACCGCTTTTTAATGCTAGAATTCGAAAGAGGTTTGTATTCCTTGGTGGTGAATAAACATGTGAATCCATGTGGACTTGATAGAATGCTTGGTTGGAGCTGCAGGCAGTGACTTGGGAGCATTCATTTAGATGGGCTCATTGGATTTAGTTCACCTTTTAGTAAAGGGAATGGTGATTTATGTGTGGGAAAAGGGTGTCTCTTCTCCCTGTAGTGTAGAGCTAGTTCATTCTCACTTTGACATTTTACATTAAGTTCACCTACTCAGACATTTATTCCTTTGTTACATTACACAGACACCTCAGATTTTCTGTTTTATAGAAGTTGGTTAAAGCATATTCCTTAAAGATTTATTTTCAGCATCAGTTTGCTGCCTTTTGTAGTGTTGTTACACATCAGATGTGCTCTGTTTAGAAGCAGTCATTCAAGTTTAACATTTTCTTTGGCAAGTAGTGTGGCTTTCCCAAACTTTTGAACATAGCTAATTCAACATTGATATGTCAGTATCAGATGAACAGGGTTTTTATGAAAGTCCTGTCCTTAATGCTGGAATTTTTGAAAATACATAATTTTAAACAATAGTGGCCTTAAAATTTTGTGAGGAGAAAAAGGAGCAAAATGTATGAATGTATATGATTCATATATTTTTGTAAGTCTGTGCTATGAGAAACCTCAAAACCGAAAAAATTTCTAACCATCTGAATTTTTCTCTGTTTATCTAAGAAATAAGTGGATTTCTAAAACTGAATTGGCAGAAGTTTGAGGGGCATAGGGAGTTGAGTTATGAACTTGCCATGTCAGGTGTGTTGCTGTACTGGTCCTGGAATGTACGTAGAGAAACAGTCCTCCTTAAAAAAACTTTAGGCTTGCTTAACAGTCAGAATACTGCTAAACCACATGCTACCAATACAGTGAATGCAGTTTAAATTCCTTTGAAATCCTATTTCAAGTTATTGCTAAAATTACAATTAGTGGCTTTGGTTGAGTAAAACTGTGTATTTCTTTAATTTTTATAAAATATTTGCTGTGTTTTCAGCTGGCTTCACAATGACTTGCAAGTGGCCGTTGTTGGCTCTCCTGTGAATTTGACCTACACATACAATCATCTAGGAGAGTCCCCACAGATACTTCAGGACCTTGCTTCTGGCAAACATGCATTCTCCAAGGTATACACAACTTAAGAGGGTGATGTTAAATTCCATGTGTATTGAGTACTAACCTGAATTCCTCCAAAACAGATCGGAAGAAGACTATCATGTTTTGTATGGGGTTATTTGCTTTTAATCAAATGCATAGATGAGGTCATGATTACTGTGCACAAACCAAGTGTAAACTGTTTAATGTATTCAAGTGTGTGAACTTTGCAGGCAACTCCTGAATTATTTCTTGATATAAAACAGGTTGTTTCAGGTGCTGCTGTTTCCACTTAAATGTGTGGTTATCAAGGTATAGTTCTGTATTTTCATGGTAGTGTACTGCTTATAGCAGTTTCTCCTGGCTTTATCTCTAAGTGAAACAAGGACCATTTTGGAACCATAGCTTTGGATGGAAGAGTTAAGGAGAAATTTGGGGATTTATTACATTATCTGTACCAAGAATTGTCTTCATAGCTGTGGAATGAATTTCTTGATTCTTTACCCGCATAGGTCCTCGACCAGGCCAAAAAGCCCATGGTGGTGGTGGGGAGTGCAGCCCTGCAGCGCAGTGATGGAGCAGCTATCCATGCTGCTGTGTCCACCATTGCACAGAATGCCAGGACTAAGAGTGGTGTTGGTTCTGATTGGAAAGTTATGAACATCCTCCACAGGTTTGCTTTAAAACTTTTTTGGGAGGAGCTGTCTTTTACACTGGGCTTACACAAGTTACCACAACTAAGTGTGAAGATTTCTGTGTGTACACACAAGCGCCTTAGCAGGCTAAACCTATAGGGAATATAAAACCCAGAAGTACAAACTAGCAGAAACTTTTTAATAAAAATGGGTTTCTTGACCTGGCAAATTCCATGAGATTTCATTAATCTGTTATATTCAAATGTAGAATTTAAAGTTTCAATTTAGAGGTATAGAATACAAGAGAGCTTAATAATATCTACCACAGTGCTCAGCAAGATGCACAGCAGACCACTGTCACTTGCTAAATGATAGCACTTTATCTACAAGAAGAAAACAAAATGGCAAGAGTATTTAATTAAATGGTTTCTTTTAATATTCCTTTTACTCTGCAGTTTAAGTGAATAGTTAATAGAAAAGCTTAAAAGTATTTTCATTTTAGAGCTTTTGACAGTAGTTATTCAGTCTGTTGTGATAGTACTCCTTTTAATAGGCAAGCTTCTCTTAGACAGTCCTTCACCACTCCCTTTCTGAAATTCCAACTGTCAAACTGACCGGCTCCGTAAAGGAAAAAGCAGCTTCATTCATGTAAAACTAGTGCAGTAAGAGCAGGGCTTGGTCCTCTGAAGGAAACTTAAATATAAAATCCTACTGTTGAAACGGAAATATTTAATACCAAAATGCTGATGAGTTAAGGAACACTCATGATACCTTTTTTAACTGTGGTTTGGCAGTCTTGGATATTACTGACTTCCATACTTAAGGTGCACCATCCATTCTACTTTAAGTGTAAAAACCAACTTATTGAAACCCCTATGTCTGACTGTCAGACAAACATGAGTTACACTGGAAGATCTGTTCTCTACAGAGAGCATCTTTTTTTCCTTTAAATAGATTTTAGGTTTGGCACTTGATTATGTAGGATTATGCAAAACTGTTTCTTTGAAAAAGGAAAAGACTGCCAGAAAATGAGAATTATTATTTCATTCTTTTGAAGTATTTTTATGTGTGAATAAATGAATAGTGATGAAATAGTGGTCTTAAGTCTTTGATGATTTAGGGTAGCTGATGGCCCAAGAGCTGGTCTTTCATTTTTCACCTGAGTGCCCTAAATTAAAGGCTTGATGAGCTCAATTCATAGCTGAACTGTCATTTGGAGCATCAAGATTCACAAGTGAGCTGCCTGCCACTAGGCCCTGACTTGGAATGTCTGCCTTTATTTTTGCTGTCCCATCTTAAATAGGTGAGATTCCCTGTGAAAACTTCAAATGTCATTAGTCTGTCAAAATGTAAAACTGACTCAACTCTGTTAAAAATTTCAGCTGCCTTTGTGCTTCTTGTTTGTCCTGTTACTATTAGGAACCTCTTATGTCCCATAGTTAGAAAAAGGAGTTAGGTCTGTTCTGATGGGAGGGGGAGAATTGAGAAATAACTTAAAGTCATAATGTGTTTGTTCCTACAGGGTTGCAAGCCAGGTAGCTGCTTTGGACCTGGGTTTCAAACCAGGAGTGGAGGCAATTAGGAGAAATCCTCCCAAAGTGTTGTATCTTTTAGGAGCAGATTCAGGTTGTATAACGCGTCAAGACTTGCCAAAGGATTGTTTTATCATCTATCAAGGTAATTAGTAGATGTAAACTAGGAAATGCTGCTATTTTAATAGCTGGAGAAAAAGCCTAAACAGTGGCATAAAACCCTTTGAGAAATTTTAGACTTCGTTTTCTGCCAAGAAATAAAACTTCTAACGCATAACTGAGATACTGATTACCTATTTCTTGGGTAAAAATGGGGAAGTGTTGATGAGTAATAAGGGAATATAAACCAGTATAGGTCTTCTGGAACACAGCTTCAGACTTGGCAGACAAAATGGCATTGGTTTCCAGCTGTTTTATCATATGAAAACGTGATATTAATTCACTACAAATCCTTGTTCCAAGAGCCCCACAAATCTGAGTGACTAGAGACTGAACTACTATTTAGTCCTGTTTGTAGTCCATTCAGTCTCCCCAGAGTCTTTGGCAAGTAAGACCTCAGAGCAGTCGGCCTAACAGGCTTCATATTACTGGTTAAGCGAAACTTAGAAACTTCTTTTTTTTCTGGGAACACAGAAATTCTGAATTGTGTTAGTAAAGCATTTCTTTTTATTTTGACTTATGTCTTACATGGTTGTGTGCTTTTTCCTCTTTCCGTGTATTTAGGGCATCATGGTGATGTGGGAGCTCCCATGGCTGATGTTATTCTCCCAGGAGCAGCATATACAGAGAAGGCAGCCACCTACGTGAATACTGAGGGTAGGGCCCAGCAGACAAGAGTAGCAGTAACACCTCCTGGGATGGCAAGAGAAGACTGGAAAATCATTAGAGCTGTCTCTGAGGTACTGTTGCTGATCTAAATTGCTTCAAGTAAAAGTATACTGGGAGGTTAAGTTCCTTTTTGGAAACACTTTCACTTTTTAATGTGAAAAGAGGTACATTTTCAGGGAAAGACATGACTGTAGTTTTAAGCACTAATCTTTTGTATTGAATTCTTTGTTATTTCTGTGAGTTAAATCATGTTATTTCGTTTTTGAGGATAGCACTAATATTGTAGCTGCTGTATGCTGTTGGAATGCATAATGGATGAAGCTTTGTCTGCAGTTCTATAGGTCTTCTTCATGAAGTGCTTTAGCGGAAACTGTTGGGAGGATGCAGTCTTGCTTTTTAGAAAGAAAACAGCATAGACTCCTGAGGACAGGATCTGATAAAGATTAGTAAGTCAAATATGTGCTTACTAGTCACAGGGAGTAAGATGCATTGATAATTGCATCAACTTTTATCTCAAGCTAAGGAAAGTACAAGTGACATCTATATGGAAGGAGAAAAGTACTTCTTTTCTTTTTTCCTTTGTATAGCAAACAGGACAGCCTGGTTTTTTAACCTGGGGAAGTGTTGACTGTGTAGGCATCACAAGTCCAAAAGAACACTGTAACTTCGCTTTGGTTTGTACACTCTAACTGCCTGTGTTTTCAGGAGTGTAGATTTTTCCTGATTTTACTTTAGGTGTGTTAATGGATTGGTAATCTAAACCCCTATGAATTACATCCCTAGACTTGATGGCATTTCTTTCTGTGAATCTCTTAGTTGGCTGGTATGACCTTGCCTTATGAGAACCTCGATCAAATACGGAAGCGTTTAGAAGAAGTATCACCTAATCTGGTTCGATATGATGACGTGGAAGAGGCTAACTACTTCAACCAGGCAAACGAATTGTCAAAGGTAACCAAAACAGAAGCATCTTGGCATGATTTTGTGCTGTTAGATAGCTTGATGCTTTTTTTAAAATGGGCCTTCTTCGTATGTAGTACGACAAGCATTCTTTGACCTACACTGAATGCAGAATTCCCTAAACAAATGCTTTGGTAACAAGTTCCTATCATAAAGGTGACTTTCTTTCTTTTCCTTTCCCATCACAGTTAGTGAAACAACAGCTTCTTGCTGATCCTCTTGTTCCACCTCAGCTCACAATAAAAGACTTTTATATGACAGGTATGTATAGTGTGGCTTTCCATTCTGAAATCAGCAATACATTTTATTTAGCTTTACAATAATACTCTTATGAGGCATTTAAAGTTTTCCACTAAGAGTGAAAGTCTTTTGACTTTTGAGTCATATGAAGAAACAAAATTTTTCAGTAAAATTATTTAGAATTTACATAAAACATAGACTGTATTTTCAGCTAAGCAACTTTATTTATCCTCTTTGTATCCAGTTGTACTGTATTTCTTTTACATTGTGTCTGCATACAATTTTTAATATAACAGTAAAAACACACTAACATGTTTGGATTTTTTTTTCAGATTCCATCAGTAGAGCATCCCAGACAATGGCCAAGTGTGTGAAAGCTGTTGTTGAAGGTGCTCATGCAGTAGAAGAGCCATCCATCTGCTAATCAGAATGTTACCACCTCCATCCAGCTATTTGTTGCAGTCAGCTGCTGTGACTGACACATTTTTTTTTTTTCAAAATCTATTTGATAGGCTGTTGTATTTTTTTTCTTCATTCACATTTTCATCACTTCAAATAGTCCCATAATATTGCAGGACTGTTGTGTCTGAGAGAACATGCAGCACTGAACTTACTGTACCCAGAAGCAGGGTACCCTGATGATTGTATACAAATAAATTATAGTACCAAACAGTCCATTACCTGTGTAATTCATGTAGCTCATGTTTCTGCCATGAAAAGAATGCAGTAAGCAACTCAGATGCAGTAAATCCTGATTTGCTAGGAACAAGTCTACGTGACAAAAATACTTGATTGTAACTTTTTTCCAGAGTATCCAGGTATCTTAAGCCGTGGTTAGAATGCGACATGCTATTTTTGTAGTGTGCTTTCAAAGCAAGTTGTCCCTCATACCTGGTTTTATGTCATTGTTGAGACCTATCACTCCTCTAGATACTTGTATGTTTCTCCATTCCGTTTCAGTTGAGAAACTACTCAGGGAGGAAATAATTCTGGTGTGAAAAAGAATAGCAGTCTTCACACAGCTTCTGCATGCTTTAAAAATCAGCAATCGGATAAAAGCCCTTTACACGAGTTCAAATACAGAAAAGATCTCACAATAGTTTTACTGTGCACTGATCTTTTTATAGCCAAGTGGGGGAAGGGATTGTGTTTGACTGTTTGTTTTTTAAGCTTTAGAATGAATTCAGTGACTCTCAACTATAGTGGGTAATGTAAGTTTGGAAGAAGGATAACTTCCTCTTCAGCAGGGTTTAGAGTAATTCTTCCAGGAATCATGCAAATGGGAACAGTATCATAAAGCCATCACTTCCTCTTTACTATTTAAAAAAGAGTTAATTTTGCATGAGGAAAAGCTACATTTTTCAGTGTAGTATAATCATGAGTGCATGGAAGGGCTGCTGTAGAAGCCTTAGCTTTATAAATTTCTTTTCCATGCTTGAAATTTTTCAGTAACAAATAATTTTTTTGTCTTTCTGCCCAGGAAAACTCTTCCTGTCATCCTGGTCTATCACAGTGCTTACATGAGCTAAGTCTTAAATGTTGGGTATTGTTTTGTCATCGTGGTACAAAAAAAAAAGGCAACTATTATTCAAAGATACTACTATGCCTGTTAGTGAGACAGAAAGAGGTACTGCAGTCTGTTTTTAATGTGGCAGTTCACAGGGCCCCCTAAGTGTGTGTATGTAACCAAGTATAGCATAAAACCTTCATACTGTCCTTGTGGAATGCTACTTCTTTAGGAGGAAGAGGGGTTTGCTGGCGTACAGAAATATGTGACATATCCCAAATAGTTTAAGAAGAAAGGGTGTAGCTGAATCCTATATTCAGCAAACGATTGGGTTCTCGGGTTGCTGGGATGAAAACTCTTCAGGGGAAAAAAAAAGTTAAGTTCAGCTGTGCAACAAGTCAATTACCACTTCAGAATTTATAAAGGCTCAAAGGCTTTAGATATTTTTTTTTCCTTAAATGTTATAGCATTATTTAAGTCTGGGAGCTCTGGCACACTTTTGGAGGTTTTTGAAAGCTCTACATCATTCAGTTACTACATATAAAAGATTCAAAAAGTGTCCAGCCCTTACCTTGCAAGGCAAGAAAGATAAGCTGCCTGTCCTCTTTCTACCGTCTTTCCCACCTAACTAGTCACCAAGTACGGAATTTTTCAGCCAAACTTGGTAATAGCAACGAGGCTGTGTACAAATTTGACTGCTAAAACCGAGATAATACAGAGAAATCTAAATTGGCGATCTCATTAACTGAGTTTACAGTGTAGCCCTTCCCTTATCTCTTGTTTGCTCTGCTGGCTGCACAGTCAGTGCACATGTGGACTTCTGCCCAGATAGCAATGAAAGGATAGCAGGGGTCTGCAAAGGAAAGGAAGTGACACAGGCTGGGCAAATTACTGGAACAAAAATTACAGAAACGGGGATATTCATGCAACTTACCTCTGCTTATTTAAAAGAAAACGTTTACAGTTAGTTCTAGTACTTGCTAGTCCTGAAGCTGCCACCTCAGATTAGAGAACTATGAGAAAGCAGCGATGAAGAGCTGGGATGACGGGCGATAAACACGCTTCACGTATCGTTCTTGACTGTTAAAGTAAGGCCTGATCGGCTGGGTTACGCACTGCCTGAGCACTCAGTGCTAGGGGTGGGCGGGGGCTTTGTTACGCTTTGGTTGAAAGCCGAGCCCAGATCCGGCCGAGATGCCGTTCCCCGAGTGCAGCCCTAGAGCCACCTCGTGGCCAACCGGCAAAAGTTCTCACCGGGTTCATCCTCAGTTCTTGGATCGCCTGTTCGTCGCTCCCGCCTGCACAGGCAGCCTGACAGAGAACAGGTACGTGTGGGCACAGAGGGATGCGGTTAGGCATTAGGTATCCTCCGAACGCAGCACCGTGTAAACACAGCTCGTGCGTGCAACCAATTAACCCCAAACATGACAGAGATTAAACCTGCCCGTTCTGTAGTCTTGTCTTCAGCAGGTGGTTGTGAGGAGTGGAGGAAAAAAAAAAAATGGTGTGTTAATTCAAGGTAAAATCCTAAGCATTTACACTTCCAAGCAAGTTTAGGCCAGGTGCAGTCATGTCAAAGAGAAACAAACTGCAGGCAGATTTAACCATCTCAGCCTAAAGCCGTGATTTTAAAACAAACAAAATTAAAAAAAAAAAACCAAATAACCCTGTTCAATAGCCATGTTACTGAAAGCACCAGCATCCCAGAGGTACATCCCTATTGATCCGAAGGGAGACTGATTTAAACCCTGGGCAAGCACTGAGCATCTTCAATAAAAAGAAACCAGACAATGTGGTCCCAAACAGAAGTCAAGTCAAACAGGTATGTTCTTAGCAATACTCTGAAACATCCAACAAAATTAGGCCAGTCATAAAAACAGTTTTAACTAACTTATTTTTAATGTATTTTGAAGCATAGCTAAAGGCAGAAAAGGAAGTGTCTATAGCATTTCCCCAGGAAGTAAAAGATTTGGTCGCCTCTTCTGAGGCTGACAGATTCTTGCAAGACTGTCTGCTACATGGTGGTTGGGGGATGTGATGTATTTTACTATTGAAATCAAGAGAAAAGCAGCTCAGGGTCATAGCTCTAAAGGGAAAGCAGAGTGGCAGCCTGGCATTAGCCTTAATCGAAAGAAAAAAGGTAGTAAAACTTCACCTCCATCCCTGTACCTACTCCCCTGCTCCTCATAGAATACTCCAAACAATGGTTAAGCCAAAACATCCTCTCCCAAAACAAGACAGTCTCTTAATAACGATTTGTTGTGTTGTTCTTCGAATATTCAATTAGATTAAATCACCTTCGGTGATGAAGGGTTGAAAGACTGACTATTTCCAGGCACTGACAGGCAGTGAGTGCTAACATGAAAACCAACAGAAGAGGACTTCATGGTGAATATCAACATGGAAAAAAGGTAAGAATAAGGAAACGGGGAATTCTGGAAGCAGCTAAAAGTTAAGGACTTCACTGACAAGTGAAGTAAGCTTTTTACCAGGCGTACAAGAACCCCACAAAATGTCAAAACATGTAAGTTCTCCCGGAGTTACCTGATAAGTTGCATTGCTCAAGAAGCAGTTTTTAAATTCCTATTTAAAACCAACAACAAAAAACAAACACAAAGCCAAACAAAACATGCTATTATTAATAGATGTTAACATATTATTATTATTATTATTCATAAAATGCTAAATGGGCCCAAGTACCTTTGGGAACAAAACACTGAAATTTAGAGTCACGTGGAAAACTGTTCAGAAATGTGTGCCGAATCCTTCACTCTGTGCATGGGCTTACACAAGCCACAGCCCTCTCCCTTGTGTAAGGTTTTATCCAAAAGACACTTTATGGTAACACCTATTAGCTGATGGAACGATGTCAGCAACGTGTCCCACAGTACCTCGGTAACCTCAACTCTCCACAGGTGAGCACAACAGAAAAATAGCACAAAGAATCATAAGTAACATATATAAAACCTTGTGATGCAAACAGTATGAGTGATTCCATAATCAGCAAAGCCTGCTATGCTAAACACTGCTAATAATTATTGTTTTCCTCCAGCTACATGCAAGAATCTATTCACAGTGCCTAATGCTGAAAAGCCTACTGAGATTTAGAAGCATAATAGCTAATAGAGACATCTCCTCACTCAGCCAATACTGAATTTTGAATATACTTAACTAAACTTTAAAAAAAAAAATTATTTCTCCTTGTTGCCTTCTGTACACCTGTGTTTATGTCTGAAATGGATCAGAGATGAGAACCATGTATCAAAAAGAAACAGTAATACCAAGAGCTAAAAGCTTCATATATAACAAGTAACTTGTAAAATCCACCGGAATCTCATGACCCTAGACACTAATTAAGCCTTCTCCTTTGATGTTAGCTCAGCTCCAACTATTTTTGAAATACCCTGTCCTGCATGCTTTTCATTTCTCAATTATCCATCACAGGATATTCCACACCTTTGTTGGAAGCTACTCTCAGAAGACTACGAGACTGCTGATTTGGTCCAGAGTGGAAATTCTCATCTTTCCAATTTGCAGTGGTGACCATGACCCACTGTATACTGAATGTAAATGAACAACTGGATTAATAGCAGAAAAAGGACTGGTGAAAAAGTGTGTAGCTTCTTAACTGCTACAATTACAGTTAATGAAATATCAATAGACAGAAGCAGATAGTAAAAATACAATTATATACCTTGAATTAACAGTGAGCTTCCTAGTAAAATGGGATGGTATTAGAGCATCCTGTTGGGACAGCTTATTCCATTCATTTGTCTATTTAAAGAAGTCTCCACAGATGCCCAACATACTCTGGACAACCTTCCCACAATTAACAGTCTTATTATTTTGTCTTTGCTGAGCTTTAGGAAGACAATACCATTTATTTAATGCAGATTAAAATACACATTGATAATGAAGAACAGATTAGTGAAGTCTTATTTAATTACTATTTTCAGTACAGTTCACTATCAATTAATTATATTATCATGTAATAGCTAGCATACATCTGCTCCAAATTGGTTAAATACTTCTGCAACTATACTCCTACTGAAATCCACAGCAAAATTCCTATTGCTCCAAAAATCTTTAATGAAGCCCCTAAGACACAGGAAAACAAGGCCAGTCATCTGTACTTTGTTTTGCTTTGCTAGCATCTATGACTTTAAATGAAGTTACTCTGTTGTGCATATGGTTTGTCCTACACTTTCAGCTGTACTATCTGGTATGCCGAGTGCACTAAAACATGGGTTTGAAGGAGTTTAGCAGATGAATTAGGAAGCTCAATTTATGCCATAACTTGGATGTATTCCCTAGAGAAAAACCCTCAGACTGTAGACATTGTTTTTAACATAGAGACTCTGATGTTTGGAAAAGCGGCAAAAAGCATGCTGGTTACCAAATACATACAACTGCAGCAGACAGAGTAACTGTAATCCACATATGCTAGAGACAACCACTGCTATACAATTTTCATGTTAAAGAATTGCTGAAAAATAAGAATAAGCATTTTTCAATAGTACCAGTATGCTGGGCTTTAATGGCTAGCTTGACCCCAGAACTTGCCACTATTAAATAAACCAATACCACATAACAGCTGCTCAAGATACTGCTTAGAAGGTATCAAATCATAACTTTGTTTTTTATTTAGTTTGTCACCCTTTTCAGTCTTTAAACACCTAAAGACAAGATCCTCTATACAAATGTGGCTCTCTATATATGAAAGTCTCTAATTAACCTCTATACACTCACAAGTTGTTCCTCCCCTTGACAACATTCACCTGCATTTTAAAAAAATTGCTGATCTCAAGCATTTGAAGACATTGGAACTGTTTCCTCAGACTGTGTGCGTCTTTCAAGAAATAATACCAAGATGCTGACACTATAACACTGTTTGTGGAAAACCTCAGACTCTTCTTCACGTGCACAGAGTTTAAGTCATGCTCGACAAATTCTTCAGATCTGCACTCGGGGTTAGTATGACCTTTTGAGAGAGTCAAAGTTCATTTCTTGATGCGGTTTCCTCCAGTAACACAACCTAAAGCATGTATTTCATTGCTTTTATTAGACTCACAAAGCTTATTCACTATGTCCCTGCCCTCTGTCTCACTATTAGTACAAGTGAGACACATCAGAACAGTATGCCTCACTAGCCAGGAACCAGTGATTTACAGAACATTCATGTTCTCTGACCACTCTGTGCTCAAGCGTACAATAAGTTTCCTGGCTGGAGTGGTTGGTCCAGGGATGTGGCTGCTTTAAAGATAAGGCAGACAGACCTATTCTGTTATGAAGTAATGGAATTTCCAGAATACAATTCTGCATGTTGTACAGGGAATGTTTCTTGCTCTGGGTTTACACGCTGTCCTTGTACAAGAGTCTCATAGTCCAATTTGTTCTCCAGCGTAACTTCAGAGCACTGTTCTACTCTATCAAAATACTGCATCTCCCAACTTCAGAGTCTTGACTATAAAGATAAGTAAATCTTTTAATTCTGCATTACTAAAGCTAGCAGACTGCTCCTTTAGGTTATTACTGTGTAACATTTTATTGTAGCAAAACAAAATAATATTTGCATTTTTAGTAAGTTAATGAAAAGCAAATTACTCTCAGGTAAATGAAGTTTTGTTAAATAAATTCCTCCATCAAGTATAAATTTTTGTTTATCTGTTGAATGATTACACAATGATCCATGTAACTAAGACCTACTGAATTTTTCCTCTTTACTTTGTCTTCCTTTTTTTAGTGCAAGATACTAAAAAATACCCCGTTTCAAGTTTTCCTATTCCAAACCAGATTCAAAACATTTCTCCTTTTGCTCACCATTAAGCTTCTGGGTTCACAATTAACACACAAACAGATCTCAGGATGTCACCAAAATGTGTAAAGCTACTATAATGCATGTTTAAATTTAGGCATGCAAGTAATCCGATTAAAGCCAGTCTCTGCAAAGTCAAGCACATAAGCCAAAGAAAGGGTTCAATATTGTTTCTGTGTTCAGGTTCTCAAGTGCATTCATAGGCACTTCTCTAAAATATTGTATCAGCTGCACCCCATTAAAAAAATACAATCCCACGATACTAAGTGTGTTGTAGAGATATTCCCAAGAGTACCACAGAGAGATGCAGCATAGACTAGTTGTTCACAGTGTGCCTCTCTTCCTACAACATAAAAGGTATCTCAATAGTGCAATGAAGAGAACTTGAATTATAGTTGAATTATACAGGATTACGGTCAAAAGTAGCAATTCTCTTGTTTAACACAATGATAGATACAAGAAATACTTTGTGCACAAATTTGAATTTGGTATTCTAGCAAATCCTACCGACTTGGTAAGAGTCTTATGCAAGGAAGTATAGAGGGATCCTTCAAACACTTCTGAATTATTAAACAGGCCTGCAAGCACTGTCAAAACTAGAATCTGAGAATTTGGCCCTTTATTTATTTAGAATAAAAGAAAATTAGTTTGTGCTGCATTTGTTGAATTCCTAAATCTATTGAGGTAATTTATTTGTAGTATTTCAAAAGGTTTGGGGTTTTTTAATCACCCCATACCTGTCCAACATCTGTAATCCCTGTCATTCCCGTAAAGGAATTTTAAGTATAGAATTTAAAAGTAGTTACTGTTGAAATAGCTTACAAAAAGAATCATCATACTTCATGCTCCAAAGCATGCAATAACGACTGGTAAAATCATGAAATACCCTAATTATTGCATTACTCCTATACAAAATCTTTTGAAATACAAAAAAGCAGCAACATAATTGATTTTTCTTTTTTTTTTTGGTTTTCTAATGTCAGACCAGAATAATGCATTTAACAGATTAATAATCTGATACAGAAAAATAACGCCTATGCAATAACTCAATAGAACGCAACACTCTGGGTTATTATAATGTGCAAGGGAGACTAATCATAATTTTAAAATTTCCTGGCGAACAAAAAATAAAGTTTAACACATAGACCAGCTGCCTTTTAATTATACTTTAATTCAGATTTGTATATCTAAATAAAAACCCACTATCAACACAAACTACTCACTGTAATGGGCTGGGCAACCCCAAAGTATGCTTTGAAATGTGGACGTATCTAAATACAGGAATTTTTTTAGGATTAAAGAAACAGAACTAAACCAACATATTTCAGATTTGACAGGGGAGAAGTTGATAACATGCTAAGTAATTCAGTACCTTCATTCACGTGACTTTAGTCTGACTGCAGTTCAACTAGCCTATACCACCTGAAAAATTCTTACAAGGGAAAGAACATAAATGAATATATAGCTCATTAGTTTCCTAATTATTTCCCCTTCCTTCGGGACAAATAAAATGGCATCTTTGCAGTTCATCTGTGTGCATAATACTACTGCAAGAAGCATTATCATAGATCTGCTGAATACAGACATCAGTACCTTCACCTCTAGATACACCATAGCATCTCACATTGTTTTGACAGCATTTAATGTATCTTTTACAATCTAATAAAAGCATCTGCAACACCCCCCCACACTATTAACTTCTATTACAAGACACTGTAATATAACTTACAGCATTTCTCAACTCTGTAAATAAGTCCGGAATAATATTCATAAATATCATCACGAACAAAGCCCTCAGATCAAAACAGTAACTTAAAAAGAACCAAACTGGATTTTTAGAAGGCTGCAAAGTGCTTTGAAATCATTAAAAACAAAACTCAACTATTGCCCCCAAATTTCTTGCTGTGAGTTCTGGTTTTGCACAGCCCATTCTGAAGGGCAGACAACGCTAAATTTATGACAGCACAATTTCTCAGATATATATATCACAGGTTTCCCTCACCTGCATTAAATCCTCCATAGTTTCTCTACATAGCCTACTCTGGAAGAATTTAAAAAAAATTAAATAAATAGTATTATTTTCCTACCTGTACATTCAGCTTTATTTACAATGGCTTGAAAGAGAGAAAGACGTAATGGTACAATTACACCAAACTATCCCACATCAATCTCAGCTGTTCTATTGACAGTATGAATAACAAAAAAAAGTTACATAAACTTTCACAATTACACATCAATTTTTAGCATTATCACACAATGACAAAAGAGTTATCAACTTTATACATAGAGAAAAAAAATTTTTAAGAACCACAAAGTTACTAAAAATATATATTTTACCGTACCTTTTTTTTTTCCCAGAGAGTTGATCTTAACAGGTTATAAAGAAAATTATTTCTTCAGCCACAAGCCTTTGTATTTTATTTTATTTAAAATAAAAAGTCACATAAATGATAAAATATTCTGGTTTGGCCATTTGGCTCCCTCCTCCAAATTGACACTTTATAAAAACCTTCTGTACTTTTTTCCCCCTCCCTCTCTCCCTCTCTACTACCTCCAAGATGGTAGGAAAGTTGTTGTTTTGGAGGGCAGAGGAGCCGCTCTCTGATGTTATGTCCTCTCGGTGCCTGTAGTGGTGCTGTAGGAGGCTGCTGGCTCTCTTCTTGAGCAGCCCCAGCAGCCCTGCCTTCTTTGCTGGAGAATATATTCAGGGATTCCCCTTAATAATCACCTACCCTCTGAGCACTTTGTAGTTTTAAAATAATAAAGAGCCCCCAAAGCTTTCTCCCCACAAAAAGCAGGATCTTCTCAGAGACAGGGGGGCAGCAGCTCCTCAGCACAGAGCCCGAGCACATTCCCAGTCCCTCTGCTGGGGAGGAAACTCTGATCTGTCAGCCCAACAGAGGGAAAGGGGGGAGAGGAGAGAGAGGAGGGAAAAAAAAGCAGCTGGAAAGGTAAGCCAGGCCCGGCCTGCATCCCCGGGCTCGCGTAGCGCGGCAGGCGGTGCGGAGGGTGCAGGGCGGGCGGGGAGGCGGGCTACGCGAGGCCGGGGATCGGCCGCGGCGACGTAGGCCGCGGCGGGGGGTGCGGGGAGCCAGGGGGTTTTTGAGCCTTTCGGGCGCCGGGAGGAGCGCCGGAGGGGGGTGAGACGGCCGCCGGGGCCCAGCGGGAGGGTCGGGGTGCGGCGCCTTTGCCCGGGAGGTGAAGGGCGGCGGGGG
>VXAY01003985.1:190536-229896 GCA_013399855.1 Oxyruncus cristatus
CCCCCCCCCAGTGACCCCCTCCGGCCGGGCCGGCGGTGGGCGGATTCGCCGCACAACTTTTTGGGAGGGAGCGGTGGGTGATTGTGGGGGTGCGGAGGTGCTCTCGCAGTGCCCCCCCACCCCACAAGCTGCCGGCACGTGTGGCCCCGGGCCGGCCCCTGGGCCGGGGGCGAGAGGCAGGGGCGGGGGGTGTCCCGGCCGCACCGTCGCGCCCCAACATGTGCGGGGCCGGGCAGGGGTCCCTTAGGCACCCGCCCTGTCCCGGGACCCACTGGCGTTATCGGGACATGGGCAGCAGCCCACTGTCCCCTCAGCCAGGGGAGGGGATCTCCTCAGCAGCCCCTGCACAACCAGGGCTGTGTCTGGACGTGGGCCCCGGCCCCTCTCATGTCCCCACTGGGGCACCCTGGCTGTCCCTGTCCGCCGGGGACCCGCTGGGCTGGGGCGGGGGGTGTTGTCTCTCTGAGGTGCTGCTGCCCCCCAGGACTGAAAATGAAAGGATCCTTTTTTTCAGGGAAAAGAACGTCTGGTAGTTGTGAAGTGAGTGCACTGGAAGACCCACCAACACGCTTCACCCCGCACAGGTGAAACAGCTCCGGTTTCTAATGCGGGAGGTGGCGCGTTTTGGTCAAATGTTCCTTAATATGTCTTTTAGCTCAGAACGCTAATGGCTTTGTACAAGTAACCTCAAACGAATTTTGGAAATGACAGTAACACTCACCTTAAAGCCTTATTCCATTTGATTAAAATACATAGATCTATAGTTAGTTCTAACTTTGTTACTTGACAACATGTGGTGAAGGTTTATTTTAAGGCCCTTCTTAGTTTTTGAGGATTGGGAGACTTTAAAATTGACAAAATTAGGGCAGTGCATGGTTCCCCTGTAGGTGAGTGCTGTCTCCTATTGACACACCTGTACCAGCAGTGTTTCATGCTAAGACCATCCCCACCACTGCTGATTGCTGAACCGGAGCGCTTGTGTTTTATATGAAGCTGTCACTTACAAGCTGGTGATGTTCAGCCTTTTACATGAATTGTTTGTAATATATATAAAGATCAGATAAGTTTTATTAATTGTAAAGCTAAATTATCTACAGAAGGCCACCGAAAATTTACTTACTGAGAGTGATTTTGATGTTCAGTATTTTTGTGATGAGTGGAATGAATTTGTACATAGGGCCTGGTCCTACAGAACTGCATATACGTTGTTCTCACAATATGGTAAATCATCAGGAGGTACAAATTTATTGTAATAACACACGGAAACTCCAGTAGCTTGTAACTGTTGAAAGACTGGTCTGTGAGGAGCTCTACTGCTTTATTTATTGAGTATTCCTTCTGGAGCAAAAATAATTTTTCTGTATTGTGTGAAAATAAACTTGTTTGCCTTCATAGTATTGGGTTAAAAATGAGACTAAGGTATTTTGTTTAACCTCATGTGCAAGGGCAGGTTATCTGTTATTTGAATGCATAAAAGACTTGGACCTTTTTTTTTGTTCAAGTACAGACGCGAAAGGTGTTGTGGTATGTTTAATCTCTGCTTTCTTTCAGGATCATGGTTTTGAAATTTTTAGATAACATATTTAAAGTGCATTTCTCCCATGTTGCAATGGCCTAAATATTCCATTTCTTGCTGTATCTGAAGGCTACCTCTCTGCCTGCTCACCCTAACGCTAACCTGGGCCTGTTAAAAACTGTGTTGAAATAAGTGTGCTTCTGTGCAAACATGAGCATCTGTCCGTGAGGATGTGATTGCAGGACCGGGGCCTGAGACCTTCTGCTTAAATAGAGAAGTCCTTGTTCAAAAGGCTTTCAAGATATGAAGCTTGTCTTGAACCTTAGATCAGGAATACCAATGTTTAGAAAAATTTTTTAAAACCTATAGGAATGTGCTCTTGGAAACAGTTATGAATCTTCCTACCTAAGATCTTTTCTCTTTAGAAATCCTTTGAAGTTTCTAAAATTTCTGGAGTCTTAAATATTTGGTTTTAGGCTTTGGGATATCTTTGTCAAGTTTTCTATAAGATACTATTTATCACATGAGTGAATCAGCTGAAATGAAAACTCCTGCTTAAGTTCATTTGTTATAGGAAAACAAAAAGAAGAATCTGGTCCGTTTGGTAACAAATGAGTTACTTTCCCATCTCTTAGTTATGTTTTCTGCTGTTGATTTGAACTAGGTACAAGTCTCTTAAGTTCTCTAGCCGTTATTACGATTAGGAATAATACTTCAATTCTGTATTTATTACATTATATTCTGGAACATAATCGGTATTACCAGTGTTGCCTAAAATACTCTGCTGCTTTTCTCTTAATATATCTGCAATATAAACTGCCTTTTTCCAGAGCTAAAATAATAAGCTTTCTAAAAAGGCAGAATGAGGGCAATGTTGCTTCTATCTTCCTAGGTGGATCTTAACATATGAAAAAAGTAGTCCAAAGTACGATTCCAAGTGGAAACTAAAAATAAGATCTAAACATGTTGAGTGCCTTGATATGTCAGGTTACTCGCATGCATGTTGCAATACCTGTACTTCAGAGGTCTTCTTGAGTAAGGATTGTACTCTAGTTAACAAAAGTGTTCTGTACAGGAACTCTTGTAGTTGGCTTTGGTTGCTTCCCAGTGTTCTCTGTCTCAGTATGAATGCTTTTACTGACAAAAAGACTCTTGTTTCCAGAATTACAGCAGACTTGGTTTGGTAGTTGAGTGTTGTAGAGAATTGAGCTGTTAAAAGACTAGAACTAAGCCAAAATTATGGTTAGATCACAGAACAGGGACAGAAGTTACAACTTTGTAGTGTTGATGTTGATCACAATTAGATGTAGTGCAGAACAAAGCACTTCAAAGAGAGGTATTAGTTGCTATGAAACAGAAAAAATGAATGTTTCTGTTTTATTCTTAGAAATGTAGGTTTTATTAATACTGATTGGAAAAGTTTTGCTATAAGTCAGCTTTAAATGCGTGTCTTTTTGTCATAAATTTTATGGTCTCTGTTCATCTCTGAGTGGATTCCATGTGGCCAAACATCTTACACTGTATTTTCTTAGTCTCAGCAAAAGAGTCAGACAGTGGCAACGCAGGTAATTGTTCTTTCTTAGTCAAGTTTAGGAACTGACAAAACTACTATTTATGCTGTTTGTGTTTGTGGAAAAGCTGAGGTTCTTATAGATCCACATTGCACTTCTGGCCCCAAGTTAATGTTTTTGGAAGCATATGGAGAGGATTATACCTTGTCTATGAGATGTCATGAACACACCAAGCAATTTAACTTGAAATTTGTGCTAATATTAGCAAAAGCAAAACAACACAGTTAAGACCTTTGTAGTTGAGGCTTTTGTTTGGATGCAGCGTGTGAAGCTCTGAGCTCAGTCCTCTTAATTATACATCTTTTAACCACCAGCATATAATTGCTTTGCAATTTACAATGCATTTGGGGATTCCATTGCCTAAACGGGTCTTACGTACATTGAATGTCAAGTTCTGAGCATATGTTTAAGAATGTATCAACCCACATGCTTTAAAATATTCTAATATTTTCATTGCAGCATTTGCTTAAAATGACTGATTAGAGTTTTGAGGCTATAATGCTTTGGGCTTTCTCGTAGTGACTAAGCCATTAACTTCCGTGCAGGCTACAAATGATGTCAGGTACCAGATTTCTGTATGACATAGTGCTGGTACTGTGGATATGGTATGGATAGCAAAGATTGCGCCCCAGAGTTTCCTGCTACGCTGTTTCCTAGGCTATTTGCAGGACTGTTTAACTGTTTTGGAAAAGGGTATGTAGAGTGCAGAGCCACAACTTTGTTGTCTTGGAGCTGATGTGCACCGCAAGGAAGCTGGTTATGCCTGCTTGCCGGTACTAAAAGCAGCTGGGAGCTGGCTTCTTCCAGTGTGTGATAGCAGGTATTGGCAGTTGCACAGATGTGTACCTGTGTGTATTGAAGTCTTTGATTTCTCTTTTTACTGTCATTTTGCAAACCACCTTCTGTTGTCTTATGGACCACCAGTGGCTGCACCCAGCAGGCCAAGTAGCTCTGCTCTAAGTGCTGATGTCTCAGAGTGTGGCCTTGCTCTGTGTCCTGCCTGTCCTTGTTGGGATGCTAAGTTTGTTACTGTTCACATGTCCAGATAGGACTTTAGCCAGAGGGAGGAGATTTTCTTCCGGTCAGCTGCTCAAGAATAAAAAATGGGAGAAGGGGAGAAATTAATGTGTTATGAAATGACAAGTGTTAGTGGTAACCTTGTAAGAACATGAGAAATACTCTGCTGGATCAGATAGGGATGAATCCAACCTAATGTTCTCTCTTGGGCAGTAGGAATAAGTGATGCTATTTAGGAAGAGCATGAAAGCCCAGCCACTTTTTTCTGTTTTCTTCTCTTACTCCTCTGCCATCCATATTTGTTAAATTGATCATGCTAGCAGGTACATTGCTTATGTCCCCATTGTCTATGAACTTTCCTTTTGACTTTTTGAACCTGATGTTGCTGTCTGCTTCCACAGCCCCCTGTGACAGCAAGTTCCAGCAGTTTACTTTAATATGGTTTGAGTCAATTTCTTAGTAACTTCATCAAGCACCCCTAGTTCTAATATTGTGTGATACGGTATATGACCATTCTGTATTCACCTTATTTCCTACTATGATTTTTTAAACCTCAGTCATCTATTACATCATTTGGCAAGGGCGCACATTTTTGGATTCTCTTCTGTTCTTTGCCCTGTTGCTTCTAGCTCAAAATCTTTTATTTAGAAGCAGTTGGTTAAGGCATGTCTATGTTCCTCAAGAAGCAGCCTCTGGTTTCTCATTCATGGGTTGTGGCTAAAGCTAGTTTGAGCACATGTGGGCATAACTTACGTTTCTGTTGAACCTTTCTACAGCTTTGCTGGAGAGTATAAGTACAAATCCCAAAACAGCTCCCAGAAAGTTTTGTATCCTGATATTTTTACAGTGAAGTACAGCTGCTTAAGCATTTGATTTTTCCAGGGGAAGTCCATGTTTCTGTCATCTCTTACTGAATCCTGTGGGACAAAAATAATTTCTCCCCCACCCACTATTTAGCTAAGTGTAGTTTCAGTTCTCTTCAGTTAAGTGACATGTGCGTATTCCATGTTCGTGCTACTTTTTATATAGCAGCAAAAAGTTCTGTTAAGAACTTCTGTATATTGTTAAAAATAAAACACTGCATCAGATTAAATCGGCATGAATAGATTTAAATGTCTTCATTATTTTTATATGTGTGTGTGTTTATATGTACGTATACACACACTTATATGGTATGCTATGGAAGTAAAAAGAAAAAGCTCTTTTTAGATTAACTACAACTTCAGTCTCTGATCCTGGCAGCATATCCGCATAGTGACATGTCTTTTGGGGGGTCTGCATGGGGATCTACCAATGAAGATATAATTGCAAGTTCAGGAAAGTTGCTGTGGATTTTTTTTTAATGTAACATTGGCTTCTAGGTATATTAGCTTTCTTGTTCATTACACCGTAGTTGCACTAGTTGATTCCTATCAGGATTTTCAACATGGTTATATTTGCATGAGCTTCTCTTAGTGTATATATAGACCCAAAAAGTCATGTTCATGGTCATTGGTTTTCCTGGGGATTATTCTCAGTATTTTTGCTTGAACATTTTACATGACATTGTAGTTGTGCCCTGTATCTTTCAGACAAGTAAGAAGTGAAATACCATGCCTGCCCTGACACAGTCAAGTTAAATGCAAAAATAAGACTTAATTATGAGTTAAATCCAAAAATAAGACTGCAGCCACAAGAATAAATCTAGGATTATAGTGGCTGGGAACGCTGTAGCAGTTTCTTTACAGAAGCTTAAAAGAGGCACACAAGGTATGCATTTCTTGCTGTTTACTTTGGAACCATCCTGAGGAACCTTTCTTCTTTGGTCTGTTGCTTGATAACCTTCAGAAAAGAAATATTGCTGGGTTGTGCAAAAGAGAGAAGGTCATTGATCTGTCAGAAACTCTGCAAAGCATGACAGTAGTAGCTTGAAAGAAGGTTGTAAATAAACCAGAAAGAAATAGAGAGCAGCATGTGAGTCACCCCAGCTGCAAGATGCGCTTGGTCTTTCAAGTTTTACATCCTGTCCAGTATGCCACCAAATACAAGCTTTGGTTAACTATTGAGATGCAAACTCCAGAGCAAAAGGCTTTGTGTCAGCATTGTTGCGTGTGTGAGATTCAGTTAGTTAAGACATTTGATTACTTTTGCTGCCATAGTAATGAAGGAGTCTTTATTGTCTCTATTATTGAGATCCAAACCCAGATCACAACTCCTGTATGGGTCATGTCCCCATAGGATTTCTGTTTTTCATTCATGTTGTTATTACTTGCTGAATAATACTGAATAATGCTGAATAATACTGAAGTGTACGTCAGTATCTGCCTGAGCACAGTGTCTGAAAGGATTATTTGGTCCTTAATATGCTAAAGAGAGAGTTCCCTCTTCCCATTCTGTATTTTTGAAGGGCATAGTCAACAATGAGCTTTCTTGTTCTTAAGACTGATGTGTTGTAGAAAGGCATACTCCAATGATCGGTTTCAAATATGTATAGTGTGTGCTTCCATGCATTGAGAAAAGCTGGGAAAGGTGATTGGAACTGGACTAGGTGTCTATGCTTGTGTTGTGGCTGCCTGGTGTAAACGAAGTGCAAGGCCCCTGCCTGTGGGGTGCATTCTTTCATGTGTGTGTGGAGAGGGAAAATGTGTATCAAGAGGAAATACAAAGTTATCCTTGTTATTGTCTCAAATGATTAATCAGGTCACTTGTGGTAGTTAAATTTTGTAGCCCACGTCTCCATGCTGCACATGTGTGTATACAGGTCTTCCAAGGTTTTTAAGCATGTTTCTAAACCTTAAAGTGTCCTTCTGCTTCTACAGCTAGATACATGCTAATGAAAGGCTAGTTTTATGCAGTTTACTCTTAGATGTGTGATAGGGTGTTTTGTTTTGCTCTAGTGACTTAAAGTTGCTTTTCTAGATCCCCCAGGGCCATCGTGCTTGTCATTTTCTCAAGGCACTTTTATACAACCGAAAGCGAAGGCTTGTACCTTTACGAGAGGAAAGTGCATCTTTCCTACAAAGTCTGTGTAGGCTTCCTCCTTGCAATCATTTTCTTGCCATTTTGGGCTTTGGGAACAAGTGAGTTCATTGACATGGTATTCTGTAGATTTGTCTCATGCCTCTAATTTATTATGTATTTCTTGAATATCCTTTATGAACATTCCTTTTCTTGGTGTATAACACATATGAAACTGAACTGAGTACTGAATACACCATGTTTAAAAGAGTTCATTCCAGTGCTTCAGGATGGCCTTTCTGAATAAAAGCTACCTTAAGCTTAGAGTGGCAGAGTAGCTGCAGAATGATGTTAATTTTATTTGGGGCTATTTTGAGATGGTGTGGGTGTTTTGTTTGTTTGGGCTTTTTTTAAAAATATGATTGCTGAAGACCTCCATAGTGTTAGGAACTGAAAAAGTACCTTATGATTGCATGGATTTGCACTGTAGGACTGTCTTTTAGGGGGAAAACCCCCAGCCTCTTGTTGAATTGACGTTTCTACCCTCCTGGTATTGATGGGAGTACTGCCTCTGATATTAATGCCTGCATTTCCCTAAAATAAGTGCAGTGAGGTAGGACAAGCACTGAAGAACCATGATGACCTCAGGAAGGACTGCGTATTGGTGCTTGCAGAAACTGTAAGCAGCTACAAGAACTAGAGATTGATCATCAGATATGGTAAAGAAAGCTTTTTTTAAAAAGAAAGCTTTGTTGCACTGACTGATTAAATAATTTTGCGGAGCAAAGACAGTCACTGATGGTTCTGCAAGTATAGATACTCAAAGTAAAACCTCTGCAATCAAATGGGTTAATCATCTTTCAACTTTATTTCTGAAAGCAAGTGATCTAATCTGACACTTAACCTTTTTCACCTCAGCTTCTAATCACTATGTGGTAAATGAGTGAAGTTTTGTTTAAGAGGTTTAAGTGTGGTGGCAGTAGAGTTTTCCCCGGTAATTTCCTCCAGTTTTCCAAAGATCTGTGACTACTGATTGAAAACTGTTGGGCTAGTGGATTTGGCTTATTGGGTGCTAGTTGAACCACAGGTTTGGTGACTACATCTGCCTGCTTACTTACTGACCACTACTAATACACGTTTCACTCTGACTGACATTGACCTTTTTGACATTTTCCTTAGACAATCTGCTTCATCTTGGTTCATCATCATTCCAGGATAGTGGTGTCCTTGGGGCTCTCTCTTGACATTGATATGGTACAGAAGATTTAAAATCAGGTATTGTTTTGGGTCCTTCTTTCCTGCCAACATGCAGTCTAGAACTGAATGCATTTCTTCGTTCCTTATGTGATTTGTCTTAATGTTTTGGTTTTTTCAGCTGATGTTCACAAGGAATAGAGTCACGTGATGTATGAAGGCAAACACATACACTTCTCTGAGGTTGACAATAAGCCCTTGTGCTCATATAGCCCCAAACTGTGCAAGCAGAGGCGACTTAACGGCTACGCCTTCTGTATCAGACACGTTCTGGAGGACAAGACTGCCCCCTTCAAGCAATGTGAATATGTGGCCAAGTATAACAGCCAACGCTGCACCAACCCCATCCCTAAATCTGAGGACCGTAGGTGAGTTGTGGTTATTTCTCTGCAAAGTGGGAAGTGGCTGGGATGTTGGCACGAGTTTTCTTTTAAGTTGCTGCCTGGTTTCAGGGTGAGGGTGGAACTGGCTTGAGCGAATTGTATTCCAGGATGTTCCTTTGAGGATTTTGTTTTAAGGCCAGTAAACTTTATTTTATTTTCTGTGGAAGTCAAGTATCTCGGAAGGAGGGCAGTAACTTAATCCCAAGGAAGTTTATGGGAGAGTTCATTGCTTTTCCCTAATTCACCATAAACTGTGGATCAAACCACAATATCAGCTGTTCTAATTTGCTTTGTCACTCACAGTACATGCTCTTAAAAAGGCCTGCTTGTTTAGCCAGCAGTGTCAAAAGCATACTTCCATCTGCTTTTTCAGGACAAGCAGTTGAAAATGCACATCTTCTGGGCACAGGGAACAGTGACACATAGAGACAAATCCAGAGTTACAATTCAGTGTTTGTGATTTGGTACTGATCTGTAGTGTTGTATTACTGGAACAAAATAAATATTACTTGGTAACAGATGAGCCAGCTGGGAAAGTGCTGTCCACTCCCTTTCTTCATTGCTTCCCTCTCTCTCACCTGCCTTGCCCAAATGAAGATGCCCAAGGTGCCCAGGTATTCAATACCTTGCAAGAGATAGTGCTTGAAGTTGTTGAGAGCTGGAACTCAAACTAAATTCCCTGAATTGTAGCCCATACTGTGGCCACAAGGACATTCTTCCTTGCTCTTTAAGACTTCCTGAACACCGGACTCATTGGTGCTGCTGGCGCTGAAATAACAGAATTTGTCTAATCTTGTCTGACAGCTATATATGACTTTATTTTTTTGGAGTTGTCATTGCAGGATTTGCCAGTAACACAGTATTTAATTAATGTCTGTGTTAACTATTTGAGGCTTGTTCTACTAGAAATGCCTTTTAAACCTAAAATATAAACAAAATATGCCAAAAAAAATCAAACCACTATTCACTGACCTTTCACATTATTAGCTGCCATTCACTAACCTTTTGCATTATTAGCAGTGTTCCCACTGTGCCCTACATATAACTTCCTTCTCAGCTCACAGCTCCCTCTCTTGTCTGAAACAACAGTTGGACTGTGCTCTAAATTAACTTGCACTTCACCTGCCATTTCAGTTGAGGAGACTGATGAAGTGAGAAAAAAAAAACATGAATGTTTGTCAAAAGCTGTAGGGCAAATGCTCAAATGGCACAAGATGAATAACTTTAAGCTGTAATTTGACAGTCGGTGAGTGTTTCTTTGCTACTGTACAATTGAGGCTCTTTGGAAATAAGCTCGCAGGAATGATCGTGGAAATGGTTAGCACAAATGGTATGCTGTAATTTCAGATGCAAGAGCTGACTGAGCTAGAGTTGCTGTTTACCAGGGGTCATACTTAAAAACAATAGAAGTAATAGTACTTAATGACACTTTTTTAGGTCTCATATGTTCCCATGGAATTTGCGATTTTTCTTTACACCTTGAATTGAGTTCACACTTTGTTCTTTTTGATTTTTCTCAAGTTAAAGTGAAGTGTGGTCATGACATCTGGTGTATGTTATATTAGAATAATTCAATTGCATGTCGAGTGTCACATTACAGTACTTGAAGAGGACAGCAGGTGTCTGAAGGAGAAAATAAACTTTTAATTTCAAATGAGAGGATGTGATAGTTTGAAAGAATATTTTAAAAGACTGCTTCTCAGGGCAGAGATTAGTTTTAACAATAAAATTTAATGAATGCTAGTGATAAGACCGTGGCTGTTCTGAACTTTTTTTTTTGGCAGGCAGACCTGTATCTGTTTCTTAGGAGACTTTCTTCACACTCCGTTCAATATAAAGATGTTTGCTGTGTCTGAGTTCTTCACTCATAGCTTTTAATTTTTTGTGTACAAAATTACTGTCAGATGGTCATTTTGTCACAGTTTTACACATGTAACTGTACATGATCAGAAGCAGGCTGTATGATGCTCTGACAGCTATCTTCTTTTAATACTTTTAAAGATTATAAAAAAAAAGTCAAGAAGATGCATGCATTATATGCCAAAAGCTTCATAGTCTGTCCACGGATAATTAAAAAGAATTATCACTTGACCCCGACAAATGAGATGCTACCAGCCACAAGTATGTTTAATATGGTACCATATTATTAAATTTCTTATTAACCATTAAGGTTCTACAAATTAGATCTATTAATCGTGTGTGACTTCACTGCCTTATTTGAAGTCTAGTTTCTCTATTCACTATCTTATTTTTTTAAAGAATGTATATACAAGATGATACAGACACAGGTTTTGTATCTGTATTTTCTCGGAGTACACCTCCTAATTCTCTCTTAGCCAAATACAGACATACATAATGAAGTTCAGCTTGATTTTTAAGTATACAGTTATTACAATTTAGTTGTGTTAAACACCATTTTAAATCTCCTCTTTCAAGAGAATCTTTAGATATTTTGTTAATATGCAAGCTGTTCCCCAGTTTATTGGATCTTAAGTAAGTGATGGAAATCGATACCAGTCTGGGATGTACTGAGAAGCAGAATGCAATTGTAGGTAGAAAACATCACTGTCTGATTTCTTGTCCTCCCAGTGGATGAGGGAAGCTGTCCAGCTGAAGCCTTCAGAGCCCATCACATTTTGAGTGCTTCATGTTTTGATAAATTTAACCCTCTGCTCTTACTATCTGTGTGGAATGCATTTGATCTTATCTGCACACAAAAAATGCTTTTGGCACTGAGTAGGGAAGGGGGAAAAAACTGTATTAGATACTCAATGTGATACTGTCAGCTGAGAATAACTCACAGACAGGTTATAGAAGTGACAAACTCAACCACTAGGACAGGCATATCAGAATTGGCTCTTGTAGGGCCAGCTTGCCTCTAATGGGTTTCGTGCTCAGAGCTCTGTGAAAAGCATTGTGCTACTTGCAGGTGCTATTCTAGTCTTCCCAGTAATCTGACTTCCATGGAGCATGAACTACTAATGCAGACTCTGCAGCGCTGGATAAAGTCAGAGCCAGTTTGGTCCAGGGCCAACTAAAAAACCATCCTGGAAACTGAAGGGTGGGGAAGTGGGTGTGCATGCCCCCCTGGCTCTGTGTGGGACCAGCTAGAGCCTGACAAAGTCAAGGTTGAGTTGGTGCTAATATACTATGCCTAGCCTGGCCAAAACTGCTTGTGTGTAGTCTTCTTTACCCAGAGGAGATTGGAGTGCTCTTCCTGGCTTCTTCCTCCTCCTGTTAGTCCAAGATGTTACAGCATCCGTTATGCTGGAAGACAGGGAGTTGATAGAGCCTTAAAGCACAGAGCCAAGTCGCTGTGTACTCCATTCTGCAAGTGCATGTGATCTGTATGTTGTAGCCTGACATCTATGGGTTTGTGTCCAGAGGATACAGTTGGCTCTCAGTGGTACACTATGGTCAGTTGTAAGAGCCAAAGGTTTATTCTCTGCCATATAAAAATTATTGTATTAGACGTAAATGAAAAAGCCAAAGCCCTTAATAGCCTAAACCTCAGAGAATGTTAGCAAGCTTATCACCTTTTCATAGCTTAATTCACCTTTTCTATTTTTTTCTTGTTTGTACAATGAAAACAGACTAGCCAGTTTTACCCCCTCACATCAGCACAAGCACAAGATGACAATATTTAAGTTCTGAACAATGTAAGGGAAGCATTCACATTGAGCAAAACACTGTTTTTATTGGCATAAGAGGGAAAAGAATTCCTTTGTGTTTGTTTTGTCTGTTTATTGGTTTTTTCTCTTGTCATACTAAAAGTGCTGTTGTAACTGATACCAGTCTTGTTCAAACAAAATATTTAAAAAGTGCTGAATTTTAAACATGGAAACAGAGCTTGTTGACTTTAAGGGAAGCTTTATTATATTATAAGGGAAGCCCTCATTATATAGGTGATGTTTTAGAAATGCATCTCTCAGTATGAATTTACAGTATTCCAGTGTGTTCTAATAAGGACTCCACAAATTGATGGCTTTCAGCTTGCCTCATCTAGGTTTATTTATTACTTACAATATAATATAATAAAGAAATTATTTAGACAGTAATAAGTAGCAGTACTTTTTAGACTTTTCTGATTTGTGATTCTTTATGAGTGTGGACCCCTCAAGAGGCTGTATATATGGAGATCATTAAAGAGCATATATGAATTTGATTTCTCGTTTTTACCATTTAAGGACTCTTCAGAAGCTGCTCACACATTGCTTCTTTAGAGATGGGCCAACAGGTTGAAAGTCACTAAGCTGAAGTGTTAAACCTTATGTGAGGTTCGGTTTGGGCTTTTCTGCCATTTTTTTTTTCTCTGTGAAGACCAGGAATAAATTAATTTTAACCTATTTGTTCCACAAAACTTATTTTTCTCAAGTTTGTACTGATCAGATTTTAAAGAATACCTTCAAGGCTGTTTCCTTATTCATAAATACTTGGATGTAGACATCACTTTTTCCTCATATCTTTGTTTTCATCTATAAGCTGCAGGTTATAGATGGGATTCTGCAAGGGCAGAATTCTGGTTGCTGGTGGCATTCTACAGAGGCAGGAGTGCCTGCCTGTGGGAAACAGGAAAAGAATCAGATCATGATTCCTACATCTCTATCACCTGCTTGTTTTAATCAGACAAAGGTTAATTTTTTACTTTTTATTATGTTATCTGGGGACATAAACTGTGATTTTTTTTTTTTAAACTTTCATGACAAATTCTCAAAACCTTTTTTTAATAACATGGCTTTGAAAGTTTTTCATATTAGAACTTAAAATCCGTGTTTGTGGATTGTATGTATACATATTCTTGGCATTGTGTAAATATTTTCTAGCAGCAGAGAATTTCTTTTTATAACTAGATTTTTATTTGCAAATAGTGACCCTTTGCAGCAGATATCTAGTGAGATTGTCCCTTACAAGAAACTGCTCTCCCTACTACAGTGGAATTCATGATAATAATGTGTGCATTAATGAAAATGTTAACTATTTCCACTGAACAAACAGGCAAATGAAAGGAAGTAGTCTTCAATGTAATTTTTCTTGGGAGCTTTTGAAATGATCAGTTAACGGCTTAAGTTCTTAATGTTTTATGTATCATACAGTCCATTTGTTTTGTTCCCTTTGTTTTGTGAGTATTGACCCTATTAGAGATTTAAGATTTTAAATGATTGTGTGTGAATCTCCTGTGAATAATGAATGAAGACTTTTATATCTTAAGCTTAGAAATTGTCACTTGTATAACCTTTTGTTTTCTGTTACATGCTGGAAGCACCACAGTTACCTGTATTATTAGAAGCAGTTGTGTACACTTCTTATAAAACCTCTTGTGTTTCGATTTATATTTGTGTGGATTTCCCTTAAGTGATGTCTCTTCTTCACATTTTACTTGTAGGAGTTTAGTTAATAATTGACTGCTTTTATTTTTCAAAGGTACTGCAACAGCCACCTGCAGGTACTTGGCTTTATACCGAAAAAGGAGAGGAAGAAAAAGAATGATCCCATAGAGGAGGTGAAGGTCAGGCATCAGATGGATGCTATGGCCTTCAGTCTGACAGTGCCCACCCTGGCCTTGAAGATGCCCAATGGACTGGATGGGATGTCCCTCTCCCCTCCAGGGGCAAGGCTTCCTCTCCACTACCTGGAGGCAGAATTAGAAGACCCCTTTGCTTTCAATGAGGAGGATGATGATCTAAAGAAAGGGGCAACAGTGAGGAAGAAGTTGCAGAGCAAGTTGGCTCAAAACCGGCAGCGCCAGAGAGAGACAGAGATTTTAAAAGTTCGCCAAGAGCACTTTAGCCCCATTCCTGCACCTTTGCAGCAGCAGCCTCTGCAGCAGCAGCACTCCCATCTGCCACCTTCATCAGCTTCGTTAAAGCCGACAGGGCTACCGCAGGGCATCGTCTGCAAGTCACCTCAACCTCTGAACACCAGCCTACCAATGCAGGGAGTGGCACCCACCACACACACTATAGCACAAGCCCGGCAGTTGTCTAACAAGAGACCTCTGCCTCTCCTGCCACCCGCCAGGGCTCCTGTCACGGACCCACCAAGGACTGATCGGGTCCTCATGAAAGCCACAGCCTTCTCTCCGCACTCGTCCTGCATGAGCCGGCTACAGAGACTGGTGAAACTGTGCACTCGAAAACAGCAGCTGGACACTGATCTGTTTCCTCATTTAGGTGAGCAGATAATAGATGCACTGCAGCCTTATTGTTTAACCTAAAACCAAAAAAGGGGAAAGTCTTCTAGCCCTGTCCTGCGTTCGTGTGTGGTCCTTACAAAATAACCTTGAGCTAGGTAATCTGTTGGCATTTTCTTTAGCCCTGTTCTCTGTGAAGGGAATGCCTGCATCCATCGTACATGGCTTATGGCATTTTGGTTGGTTTTTATTCTTAATGTTCTGTTAGCCATATGAGAAATGAAACTGAGGTGTAGAAAACATTGCTTGAATGATAGAGACATCATCTAGAAGGTTTGCAACTCAAGTAGTAAAGGTGACACTAGCTGTACCTACATGAGAGGACAAAGTTAGATTAAATATTAGATGTGTGACAAGTGCACATTACAAAATGAATGCCAGTAAAAGTTTGGAGATTTGACCCGTTGTTCTCTGCAGATCCAAATTTCCAGCTGACTTGACTGGAAAATTATAGCACAAGAGAATTTTTCTTGACTGGGCCTATTAGTTTATAAAAAATTGGATGAACAAAAGAAAGACCACTGCAGGAGAGCATTACTGTTAGGTAATTGGAAGGTAATTGGAGGGTGGAGTCTTGTCCACATACCAGTGCAGGAATAGTCTGACCCTTATTTATTATCTAGAAACCATAATTCAATAGCTGCTTGTGGAAGTGTAACCAACTTGCTGGTATGGTAGTAGTGATCTATAAGGCTTTGAAAAAGCAATTGACCTTGTGGTTTATCTGTCTGAGGGTGAATACACACCTAGGCACACCTATCTGCCCTTTTTGTCTTCCTCGCCCATCAGAGTTACTTTTTGGCTTAGTTTTAGATTGTACTTTTCTAACAAGTAAAATCCTAAAAGGGAAATGGAAATGTGAGTCAGTGTGTGATATTAGAGCAGGAACACTATTTACGATGTTTTTAAAAAGAAAGACTTCAAATCTAGACATTCTTCATATAGTGTCTTATTTAATTGGAAACATCTGTAATTTTTGCTATTTCAATTAACCTTTCCTTAATTTGCTGTTAAGATCTGCCCTTTGGCACTCATGGGGTAGCTTGACTATTTGTTCAGAAGATAATTAGCATACCATAGCATGTCTCCAAAGGATGTTGTTCTTCAGAAAACAGCTTTGATGGTCCTATATATAATGCAGGTCTTTAGAGAAATGGCAACTCCAGAGGCTTTTCTGAGTGTTACAGACCCCAGTAGCTTAGAAAGTGACCTGTGTTTGAAAGACTGTAGAAAGATCTTTTCTGTATTTAATGTTTTACATTCTCAAGTGGTGAAGAGAATACATTTTACTAAAGGGGAGGCATAGTAAAAAAAACCAATTAGACCTATACGTGTACAGTTATGCAGATGCATAATTGTATGTGTATGCATTTAGAACAGTTTATATTTGGCAAAGTAAAAGAATTCACATGTAAGTTATGTGAGAGTGGAAAATATATTTGGGGTTTATTCATTATATGTCTTAATATTAAGGACTAGTTATGCCAGTTCAGAGAATTTCAGGATTTCTTTTTTATGATAGAGTAGCACTAGACATGACTGCATGGAATCTTTAAAAAGATTAAGCCAGTTTTATGTGTACCTACATCAGAGCTGTGTAATTGGATATTAATGTAACTGCAGTCTTTGGTGTCAGTATAGCTGAATCTGGATTAGATTTTGTTCCTTCAGTTCTGCAGTGCCCATTAGAAGCAAAACAACACAACTTCTGATTTTGTTTTTAAACTTTGAGTAAACAGTTTGTTACATGGTTGTCAGTTGTGGACATCTTTATCGAATGGTGATGAAGTTGTTTTTTCATTCCTTTTTGAAAGGAGCAAGAGGAAAAAGAACCACTTACCTTGAAAGTATAATTCTGACATTTCATTAAATGTCTCAATACATCTTAATTTTTTTCAAATGCATGTCTAAATAAAAGGACACTGAAGTTCCTGAAAAATTTGGTTTCTGATATTTGTGATTCATGTTAAAGTATTGCTTCTGTATGATGAAGATGCTCCTAACAATTGTATTCCAAGCATAGGTGTGTGTGTCTCTAACTGTGAAAGTAGGTGACCAAGTACTGATGCATTTCCCAAATTCAAAGCATATGACTTCAGAATCATCTCAGATATAGTTGTTTAGTTTATTTTTAACAAAAATAAAATGCTCCTTAACTCTTATCCCAACTGCTGCTCCATTTTCAAGGAGCACAGAAGAAAGCAAAAAAGAAAAAATGCTGACTTGCAAATGCAGCAATAGGATTTTATTCCACCTGCTGCAAGAAAGTGGCAAGAATTTCACTGGATGTGGGAGAGAGAGTAGGAAAAACTGTGAAAGGTGAAGTTTCAGACAAAATGTTCCAACTGAGAACTTACTGGCCTCTTTCTCGTCATGTTCAACAGTTGTGTGTGGATTGACTAACTGAGGCTACTGGTGCACACAATAAGTTGGTCATACTGCATCAACATTAAATGAAAATGTGCTGCTTGGTAAAAGTGCAGGAGTGTTTGTGTCTCTCCCTTTAGCTCTCTCTTCGTCCTAATATGTGCATTTGGCCGGCAGTGACAGGAACTGAGCAGAGGAACACCCTGTGTAGCTGTGTATCTATCTCTGTCCATGATGCTGTGTCTTGTGATTTTCTTGTTCTTCTCTGTGTTATGGCACAGTGAAGGGGTCAGAATATAAACAGAAACGTTGGCCTATTTAGATCATATAGTATTAAAATTTACCAGGTAGTCAGTTCTTTGTGACAGGGACTTCTCCCCTACCTTGTCTCTAAAGTTCCCATGTGCTTGGTTATGAAAACTAATACTTTTCTGTGGGTAAGAAAGCTGGTGATTTTTCTTCCACTATTTATGGATAAAGAAGCCAGTAAGGATTTAAAAAACTCAAACCCTTGCTTATGACAAAAATCAGTGCATGGTATTTGCACATTGCAATGGAGCCGCTACTGTAACTTTTCGTGCATAATTGAGAATATTATATAACTTAATCAAACATAATTATGCTTGTAACTATACTACACATTCACCTCTTGTGCCACAGGTTGCTCAGAGGCTTATATAAGGTGGATACTCTTTTTCAGCCAGCTTTTATGTTTTCAATTCCCTTAGGGCTGGATTGGTCTGAAGACAGTGGAGAAGAGTTGGAGGATTCAGAGCAAACCTCCCCTTACCAGGTTGCATGGTCTATCCGAGAAAGCCTCGGCTATGAGAGACCTGAGTGAGTATCATTCTTTAGTATTCATGCTGGCCTTGATGGAATAAATCATGTAAATGTGAGTTTCACTTCAAGTGGAGTCAGTGGAACCTAAGCACTTGTTCAAGTGCTTTGCTGAAACAAAGGATTGTTTGAACTCATTTGTCTGTAAGAACTATGAAACAGCTTGTTGCCTTCTGTCCCAGTTTTCAGCTAACTTAGAGACCTTTGTGCAGTCTGCTATCAGAAGGATGCATCAGGAAGGGATTTAAACTTGTCTAAATTTAATTGAGTTTAGTGGGATTTCTTAATGAACTTGTGTGCCTTGCTGAGTGGAGGTCTTGAATTATAACCAAATGGAGTTGGCATTGGTTTTTGTCTTTCCTACTGTTTGTGAATAACTTTGTTACTAAACTTGCTACATTTCACTCATTAATCCTTATAGTATTTATGCAGGCTATTGTTTCAATGTGTTTTTTTAAAGCCTGTGGTATTTCTTTTCTTAATTAAGTGTTGAATAAACCTCTGTCAATACTTGTGAGCATTGAAAGGAAGTGATGTGATCAAAGGGATAAGCAGAGCAGGTATTAGCTGGTGGTGCAGAAAAGCTTATGATGTTCTCTATATACTGCTAAACTGTGAATCTGAACTTACAGCAGGATATGATGAGATATGTCTACTAATGTAAATTTTAAGGTGCAAAGTTAAAACAGAGCATCCTGAGCATAATATTGTAACAAAGCATGTTTTTAACAAAGAAATTGGGGTCTCATTAGAATTTGATTATAATTTCTATAACGTGATTCTCATTCACTATGCAACTGGATTTTTTGATATTACAACTTTCCCCAATTTGTTTAATTTTTAAATATAACACTTAGAATAATGGTGTTAATGAAACCTTATTTTGTTGTTATGTGGAAATTCTGAAATTTACTAGAACTTCTTGCCTTCTCTAAAGATTGTCCTTAAAGTGAACAACAAAGCTGTATCTCTGTCATCAGGACACACCCCAGGATGCTATATACTAAGAGTCTTCTGGGAATCAAAGCTACTAAACAGTGTGTGGGCTTTTCTTTTATAAAATAAAGGTGGTTTTTTTTGTTGTTATGAATGGCCATTGTTTTTTAGGGCATCAGCAGTCAGAGAGTGAGCTTTCACAAACAGTTTTAGCTTAAAAGACACCTTTAAATAAACTGTTTTGGGAAAACATGAACAGACTTCAGAATTTTAAATCATACATATTTTTTCACAGCAGATATATCTATTAAATAACTTCCCTTACACTCTTCTCTCTCTGACATTTGATTTGATTCTTCCATATATCCCTATTTTTTTGTCAATGTGTAAAGGTCACCTCTGTGTGTTTCGTCTTCTATTTGTCTTAACTTCCTTTGGATTCTTCCTACTCTTTTCACATACTGAGAGAAAAATTGTACCTTGTCTTGACATTTTCTGTTCCATTCTAGCATTTTGTGCACCTCAGTTAAATGCTGTCTTAACTAATCATGATGGATAAAATTTTGTATGCTACTGACTGCTTTTGTACTTCCATCAGCCTGCCCGGTGTTAGCTCTTCAACAACTTTACTAATTTTGATTATGGATAAACATTCATTTGATGTAAGCCTTCTAAAACTTTAATTCCTATTCTGCAAGCTTCTGTAGAGGTTTTTATTACCTGAAATGTTTCACTTTGACACTTCTGCAATGTGGTCTGTCTGCTGTTGAAGGTGGTGAATTAGGTCAAACTATGTCTGGGAAGATTTGATTTGTCAAAATAACTCTGTCTTGCTAATCTGGCAGTACAGACTCGTGGCTCCTAATTTAGTCAGCCAGTGACTTGTTATAGCTCTGAATTTTGGAGGCTTATTTTACCAGAAAACCAGTGGAGATTGTTTCTTAAAACTTTTACTTTCTGAAATCACATCCCTTACGTTACAGGATTTACTTGCTGTTTTTTACAGTCAAATTAAAGCTATTTTTTCTGTTCATTTGTGTCTGAGCTTGTGGTTCCACCAGCTCACTTCATTCTGTCCTTTTCCATTCAACTTCATGGAAGACAGTGGAACGGATGCTTCTCAGAACAGACTATTGAAAGAAAGTGAACAGTTCATTTCTGCCTTCCTGGACAGCTGGTTCTCAGTATTTCTGCTGAGTGACTGTGGGGGTAATCCTCTAACTTTCAGTGGAACTTCTTATGTGACACTCTAGCTGCTCTTAAACTCTCAGAAATTCACCAGATTGGTTTAAAGTTAATGTCTTAACAGTGTCCTGGTGTTGGCTGGGATAGTGCTCGTTTTTGTCTTATTAGCTGGTACAGTGGTGTGTTTTGGTGATGTTGATAACACCCTGATGGTTTGGTTGTTACTAAGTAGTGCTTACCCTGAGTCAAGGACACTTTGGTTTGCCATGATCTGCCAGAGAAGAAGTGCACCAGAGGGAGTGCAGAGGTGCAGTGAGGCAGCACAGCTAGGCCAGCTGACCTGAACTGGCCAGAGGGATACTCCATACCATTAAACATCATGACCAGTATATAAACTGGGGGGAGTTGTCTGGGAGGAGCTGAGCGCTGCTCATGGGTGGGCTGAGCATCGTTCAGTGGGTGATAAGCAGTTGTATAGGATGCCACTTGTTTTTCTTGGGTCTTCTTTTTACTTTCTTTTTTTTCCCCCCCATTACAATAAATGGTAGCGCTATATTTTACTTTGTTTCCATTATTAAACTGTTCTTAGCTCAACCCACAAGATGTTTTTTTTCTGATTCCCCTCCCCATCCCAGTGGTGGGAGCAGGGAGAGTGAGGACGCAGCTGCCTGGTACTTAGCTGCTGGATGGGGTTAAACCACAACAGTAATATATTTTTTTGGTTCACTTGCCTTCTGGCCTTTTAATCGGTACAATTCATATTGCTGCAATCACCTGTGGAAACGCAGGCCCAATGTTTGCTTTTATTATTCTGTGCTTTAATTTTGAAAAATCGTGTTCCTGTGCTCCCAGGATTCTGGGATGCAGTGCTTTGAGGCAGGCACAAATGTTTGACTTCAAATAGTAGCACAGGAGTTGGTAGTTGGCACAGTGCAGGCTGGGTGGCTTGCAGAGAAGGCTGCTGAGGTGGGAGGAATCCCTTATGGGAGCAGCAGTTTGGATGGAGAGCAGGGACTGTTCCCTGCTGCAGATTAGTGAAGCTTTCCCCTAGATTATTTGATTTCTGGGTTTGGTAGCTTGGAAAGTACTGGAAAACAAATTACTTTATAACAAAGTGGTTTTTCACTTCGTACACTGAAATATAGATAAAGCAAGCGTTTGAAGTATCAAGTTTGAAAAAGGAGTGTGAGTCCCTCCTCATACCACCCCACTCAAAGGAGCAAATATCAGCACTGTATTGTCAGATTTAATAACTCACATTAACTAGAATAACTAAAAGAAAGAAGGGAAGGTTCTTCAAAACTTCTCTGTAAGGAGGGATTTGAAATACAGTTGTTGGGGTGTCTCAGAATAGAGAGAATGTTCTCCTTGTTCCCTGGTGGTGCCTGACTGCTCGTGCTACCCTTTTGCTCTTCCTCTCTGCTGCTCCGTGCTGTCTTTGTTTTCTTCATGAACGCTCAGCAATAATTCCCCTGATGTTCACACATGACAATCTGAAAGGGAAGAAGCATTCTGGACTATCAAATGGCTTGCGTGCACTTTCAGAAATCTTTTTTAAACTTAAATGCCACATGTTAAGTTGAACTTCAGAAGCTCTATATGCAGGTTAAGGCAATAAACTAAATAGAAGTTGGTAAACTTGTTTATGAGAGGACAGTGATAAAAGTACCTTTCGTTTTCAGTACTTGACTACTGAAAAAATACAAATAGGTTTTATTTTGGTATTTTTAGGTTTCTCTGAACAAATGAACATTTTGGTTAATGTTACTGGCCTGTAAACACAATTCTGAATAGGTTTTTAGAAACTATTTGGCTCAAAATAAGTCCTTGCCCGCTGCAGGCATGATTTCTTTCTACAACTTTGATATATGTTCTTCATATATTTTTTAAAAAAGATCTCATAAACTGCAGTTCAAAGATATTTTAGTGTATGGTGACTTTTTTTCTGACTCTTTCAGTGTAAGGGAAATAAAAAGTGTTAAATATAGAGAAATTTACATTAAAAAACACTCTTTCCACTTCTTTTTCCCCCCAAAAGGAAAAGGTATTTTCTAATTTTTAACCATATTTAAAATTAAATCAGTATATCTACAACTGTGTTTAAAAGTCTTGGCCCAGAGCAGTAATGAAATATCTAGAGATGTTAAACCTATCTATAAATATATATGCCATCCATGTATTCCTGGTTTTTATTGATATATTGGAAGAAGGAAAATCTATGTTAAATAGCCCACAATTAATTATTTCTAAACAAGTAGTTTTTCCCAGTAAACATTCTTTCCTAAGGAATTTTAAAAGACTATTTTCTTTTAATTTTCAGTGTAAAAATATTTTAAACATTACATATGTTAAATATTTTTAACAGGTTGTATTTGCTGCTAGGCATGTAATTGCATAAGTTAATTACCTATGCTTCTAGAAAATAAGCTTTAATCTGTTTTAACAGGCAAAATACATAGAATGGTTTTCTTTACATACAACTTCATACAAACATGCATTTGTCTCAAGGCAGTGTTTGCTGCTGCAGAGTGTTTGCAGACAATCTTAATGGAGATGGCTGCAGTCTCTTAAATTTGGCCTGCATATAAATAGAGTCAGAGTTTCCAGAAAGGAAAGTAGGTCCTTGTCATATGGCTTTTCAGGGACAGGTCTGCTGTCTGCATTTCTGGATCTTACTGTATTTAGTAAATATCATGGCTGGTGTTTCAGGTCTCTTCTATTTCAGCTAGTTCTGGTCTGCTTTGCTGTGCGCAGGTTTGGGTGTCAGCTCATTCAGTCTTGCCAAGCTCTGCAGTCTGAACCTTGTGAGCTTTTGATTTGCTTCGTTTGCTTGTATTTCTCTACTTTCCCCTGCCCTTCCTTTGTTTTACAGATAGGAAAGTTAGCATAAAGTCTCTCTGTTCTATAGGAAAAACTTAAAGGAAAAACTGAACAAAGTCTACTTTGCTTAGATGCAGCACATGCACTTTGTTGCTCCGTGAACAAAAAACTCGTTCTGCAAACTAGAGCTTGTTGTGGAGGAGTTCTGAGTAACTTCATGGACCTTGTTTTAGCAAGTTCCAGTGATGATTTTCTGTTTCATGACTTTTACTTCATTTAACTGAATGTGTTGACATGGTTTGATGGTCTTGTTGATATGTGCCTGGATGTTCAGAAAGCCAAGATAAATGGGAAAAGGCTTTTTAAAGCAAATGAAGAATTGGATTAGTCCTTCATCTGGTCATTGCTTAGCCCTGGTCTGATTTTTCCCTCGCTACCTTTGGAATTAAATGTGAATTTCTTCTCTACTACTTACTGTAACTCAACTTTAACTCTGCAGCAAGGAGAAATCAGTATCAGCTGTTAGCTGTGTTAGTGTGTAATTTGGTTTAGAAAGGAATACACCACCTGGCAGAGTAAAAGGAATTGGAAAAAGTCAGCAGTTTTGGTACTTGTTAGAATTTGACCATCTTCTCCAGCCTGACCTTTCCTCAATAAATTTCCACTACACAGTTCCCCACCCTTGTCCTCTCCATTAATTGCACTTTGATTTAAGCGTTTGTCTCATTTGCCAAGACATTTACAGTAAATAAAGGTTAACAGTATAGATTTTTTTGAAAAGCAGGCTCTAGACATTTAAATGTGTCAGACTTGATGATAAATTGATGTAATCTCTAATAATGACATACTAAGAAGGGCAAGTACTTGTAGAATTTAAAAGGGATCCTGCTCTTACTATTTCTCAAGCATTCCTGCCTGATTTCAGCCTTTGGATGTTTGTGTGGCTAGAAGATGGATGCCAACTTAACAATTCTATTAAAGTGACAAAGTAGCTTCTGTGGAGAAAAAAGTAGTAACTTAAAGCCCATTTGTTTTTCTTTTCCTTCCTTCAGGTCCGATGATGACAATGCAGATGACAGGAGTTCCAGGGTGACCAGACTTTGCACTTACTTTCAGCAGAAATACAAGCACCTCTGCCGCCTGGAGCGGGCAGAATCCCGTCAGAAGAAATGCCGGCATACGCTCCGGAAAGCCTTGCTGCAGGCGGCCAGCAGAGAGCCGGAGCGTGCTGGGCAGCTCATACAAGAGCTCCGAAGAGCTACATGTGCTTGTACCAGGTTAGACCTTCCCCTCTGACTGCAGTAACCTGGGGTTGGGACAGGGTGGAGATGGGCTGAGCATCCAGCAGCTGAAATGCTGAGCTCTGAAAAGGGTAGTGGTGCACAAGGCAGTAAAACCAGGCCACATGAATGCCTGTCAAGGGAGTAAAATAAACATGGCATACAGAGTTTTCCATGAAGACAGGCCTTCTCCAGCTTTATGTTTTAAATATGGATTGTTTGTCCATCAGTATCTGGGCCCAATTTCTTAAATGTCACAAAAGAAATTAGTGGCCTGCTAAAATTTATTCTTATTAATTAATCTATGTATTTTGGCTTCCTTCAAATACCTGGTACTTTACTATGCCCAGTTCTTTAGGAGGTGTGCAGTGTGGTCTGTAGTTCACTGCTTCAATCCAGATTTTGTTTTTCAGACAGCGTTTTTTGAAAAGTCTGTACCTCCTCTTAATTATCTTCCCAGCAAATCAAAGTTAAGCTCATGCTTTTTATTAGATTTAACTCAATCTAACATTAAATGAAACTTGGCAACAGAATAAATATCTTCTAACAACTCTGAAGGTTACCTTCTGTGGGAATTCTTTCTAGATAATGTCAACATCCCTCCAGCTCTCAGCATATGGAGAGTTGGTTGATTCATATTTGTGCAGGAACAGACTAAGTCTGAACCCTGGTGTTATGCCTGGGGTATCAGCAGCATCCTTTTGCTGTTGCAGTTTGGCTGTACAGGATTTGCAGCTGTGGGGTGTAGCGGATAAGATGTGAGATGCAGGCTGGAGCAAGTTACTGAGAGTATATTTTGGTTAATGGGATGCTTTTGCTCCTGGACAGTCGGCTGTGGTTCATGACAGTGTGAGGGTTTATTGTTGGGGAGGTGGAGTGGTGCTGAAGAGCTGCTCAGAGGTGTAACGTAGAAGTCCATTACTAGTTTACAAAGTTGTGGAAATTTTTCCAAACTTAAACTACAGCAAAACTTTGCCAGAACTGACAGCCTCTTGCTGGTTTTTCCCCCATTATTTTTGCCTTTTACTATGCAAAAAAAAAAGATTGTGTTGTTTTGGGTAGACCAGCAAAGCCAGGTGTGCCTGTCATCACTGCTCTGGTTAATTTAAGTAACCACAGAGTCTTTTCAGTTATGAAATTTTTCTCAGGAGTAATACTGCTAACTAAAACTTTGCTCAGTCAAAGTGCAGTTGATGACAGAACTGGCCGAAGGAACAGTCAGGCTGCAGACAGCTTTTTGTCAACCTAGAAAACAACGTGTACAGAGGTGAAAGCCAGCCCTGGAATCGCCAGCTTTCCACAGAAGGTGACACATGCCTCGAGTGCAGGCTAACACCGAGCGAGCTGTGTAATGCTTGCGGTGCTCGTCCACACTGCTGCCTGGTCGCCTGCTTGCAGCTCAGGCTCAAAGCATAGAGGCTGTGCTGAGGGAGTGCCCAGCTCCGGGCACCTGCTGGTGGATTGGGCTGTAGCACGTTGATGAAGGAGAGCTTTTATCCATGTTGAGCACGCTCAGGCTCTGCCACTCCAGAGCTCAGTTTAAGTTTGTCTGAGCACATGCTTGCATGTCAGCTCTGGGGATGCTCGGCATGTTTTGAGTTATGAACAGGCTTGGAAATGCACTTGACTGCCTGAGTAGGCATACCCAATACATTGTATTCTAAAGATGGACCTCATTTTGAGAGTCACCTGTATTGATACTCAACCACTGCTGCCCTTGGCTCTGTTACAGGGTATTGTAATATTTACATGGTAGCAGCACACAGCACCTCTCATTACAATTAAGGCCCTGTGAAATAAACCAGAATCCTGTTACTGCAGTCACACCTTCACCTGTCATTGACATCTATTCTGTGTCCCTGGGGTGTAGACTCTGGTAGTAGCGTGCACCCCATCTGGATCATGGCACACACGTGTGTTATAATTTTTCATCCTACTGCGCCACGTTCAGTGCAATAGTTGTGTTAAGTAACCACCCAAGACTGGGGCTTTGTCTCTAAACTCTTTTATGTTTTCTTTTCAGCACAAGCCAAGTGAGGCAGAGAGATGCAGAACCAACAACCTGTAGTGGGACTTCAAAGGGAGAGCAGTGCACTAACAAGGCCCTTCCATTCACCAGGCACTGTTTTCAGCGTATCCTCTTAACTCTTTGTGGGAGTTGCATTCAGGCGTGGGAAGTTCTGTTTTAGGGTTTTTTTGTTTGGTTGTTAGATTTTTGCATTGACAAATAAGTTTTCACAAAGAAATACATATTTGTTAGCGTGTCCTTAACTACTTTGCTTTTAACTTGTCTGGGTGATTTGGGTCTATAGACAGTGAAGATAAGTAGTTTGCCACTGGTATCTATTGTAGTAACATCATTTTACTTTGTAAGCTGTGTTTGGTGGATGCAAGAAACCTGTACAAAAATGATCATCTTTCACAGTGACTTGGTACAAACCATGTGGCTTTCAGCTTCTTGGCTTTCTTGCAGTTCTTGATAGGTTCTAATAGACTGTCTTCCTATGACAGTGTTATTGGAACAGATTTTTATACATAGTATAAAAAGGTGGCTTACACTGACTAGAAAGATGGAAATCATACTTTGCATTGTTCAAAGCAGCGGAATAGAAGGGGTCACAGAACCTCAGAAGGTGGTCTGCAGAGCAGTTGTCTAGGTGTGGAAGGATTCCCAGTGCTTGGAATTTCAAGCAAAGCTTAAAAAGGGCGTTAAGAGTCAATGGATAAAGATCACAGAAAGAAGACAAAGCACATTAGAAGTGAGGTTTGGTTCTGAAAACTATAAACAGGCAGACTTATGACCTGTAATACTTAAAAATTCTTCAGACTTTGTCTTTTTTGGTTTTATCTGAAGAATTATTGGTGCTTTTTTTGGAGTGACTTCTTTTGTTGAAGCTTTTGGTTTTGGTATTTTAAGTGATTAGTGCTGATCAGTTCCAGTTACTATCAGACTGCAGCACCTTTTCAATCTTTTTGTTTTGCCGATGCCTTGTTTTTCTTGGTTGACTTTTTGCAGGCCCGTTTAAAGTGGTCTGCAGGTGGTCTGCAGAGCAGTTGTGTTTCACTGTATGAGAGAGCACCATGGTGTGCAGTTGTCTTTGGGATCTGCCTCATGATTCGAATGGTTTTATTTTTTTCTTTTAAGTGGTCTTGCTTGTTGCTGTGTGTAAAGCACGGAAGTCAAGGGTAGTGATTTTGTATTTATGCCCATTTTTTTCTCTCTGCATTTTCTTCTCAGTGGAAACAGTTTCTCCTAAAATTAACAGGCTCTTGGTTCTGACCCATCTGTCCAAGTCTGTTATCTGGACTGTTTGGCAGGTTTTTCATTTTCTTTGTCCTTTTTTTTTTTTTGTGTTTGTGTTTTAAGATTTTATGAACATACATAGTGATTTTGAAGTCTGAGAACTGTTCAAGGTGGAAGGAGTGCTTCTAATGTTGTTTGAAAAAAACACAATGAGATATCTGTTTGATTTGCTGTAAGTCTAGAAGCATTTTCACTCCTGCAAGGGGTTTTTCTGAAGGAAATCTCAGCAAGCTTACGTTTGGATTTATTTGACCTTTCCATCTGATTGCACATCTTTTTTTCAGAGGAGCAGGAAGGATCTTGAAACTTCTTTTTCTGTGCTCTAAAGATAAATGCCAAGAATGTACCTTAAAAGATTGAATTAAGAAATACTCTTTCTTTAATGTTCCAGTATGGATTGTCATTAGTCTGTAAGGAAATAGTCCTGTTGACTACACTGTTCCAACTGCTACTATTGATCTATTGATTAAGACTCCAGGAAAAGACTTCTTTTTGCTAAGAACTCATTAGTGAAATGGCTGCTTTTATAAAACTATCTCAGTATATAATAAAATCATTAGAGATTCTGCATGAATGCAGTTTTTTCACTTTAAAAGTTGGGTTTGAGCCTTACCTGGCTTTGAACTTGAATAGCTAAGTTAAGGTACTCATTAAAAATAGCATCTATGGACAGATAGAGCTGAAGGCTCTGGTCTTTATCAGATTGATAAATCAAAGGGCGTTCCTCCATCGTTGTCTCGTGTTATTCCTGATGCAGAAATGCACAGATATCTTATTGAACCGTTCTCAGCAGCTCTTCTCAAGTTGCACAGCCAAGTTTGCAGATGGTCAACAGTGCTCTGTGCCAGTTTTTGACATTACACATCAGACACCTCTCTGTGAAGAACATGCCAAAAAAATGGTAAGTACAAAGCCAAAACTGTATTTATTTGTTTATTGGGATGGTCAGGAGTTTTAACCCCAGTCTTCCTATGCACTCTTCCTTGACAACTAGCAAGTTTATGAACTTAAGAGCTCATATCCTATTATTTCTTAAGAGGGTAAAACATGCCAAACATTCCCAGTTAGTATAAAGTATGTTGTAAAAATCTTTTCCACAGTTTTGAGGATATAATAAAGTGTGGATGAGAATATCTTCACTGGAAAAAATTTGAATTCCTCTCTTGAACTGAGAAATGGAAGATCACTGTGAGATCCTGTGGTCATTTTATTCAGGCTCACTCCTGGTCCTTGGATCTGAGTATAGTGTGAGTGTGGTATTAAGAAGCCTGCAGCTTAAGCAGTCTCAGTACAAGGGGCCCAAAATATTTTCTAGAGGAGATGTAGGTAGCAATTCCAAGCATGCAAGTAATGGTTTTGCTACTTTATTTACCTTTCAGTAACTATTAGAATTTATCTTTAACCTCCTTCAGGGATCTGTGGATCCCAGAAGGAAAGCAGTGGCTTAGCTCAAGTTGAGAGAATGCATAAATTAAGTTGATGTCCTCTGCTCTCCTTTTATGCCTCCTATATTCCAGAAAAAAACCTTAAGGATAATTCACAAACCTGCTTCTGTCTTACCTCTCCTTCAAGGTGTCTTGTCTCACTTCAATTAGGTGTAAAACTGCCTTTGTTTGTTTGTTTGTTTGTTTGTTTGGGTTTTTTTGTTATGTTGTTGGGTTATTGTGGGGGTTTTGTTACTGCTTTTGTCCAACCTTTCCAATAGTTGTGAGTTACGGAGTTTTTTTGATTAAAATGTGAGAGTTTGTGCTACACAGATTTGTATGGGGTTTTCCCCCTCTTCCAGGCAATCTTCAGTGTCTCAAGGATTACTTCTGTAGCAGATACAATCCTCTGCCATTCCCAGTATGATGGCAACTGAAGACTGATGATGGTTTGATTTATTTTTTAATTGGTCAGCAATTGCTGTTCAGAAGAAATGAGGCCATAGTTGCTTACGAACATCCTAACCCGAGTCCAACAGTATTAATATTGTTTCCTCAGTGCTGCCCCTCTGTTATGGCAGTGGACACTTGAAGATCCTGGCTTCAGCTGCTGCAGACTATCTGCATCAACACCATCTCATAATAGTGTTTGGTCTTTAATACTTAGAAGAGCGCTGCTAAGGCTTACAGGTTTGCACTAGTTTAGTTAGGTTTTGCTATGATAATGTTTGAAGTGATACTGCATGTGTGATAAATCTCCTGTTTAGCATACCTCATAATTTGGTCTATGTTATTTTTGCCATTGGGATCAATGGGGAAGGAAGCAGATCAGGTTTTATAGCCATGCTTGGGTGTAAGTTAGCAGCCTCTCTTACATTACATGTGAATGTCTGTGGAATGGCCAGGGTGAAAAAAGCAAAGAGAGTAATACTTGTTCTCAATATGCTCTCATTGCTATTGTTTTGCTCCCAAAGGATAATTTCTTGAGAGGAGACAGCTCCCGTAAAGTTCAGCACCAGCAGCAGAGGAAACCCAGGAAAAAAACGAAGCCACCTGCACTTACCAAAAAACACAAGAAGAAGAGAAGGCGAGGCCCGCGCCGGCCCCAGAAACCCATTCCTCCTGCAGTGCCCCAAGGGAACCTCACCATGCCTGCCAGTGTCTCACTGCCAGTAGAGATACCCCACATACGGTCAGTGGTAGCCCTGCCCCACTTTCCCACTGTTGGCTTGAGTGTTGTCAATGAGAACTGGAGAAAAGTGTGATTTTGCTGTGCTGATCAGCGTCTGGAGCAGGGCTGGAAACTGCATCTCTGGTGACTGCTGAAAAAAAAACTTTAGAGTGGGTCATGTCGGATTTGAGCAATGATTGGGTTTGATGGATAAAATATTTTGACCCTGATGTCACATCTTACTTATTTAGTGAGTAGGCTAAGCTTCCTAAAGAAGCTTCCTAAATACATTTTTTCCAAGATGATGGGATAAAAAAACATGGGGAAACATCCGCTCTAGATGGATATGCATTCACAGGTGTCCTTTGGAGGAACCAGAGTTGAACACCAGGGACTAATGTTACTTTCTGTTCAGGAGCCCCTCCACACCAGAGCTGAGTGCTGACGAGCTGCCTGATGATATCGCCAACGAAATCACAGACATTCCACATGACCTGGAATTGAATCAGGAGGACTTCTCTGATGTCCTGCCGCGGCTGCCCGATGACTTGCAAGATTTTGATTTCTTTGAAGGTACCATTTTATTTTATGCTAGCATGAACACAGTCAGTGAACTGAAGAAGTGAGTGTTTCTAAACTGCATTTTGGGGAGTTGCTCGCTTTCTTACAGAGGTTATAAATTCTAGAGAAGGAAGTGCGCATTTGGTCTGTTTGTTTGTGAGCTCTGAAGTAAAGCAGACTTTAAGAAGGCTGTGTGTAGTTCTCTGCTTGCTCATATAATTATTGCTTTGAAAATCCTAATTGGTTTAGTATTTTAATAATTCATTTTACATTTTTACTGCCTGTCAGTGTTACAGTTTAATCAAGAGTATTCACAGTAATGGCATCTTTCTGCCATCGAGTGGGGCTGGAATCACAGTCAATATTGGCCTGTGATAAAAAGAGAAGAGAGTGAGAATAAAATTTTTAAATACGTTTCTGAAACTAGCTTTTGAAGAACTGTGCCTGAATTTCTGCATTCTAAAGCTCAGTACCTATCACGTATAACAAAGAAACTAGAACAGCCTGGAGTTGGGTACGTGATTTCTTTGGCCATTTTCTGATATAACATGACATCAGACTGTGTTTGAGTTGATAATTAACCTAAATTATACTGTCTGTGTAAATTTTAGGTCCAGGCTGTAATATTGGTAAGTAGAAAGGGATTTGTGGACTATCGCAGCATTGAAGAAAATCTGACTAGACTTAAAGTAAAAATGCCTAAGTTTAAGAGGCATCTCCCATTGTAGTATGTGGAAAAGGAGGGTGGAGAGGGGGAGTTCCATTGAAGAGGAAGGTGTAATTTCTTACGTTTTTTACCTTTCTTACCAAATGAAGACTGATGAATAGTATTTTCTGTGTACTGCAAGCAATGCTGGAAGGTTATCATACACTCCAGCTCTGTACTGAACTGTCTATACATCTGCATCCTTAGAGTGCCAGTGCTAGACTCACCTGAGGGGTGAGTGCTAACTAATGGTGTCCTTGTTTCTACAGGTAAAAATGGAGATCTCCTTCCAACTACAGAAGAGGCTGAAGAACTGGAACGGGCCCTACAGGCTGTAACTTCTCTTGAGTGCCTGAGTACCATTGGAGTACTTACACAGACAGATGGTGTGCCAGTTCAGGAGCTGTCAGATAGAGCGATAGGGGTGTTCTCTACAGGTGCTGGAGCTCCGGGAATGCAGTCCTTGAGTCGAGAGGTTAACACGGATCTGGGGGAGCTGTTGAATGGGCGTATAGTACATGATAATTTCTCCGGTCTGGAGCTGGATGAGAACTTGCTCCGTTCTGCTACCTTGTCCAACCCACCTACGCCCCTGGCAGGGCAGATCCAGGGGCAGTTCTCAGCCCCAGCCAACGTTGGCCTTACTTCTGCCACTCTGATAAGCCAGAGTGGCCTTGGGGAGAGAGCCTTCCCGGGACAGTTTCATGGACTTCATGACGGCAGCCATGCCTCCCAGAGGCCCCACCCTGCCCAGCTGCTGAGCAAGGCAGATGACCTGATCACCTCACGACAGCAATACAGCAGTGACCATTCACACTCCTCACCCCATGGAAGCCATTATGATAGTGAGCATGTGCCGTCTCCCTACAGTGACCATATCACATCCCCTCACACCACATCCTTCTCTGGTGATAACTTGGCAGCTACCTTCTCAGCAGAGATGCCCATGATGGCACAGCACTTGCTCCCAACTCAGCTGGATGTGCCACTTAGCGGGGTGGTCAACCCCAGAACTCACTGGGGAAATCTTCCTGTCAATCTTGGGGACCCCTCTCCGTTTAGCAACCTTCTTGGTGCAGATGGACACCTCCTGTCCACCTCCCTGTCCACACCACCTACCACCTCGCACTCAGAGACCACACAGCCTGCCTTCGCCACTGTGACCCCCAACAGCTCCAGTGTGCTTCCGGGGTTACCGCAGACCAGTTTTAGTGGCATGGGTCCTGCCTCCGCTGAACTCATGGGCTCCACCTCCCCTAAACAACAGCTCCCTCAGTTCAGCGCAGCCTTTGGGCACCAGCTGAGCTCCCACAGTGGCATTCCCAAGGACCTGCAGCCCAGCCACAGCTCCATAGCTCCTCCCACGGGCTTCGCAGTGACCGGTGCCACCGCTACCAGTACCAATAACGCATCCGCGCCCTTCACCACCTCCAACTGAGCTTGTCTGCCTGGCTCCATGCAGGTAGATGGGGGACCTGTATTTTCTATCTTTTCTTTTTTCCTCTTTCTTTACTTTTTCTGTCCTCTCTTCCTTCCCTGTTTTTTAAGAGGGGGTTGAGAAGAAAACCCCTGCTTCAGTACTGACCAGGGTTAGCCCCCTGTGAACCTTGCTGTAGCGTTCACATGTGCTTGTTATGCACTGGTGCTCATTTATTGCAGGCAGGTTCACCGTTCCCCAATAATTCCTTAAGGATACAGCACAGTTACTGGATGTAATTGATCTTAGCAGTAAGACCTAGAAATGGGAAGATACCTCAGATCATTGATGCATGTTACTGTTCCCTAGGGTTCGGATCAGTGCTTGCCATCCCATTAGCATCTGGTAGAAAGTTTTCCAGTGGGCAGAAGTCTCTTGATTTATTTATTTTATTTTTAATTTACTTTTTTTCCAAAGGTAGCATCTGGCATGGAAAACTTGGCTGCACACATTGATTTGAGAATGGTGCGCTGAAGTCCTAAATCAAGATCATGGTTCAAGGATGAGTTTGGCAGTTTCTTAAATAGTCTCTTGACCTCCTCTGTGTGCTTGTGTATGTTTGGGGTGCAGGGAGCAAAATTCTTTTTCTTTTGGTGAAGAAGTGGGAGTTGTCCCCTTCCAGAACTGGTCACTGTTCTTACTGCATGTTGATTTTTGGGTTTTTTTATTATCATGATTTGTAATTCATTGAGTAGCAAAGGGATCAGTTGACTAGTTGCCCATCAGGTTGAAGGCTGATACGAAGTTAGCCCAGGGGAAAAAAAAGAAACAGGACTGAAATAGACCATGGATTCATGAAGATTCCTGTGCAGAAGTTCCCTTCCTTGCTGAATTACTGTGGCCTTGTAGCACTGATGATTTGCCTTTTCAAGTGTGTCTTTGTCCAGAACTCTCTACCTGTCAGGCTAACAGGTATTTCCCAGCTGAAACCGGAAGAATTTGGTTGGTATTCTGCCTGTCCACATGAGTCTAGGTCAGACCCTTTGCAAGTTTCAAATGGATGCATTTCTCAAAATATGTCTAGCTAGTGAGACTTCCTTGGATAGTTTTTAATCCCCTGAGAGCCATATAGTTTTTTTGACATGTGTAGGGTTTGATCCTCTGTTTGGGAAGCTGAATGTATGTAAGGAACTAGCAGGATGTATGTAAGGAACCTATCAGCAGTCATGGCTAACCAAAAGAGAAATCACTAAAGCAAAATAGGTAAGAATTCCTTCTGTCTGCAGGATGGTTTTGTTTGTACTGATCACCTGCTAAAAATAGTATTCAGACTCTTTGGTAGTAATTTCAGTTCCTAAAGAAAGGAGTCAGCTAGGTTTTAGATTTTTAAAAATTATTTTTAGTTTTTAATTTTACCTTTTTTAAACCAAGATATAGCAGCAGCAGAAATTCTGAGGTGTTTACTTGCATCTTCTTATCAAGAAGGAAACAAAGGACTTTGCTTGTAACTCTGTAGGACTCAAATTTGCTACTGTACTCTGATTTTGACTGTAAACGTAGCTCTTATTTAATATAACAAGTCTCTTCTTGGTTCGTTTCTGAGATGCAGATGAGAGAAAATAGAATATTCTTCATTTCAGTCTTTTAGTGTAGAAGACTGGTTTCATTCTACCTTACAGGAAAAAGTCCTACCTACGTGTATTGTAGTCTATTTTGGGAAATTAAGAGATAACCAAGCACATGTAATAGGGAGGCCTAATAAATTTTTGGAGCAAAGGATCATTGAACGAAGTTTAGTTGCTATAGAAATTCATTTTGTTAGCAGTCAGGCACACACCAAAATCTCTGACCCAAACCTCTCCTTCCATCTTCCTAAGGAACAGAATTTAAATGGGATAGGTCTTGTATCTTACTATTGTAGCAAACATACCATCCCTCTTTTCTTGAAAGATCTGTCCTCTTTAAAAGAGCATGGATGATGCATATGTCCTTTTATGAAATTGCAAGTGTATGTGGGTGGAGGAAACAAAAATTATTTTCATGCTTCTGTTGTTATGAAGTCATTATTTCATACTTGGTAAAATAGATCTTAATAATATAAGCCGAATATTTTTAAGTGGTGATTTAAATATGTTTGTAACATTTAAATGTTTTTAAATCACATAAAAAGTTTAATTGAAGCCTATGAACTCCTGCTTGTGATTGTCCTGCTGATTGAGGAATTGTGAATGAGGCAAATCTGACAAGGCTTTTATTTATTTTTGTATTATGTTACCCATGCTTTGTTGAGGAGACAACTGTTTGATTTGCAAATGATTTTTGTTGTGTCCATATACTTTCTTCAATGTGTTCAGATGACTGAGAAAGAGTGGAGAACTAGTATACCAAATAGTTTGTTCTTTAATCTGCTTGAGCATTCACACAATTTTAGAGGGCGTTAATTTCTGTATGTTGGTTTCAGGACTTTGGTCTTGAAATGGTTCTTGTGCCCATCAAACTAGTGCAGAATATATTTGACCCGCATCACATTTCCGTTTCTTAGCAAATGCTGGGGGGAAAGACAGGAGAGGAACTGAGAGCAAAGTTCTCCTTGGTCTCTTTGGTATAAATTACAAAGGAGCTTTTTCATCTAAGGTCACCTTGAGTTTGTACTGATCTCACTCAGAACAGAACCCAGCTCCTGATCTGTGTGTTGATCTAGAAGGGAATTTCAAAAGCTGTCAGAGGTATGCAGGTCAGTAATTCCCATTTGAAATTAATGGCCTTTATGTACCTGCATTTCTCTAAAGTAGCTTAGGATATCAACTCTCTTCCCCCACTTAGATTTCCATTTCTGTATATCCCTTGATGACTCTTCCCAGAAAAGTGACTGCGTAACATTTTTCAATGAGCAAACTAAGTTTGCAATAAAGCCGCACTTTTAAAAATAAACTTCAGTTTGTATACATTTGAAATAGGAATCCCTCTGTCCTGTTTGACACAGTGTTCTGAAATGGGCCACCACTCTTGCCTTTTCCTGGTTTACCTCCCATTTTTTCCCTGCCACCAGTGTCATGGTTACAGCCTAACAAGCAGTTACGGGTCTTGATCTTAGCTTTACAAGGTGGATCATTCCAGGTGGGCTTCTACGCCCACACAGCCTGTTGACTTCAATGCATCAGTGTCTTACTGTTGGATGCAGGAGATCCAACTGAGGGGTATGTGCAGTCAGAGCTGTTTCATACTTCTTCCTCTGGGAATACTGCACGTCTGGTTAAGGTAATCCTCGAGGCTGTTACTTGTGTGGTTCCCAAGTAGAATCCATGCTCCCTCACAAAGGTTTTTTGAGTGTCAGCTCTTACAGCAATTAGCCCTCTCATCACACTTTCACCAAAGAGCCAATGTAGCAATTTCAGTTCTTTGATTTGAAATGTTTAATACCTGTTGTGCCCTTTGCATGTTAACAAATGGAATAAGTCTAGTTGAACCTAGAGGTTAATTTCTTTACATAAGATTTGAGTTTTAAAGACCTGAAAAAAAATCAGACATGGAACAGAATATGTAACATCACTTTTGGCAATAATAGCACCTCAGTTAGTCTTTGTACAGAAGTACTTAACACAAGATGAATTTTTACAGTGTATGGAGGCTTACCAGGAACAGCTTCATGCTGGCCTGGTGTCTAAGGCATTCTTTACCATATGCTTTGACGTTTCCTTTGATCTCTGAAGACTTTACACCAACTTTGAGGGGAGCCATATGTGCTTAGATAGCTCAAAGCTGATTTGTTCTTTGCCCTCATAATTATTATGATACAGGAAGACGTATGTGTGATGCAAAAAGATGGAAAAGATGCATAATTTTTTTCCTCCTGCCTTCCAGCTCCTCCAGGTTCTTGCTTAGATCCCTTCTTGCTATAGTAGCAGGCTTCTCCCTGTGGTTGAGCACAAAGGCTTTAAATTGATAATGCTGAGAGGTAGCGCAGTTGCAGGTCTGCCTCAGGCACTGTGGAGAAGATAGCAAGAGCTAGATTTCCCACTGAAAATGGGGCTTTGCAGTCCTCATTTGGAAAGCCTTGAGAAGCTTATAACCTGCCAGGCAAAAATCAGAAAAAAAATTGTCAAAGGAGAGTTGTACCTAGCAGCTAAGGGAAGTGGCTTTTTAATTTTTAATCATTTTTTTTAAGAGGAACATGACCTATTGGGGAATTCTGTTGTGAGCTGTTAGGAACAGCATGATGCCACTAGCTTTAGGTGTCAAGACAAAAAGCATAGGATTGAACCTGGAAACCAGTACCCAAATTCAGTTTGAAGCTTTGTTTGCTGTGACCACATCTAAATACCGTCTGGGATTGAATCTGCTTGCCAGGAGAGTCCTACAAAAGTGTACAGTAAACACTGGATAGGTGTCTTCTCTGAGAAGCTGGCCCTGGTGGCTACCTTCACTGCTTCTGAACACCAGCTCCCTGAGCTCCTGCAGCCTCCTTGCTGCTGCATTTCCCTGTAGGCATTGGCAGGCCTCCAAGGGTATTTCTCCCTGTCTTTGTGCTGCACTGAGATAAATCCACTCGTGAATTCTGCAACAGTATAAGCATTTGGGCAGAGAGGAGGGAAGCATTTCTAGAAGATCCAGCTACCTGTAGTTGGACCTTTCAAGACTTGGGGGGCGCAGAGACAGTGACAGGAGGTGCTTTCAGCAGACAAACAAGAGAAAACTTTACCTGCAGTGATTGTCTGCAGTGAGATGTTTGTGCAGCTGTCTGGGCAGCTTCCCTGGTAGAACTGGTGTATTTTTGTTTTTGTATTTTTACGTGTGAAGGAGTTTCCTGTGCAAGGTCCAGTAGTGGTAGAAACAGTAATTGAAGGAATAGTTTTGGGCTAATGTGCTGATCAGATCTTTAGGTCTTTCTCATCTTCTGACCACGAGGTCTTTCTGATCTTTTGGGTAATATTTAATAGTGGGGATTTGTGGGCTACTTCTTGTACCTCCTTTATTTCCTTTCACTCTACATTCTTCAGCATTCTTGCTTCTATTTTCCCATTCTCAGACACTTTTCCAGTGTAAGTAATGCCAACTGGTAAGTCTTCCGTAGCTCTAAGTGAATCTGACTGTAAAATGAAAAGTAGGAGAGATCACTGCAATTCATAACATACATTTTGGATGCTAGAATGACAGTGCAATAGATCAAAGTATTTCTCAGATCAGTGAGTAAGGAGATGTTTCACAGCACGTTAATATGTCATGAACTAGATGCTGAGGATACAACACTGATCATAGGAGTGCACACTAGCAGTGAATATACAGGTATTTTTAGCAAGAGTTTACCTTCTCAGAAGTTCCTCTTCTTTTGATGAGTGTGTCAGGAGAAAGTCACAAAGAAAAATTTAAATTATTCTTTCTTAATACGCACAAGCCCAAATAAAAGTAAGGAGGATTGGTGAAAAAAAAAATCTATATTTGTGTTTGCTAAACTTAAACTTGGACTTTAGGAGAGATCTGGTCATGAGAGACCTTAGCTCTTATCAGGTAAAGTTTTGATCTTGCCTTTAAAAGTAGACAAAAACACTATTGTTGGGAAGAAAAGTTTGGTGGAGGAGAAGAAGTTAGAAAAGATGCATCTTAAAACAATTTTCTCTCTCATGTCTTCAGCCTCTTTTTTTAAAAAAAAAAACAACACAGTAGTGGCTATTTTGGGAGCTTTTCCCTTTGCTGTTCTGGTACTTCTCGTTGTTGAGTTCTTTGCTTTCCCCTGTTTTACTCTGCATTCACATAGTCCTTCTGTAGCTACTATGGAATAAGTTAAATGTAGTGGAAGCATGAAAGGAGAGAGAAGGTGCAGCTGTATGTTGACAGTGCTGGTTGGAGAAGGCTTTCTTTATATATCTCCTTGAAGTAAGTGTTGGCACCTTTTCAGTCTACTCTAGGTCACAGAATTTGGTTTGGAAGCGAATAGGATAAAACTTGGGCTTTTGACCATAAAACTGTACTTACTCGCTGTAGAAAAATGCATTCTTCATACTCTTCCCCTTGCTAGTCCCCAAACACACACACAGTGAGATGTCCAGAGTGCCCGCGTGTCGACCACATAGGCACGTTGAACTTGGTCCAGTAATGCTAATGTTTAACCTGCTTTCTGTCGTTGTCAGCTGGTGCCCACGGAGATGAACTCTGGATAGGTAACGTTCCCAGATACCCTCTGGAAAACTTTAACTTTGGTGCAGATTGCTCTGATGTAGCTAACTGCGATGGCGTTGGCTTCTACCTTGGAGTGGACTGATTTACCCTGAAATGACTCTCTAACCTGCGTCTTAAACAGTGTAGTTGGTTCTGGTGCAAATAGATTAATTCTGAAGTGATGGACATTTTGATTCTCATGCAAAATAGCTACATCCTACCAGAAGGGGTTGAACCAGTTTCTCTGAACAGTGATGACCTTCACTGTACAGTTTTGGGTATGTCTCAGGGATTCCTTGTGGAAATAAGGGCAGTTAAAAAAAAAAAAAAA